>CAWUFW010002300.1:2022500-2296057 GCA_963921515.1 Calotriton arnoldi | reverse complement strand
TTGTACTTCGTTCCAGTTACGTGTGCTACCCTAAACCCTAAAACACTACCCCCAGCACGACCCCTACACTACACCAAACACCACTGCACTACCTTAAACCCTAAAACACTACCCCCAGCATGACCCCCTACACTACCCAAACACCACTGCACTAACCTAAATCCTGAAACACTACCCCCAGCACGATCCCCTACACTACCCAAACACCACTGCACTACCCTAAAAACATGACCCCCTACACTACACAAACACCACTGCACTACCCTAAACCCTAAAACACTACCCCCAGCACGACCCCTACACTACACAAGCACCACTGCACTACCCTAAACCCTAAATGACTTCCCCCATCACGACCCCCTACACTGCCCGAACACCACTGCACTGCCCTAAACCCTGAAACACCAGCCCCTGCACGACCCCCTACACTGCCCGAACACCACTGCCCTAAACCCTGAAACACCACCCCTAGCACGACCCCTACACTGCCCGAACACCACTGCACTGCCCTAAACCCTGAAACACCACCCCTTCACGACCCCCTACACTGCCCGAACACCACTGCACTGCCCTAAACCCTGAAACACCACCCCCAGCACGCCCCCTACACTGCCCGAACACCACTGCACTGAACCCTGAAACACTACCCCCAGCAAGACCTCCTACACTGCCCGAACACCACTGCACTGCCCTAAACCCTGAAACATCACCCCCAGCAAGACCCCCTACACTGCATGAACACCACTGCCCTAAACCCTGAAACACCACCCCCAGCAAGACCCCCTACACTGCCCGAACACCACTGCACTGCCCTAAACCCTGAAACACCATCCCCAGCACGACCCCCTACACTGCACGAACACCACTGCACTGCCCTAAACCCTGAAACACTACCCCCAGCAAGACCCCCACACTGCCCGAACACCACTGCACTGCCCTAAACCCCTGAAACATCACCCCCAGCAAGACCCCTACACTGCCCGAACACCACTGCCCTAAACCCTGAAACACCACCCCCAGCAAGACCCCCTACACTGCCCGAACACCACTGCACTGCCCTAAACCCTAAAACACCAGCCCCAGCACGACCCCTACACTGCCCGAACACCACTGCACTGCCCTAAACCCTGAAACACCACCCCCTGCACGACCCCCTACACTGCCCGAACACCACTGCACTGCCCTAAACCCTGAAACACCACCCCCAGCACGACCCCCTATACTGCCCGAACACCACTGCACTGCCCTAAACCCTGAAACACCACCCCTGCACGACCCCCACACTGCCCGAACACTACTGCACTGCCCTAAACCCTGAAACACCACCCCAGCACGACCCCCTACACTGCACGAACACCACTGCACTGCCCTAAACCCTGAAACACCAGCCCCAGCATGACCCCTACACTGCCCGAACACCACTGCACTGCCCTAAACCCTGAAACACCAGCCCCAGCACGACCCCCTACACTGCCCGAACACCACTGCACTGCCCTAAACCCTGAAACACCACCCCCAGCAAGACCCCCTACACTGCCCGAACACCACTGCACTAAACCCTGAAACACCACCCCCAGCAAGACCACCTACACTGGCCGAACACCACTGCACTGCCCTAAACCCTGAAACACCACCCCAGCACGACCCCCTACACTGCCCAAACACCACTGCACTGCCCTAAACCCTGAAACACCACCCCCTGCACGACCCCTACACTGCCCGAACACCACTGCACTGCCCTAAACCCTGAAACACCACCCCCTGCACGATTTCCCTACACTGCCGGAACACCACTGCACTGCCCTAAACCCTGAAACACCACCCCCAGCACGACCTCCTACACTGCCCGAACACCACTGCACTGCCCTAAACCCTGAAACATCAACCCCAGCAAGACCCCTTACACTGCCTGAACACCACTGCCCTAAACCCTGAAACACCACCCCCTACACTGCACAAACACCACTGCACTGCCCTAAACCCTGAAACACCACCTCCAGCAAAACCCCCTACACTGCCTGAACACCATTGCTCTGCCCTAAACCCTGAAACACTAGCCCCAGCATGAGCCCCTACACTGCCCGAACACCACTGCACTGCCCTAAACCCTGAAACACCACCCCCAGCACGACCCCCTACACTGCCCGAACACCACTGCACTGCCCTAAACCCTGAAACACCAGCCCCAGCAAGACCCCCTACACTGCCAGAACACCACTGCACTGCCCTAGACTCTGAAACACCAGCCCCAGCAAGACCCCCTACACTGCCCGAACAACACTGCACTGCCCTAAATCCTGAAACACCAGCCCCAGCATGACCCCCTACACTGCCCGAACACCACTGCACTGCCCTAAACCCCTGAAACACCAGCCCCAGCACGACCACCTACACTGCCCGAACACCACTGCACTGCCCTAAACCCTGAAACACCAGCCCCAGCACAACCCCCTACACTGCCCGAACACCACTGCACTGCCCTAAACCCTGAAACACCAGCCCCAGCACGACCCCCTACACTGCCCGAACACCACTGCACTGCCCTAAACCCTGAAACACCACCCCTGCACGACCCCCTACACTGCCCGAACACCACTGCACTGCCCTAAACCCTGAAACACCAGCCCCAGCAAGACCCCCTACACTGCCCGAACACCACTGCACTGCCCTAAACCCTGAAACACCAGCCCCAGCATGACCCCTACACTGCCCGAACACCACTGCACTGCCCTAAACCCCTGAAACACCAGCCCCAGCACAACCCCCTACACTGCCCGAACAGCACTGCACTGCCCTAAACCCTGAAACACCAGCCCCAGCACGACCCCCTACACTGCCCGAACACCACTGCACTGCCCTAAACCCTGAAACACCACCCCCTGCACGACCCCCCTACACTGCCCGAACACCACTGCACTGCCCTAAACCCTGAAACACCAGCCCCAGCACGACCCCCTACACTGCCCGAATACCACTGCACTGCCCTAAACCCTGAAACACCACCCCCTGCACGACCCCCTACACTGCCCGAACACCACTGCACTGCCCTAAACCCTGAAACACCAGCCCCAGCAAGACCCCTACACTGCCCGAACACCACTGCACTGCCCTAAACCCTGAAACACCACCCCCAGCAAGACCCCTACACTGCCCGAACACCACTGCACTCCAAACCCTGAAACACCACCCCCAGCAAGACCACCTACACTGGCCGAACACCACTGCACTGCCCTAAACCCTGAAACACCACCCCTGCACGACCCCCTACACTGCCCGAACACCACTGCACTGCCCTAAACCCTGAAACACCACCCCTGCATGACCCCCTACACTGCCCAAACACCACTGCACTGCCCTAAACCCTGAAACACCACCCTCAGCACGACACCCTACACTGCCCGAACACCACTGCACTGCCCTAAACCCTGAAACACCACCCCCAGCACGACCCCCTACACTGCCCGAACACCACTGCACTGCCTTAAACCCTGAAACACCACCCCCTGCACGACCTCCTACACTGCCGGAACACCACTGCACTGCCCTAAACCCTGAAACACCACCTCCAGCACGACCCCCTACACTGCCCGAACACCACTGCACTGCCCTAAACCCCTGAAACATCAACCCCAGCAAGACCCCTACACTGCCTGAACACCACTGCACTGCCCTAAACCCTGAAACACCACCCCCTACACTGCACGCCAACACCACTGCACTGCCCTAAACCCTGAAACACCACCTCCAGCAAAACTCCCTACACTGCCTGAACACCATTGCTCTGCCCTAAACCCTGAAACACTAGCCCCAGCACGACCCCCTACACTGCCCGAACACCACTGCACTGCCCTAAACCCTGAAACACCACCCCCAGCATGACCCCCTACACTGCCCGAACACCACTGCACTGCCCTAAACCCTGAAACACCAGCCCCAGCAAGACCCCCTACACTGCCCGAACACCACTGCACTGCCCTAGACTCTGAAACACCAGCCCCAGCAAGACCCCCTACACTGCCCGAACACCACTGCACTGCCCTAAACCCTGAAACGCCAGCCCCAGCATGACCCCCTACACTGCCCGAACACCACTGCACTGCCCTAAACCCTGAAACACCAGCCCCAGCACGACCACCTACACTGCCCGAACACCACTGCACTGCCCTAAACCCTGAAACACCAGCCCCAGCACGACCCCCTACACTGCCCGAACACCACTGTACTGCCCTAAACCCTGAAACACCAGCCCCAGCACGACCCCCTACACTGCCCGAACACCACTGCACTGCCCTAAACCCTGAAACACCACCCCTGCACGACCCCCTACACTGCCCGAACACCACTGCACTGCCCTAAACCCTGAAACACCACCCCTGCACCACCCCCTACACTGCCCGAACACCACTGCACTGCCCTAAACCCTGAAACACCAGCCCCAGCAAGACCCCCTACACTGCCAGAACACCACTGCACTGCCCTAAACCCTGAAACACCACCCCCAGCACGACCCCCTTTACTGCACAAACACCACTGCACTGCCCTAAACCCTGAAACACCACCTCCAGCAAAACCCCCTACACTGCCTGAACACCATTGCTCTGCCCTAAACCCTGAAACACTAGCCCCAGCATGAGCCCCTACACTGCCCGAACACCACTGCACTGCCCTAAACCCTGAAACACCACCCCCAGCACGACCCCTACACTGCCCGAACACCACTGCACTGCCCTAAACCCTGAAACACCAGCCCCAGCAAGACCCCCTACACTGCCCAGAACACCACTGCACTGCCCTAGACTCTGAAACACCAGCCCCAGCAAGACCCCCTACACTGCCCGAACACCACTGCACTGCCCTAAATCCTGAAACACCAGCCCCAGCATGACCCCCTACACTGCCCGAACACCACTGCACTGCCCTAAACCCTGAAACACCAGCCCCAGCACGACCACCTACACTGCCCGAACACCACTGCACTGCCCTAAACCCTGAAACACCAGCCCCAGCACAGACCCCCTACACTGCCCGAACACCACTGCACTGCCCTAAACCCTGAAACACCAGCCCCAGCACGACCCCTACACTGCCCGAACACCACTGCACTGCCCTAAACCCTGAAACACCACCCCTGCACGACCCCCTACACTGCCCGAACACCACTGCACTGCCCTAAACCCTGAAACACCAGCCCCAGCACGACCCCCTACACTGCCCGAATACCACTGCACTGCCCTAAACCCTGAAACACCACCCCTGCACGACCCCCTACACTGCCCGAACACCACTGCACTGCCCTAAACCCTGAAACACCAGCCCCAGCAAGACCCCCTACACTGCCCGAACACCACTGCACTGCCCTAAACCCTGAAACACCACCCCCAGCAAGACCCCCTACACTGCCCGAACACCACTGCACTAAACCCTGAAACACCACCCCCAGCAAGACCACCTACACTGGCCGAACACCACTGCACTGCCCTAAACCCTGAAACACCACCCCAGCACGACCCCCTACACTGCCCGAACACCACTGCACTGCCCTAAACCCTGAAACACCACCCCTGCATGACCCCTCTACACTGCCCAAACACCACTGCACTGCTCCTAAACCCTGAAACACCACCCCTCAGCACGACACCCTACACTGCCCGAACACCACTGCACTGCTCCTAAACCCTGAAACACCACCCCCAGCACGACCCCCTACACTGCCCGAACACCACTGCACTGCCCTAAACCCTGAAACACCACCCCCTGCACGACCTCCTACACTGCCCGAACACCACTGCACTGCCCTAAACCCTGAAACACCACCCCCAGCACGACCCCCTACACTGCCCGAACACCACTGCACTGCCCTAAACCCTGAAACATCAACCCCAGCAAGACCCCCTACACTGCCTGAATACCACTGCCCTAAACCCTGAAACACCACCCCCTACACTACACGAACACCACTGCACTGCCCTAAACCCTGAAACACCACCTCCAGCAAAACCCCTACACTGCCTGAACACCATTGCTCTGCCCTAAACCCTGAAACACTAGCCCCAGCACGACCCCCTACACTGCCCGAACACCACTGCACTGCCCTAAACCCTGAAACACCACCCCCAGCATGACCCCCTACACTGCCCGAACACCACTGCACTGCCCTAAACCCTGAAACACCAGCCCCAGCAAGACCCCTACACTGCCCGAACACCACTGCACTGCCCTAGACTCTGAAACACCAGCCCCAGCAAGACCCCTACACTGCCCGAACACCACTGCACTGCCCTAAACCCTGAAACGCCAGCCCCAGCACGACCCCTACACTGCCCGAACACCACTGTACTGCCCTAAACCCTGAAACACCAGCCCCAGCACGACCCCCTACACTGCCCGAACACCACTGCACTGCCCTAAACCCTGAAACACCACCCCCTGCACGACCCCCTACACTGCCCGAACACCACTGCACTGCCCTAAACCCTGAAACACCACCCCCTGCACCACCCCCTACACTCCCCGAACACCACTGCACTGCCCTAAACCCTGAAACACCACCCCTGCACCGCCCCCTACACTGCCACGAACACCACTGCACTGCCCTAAACCCTGAAACACCACCCCCAGCACGACCCCCTTTACTGCTCGAACACCACTGCACTGCCCCAAACCCTGAAACACCAGCCCCAGCAAGACCCCTACACTGCCCGAACACCACTGCACTGCCCTAGACTCTGAAACACCAGCCCCAGCAAGACCCCCTACACTGCCCGAACACCACTGCACTGCCCTAAACCCTGAAACACCAGCCCCAGCATGACCCCCTACACTGCCCGAACACCACTGCACTGCCCTAAACCCTGAAACACCAGCCCCAGCACGACCCCCTACACTGCCCGAACACCACTGCACTGCCCTAAACCCTGAAACACCAGCCCCAGCACGACCCCCTACACTGCCCGAACACCACTGCACTGCCCTAAACCCTGAAACACCAGCCCCAGCACGACCCCCTACACTGCCCGAACACCACTGTACTGCCCTAAACCCTGAAACACCAGCCCCAGCACGACCCCCTACACTGCCCGAACACCACTGCACTGCCCTAAACCCTGAAACACCACCCCCTGCACGACCCCCTACACTGCCCGAACACCACTGCACTGCCCTAAACCCTGAAACACCACCCCTGCACGACCCCCTACACTGCCCGAACACCACTGCACTGCCCTAAACCCTAAAACACCACCCCCAGCATTACCCCCTACACTGCCCGAACACCACTGCACTGCCCTAAACCCTAGAACACTACCCCCAGCACTACCCCTACACTACCCGAACACCACTGCAATACCCTAAACCCTGAAATACTACCCCCAGCACAACCCCCTACACTACCCGAACACGACTGCACTGCCCTAAACCCTCAAACACTCCCCCAGCACGACCCCCTACACTACCCGAACACCACTGCACTGCCCTAAACCCTAAAACACTCCCCCAGCATGACCCCCTACACTACCCGAACACCACTGCACTGCTCCTAAACCCTAAAACACTCCCCCAGCACGACCCCCTACACTACCCAAACACCACTGCACTGCCCTAAACCCTAAAACACTACCCCGCATGACCCCCTACACTACCCAAACACCAATGCACTACCCTAATCCCTAAAACACTACCCCCGCATGACCCCCTACACTACCCTAAACCCTAAAACACTACCCCCGCACGACTCCCTACACTACCCAAAGACCACTGCACTACCCTAAACCCTAAAACACGACCTCCTACACTACACAAACACCACTGCACTACCCTAAACCCTAAAACACTACCCCCTACACTACACAAACACCACTGCACTACCCTAAACCCTAAAAACTACCCCCAGCACGAACCCCTACACTACCCAAACACCACTGCACTACCCTAAACCCTAAAACACTACCCCCAGCAGTACCCCTACACTACCCAAACACCATTGCACTACCCTAAACCCTAAAACACTACCCCCAGCAGTACCCCCTACACTACCCAAACACCACTGCACTACCCTAAATCACTACCCCCAGCACGACCCCCTACACTACCCAAACACCACTGCACTACCCTAAACCCTAAAACACTACCCCCAGCACGACCCCTACACTACCCAAACACCACTGCACTACCCTAAACCCTAAAACACTCCCCCCAGCACGACTCCCTACACTACCCAAACACCACTGCACTACCCTAAGCCCTAAATCTACCCCCAGCATGACCCCCTACACTACACAAACACCACTGCACTACCCTAAACCCTAAAACACTACCCCCAGCACGACCCTCTTCACTACCTAAACACAACTGCACAATTTGTTACAGGCGTTGCAACGCAGGCCTGTGGTGCTTACTGGAAGTACCTGGTGGGCTAGTTGGGCCCCAGGGACCCTCAGGATTCAAGGTGACCTAATCCCTCAACTTAAAACGCGCCACGGGGCGCGTTTGCACAGTGGTGAAGGGAGGGGGCAGGGCCTCAGGTGACATGTGCGCAAACACGCCCTGTGGTGCGTTTATGTTGGGGAATTAATTCCTTTGAATCCTGAGGGACCCTGGGGCCAACTAGCCCACCAGGTACCTTCAGTAAGCACAACAGAGTTGCGTTGCAGAGAGGTGAAAAAGGTGCGTGGCCTCGAAACGCCTCTCTGCAACTCAGCTCTGTGGTCCTAACTGTAGGTACCTGGGGGCTAGTTGGGCCCCAGGGACCCTCAGAATTCAAGGGACTTAATCCCGCAACTTAAAACGTGCCACGGGGTGCGTTTGCACACATGTCATCTCAGGCCCCCCTCCCTTCACCACTGTGCAAACGCGCCCTGTAGCGTGTTTTAAGAGGTAGTTTTAATCCCCTGCCCTATTATGTACTAGGGACTTGCAGAGGAGGTCATGCTAATCACAGGGGTACCCCAATGCATAGTGTTCCCTAGTGTATGTAGGTGTTTTCACTGTATTCTAAGTGTCTTTTAGCATAGCACTGGCTCTGGTTAGTCAGAGTCAGTTACCACCAGTACCCGTCTGAAAAAGTTGTGGGCACAGGATGATTTTGCAACAAGGCCTCTTTCTGCTCCTCTGTTGGTTCTTTCTGCACATCTTTTGCTTCTTTCTGTGCGTTTTTTCTTCTTTCTTCACATGTCCTACCTCTGTAGGCATAGTTAGAAACTAGCATTTAAAAAACCTTTGAAATTCACTTAAAAATCATAGGTTTCAGGCACGTTATAGTTAGAAATTAGCATTTAAAAACCTTTGAAATTCACTGAAAAAACCATAGGTTTCAGACACGTTATAGTTAGAAATTAGCATTTAAAAAACCTTTGAAATTCACTGAAAAAACCATAGGTTTTAGGGACAGTTATAGTTAGTTGGACATTTCACTCGTACAAAACCATAGAAATTCCCCGTTATAGTTAGTTCAGCTAACTATAACTCGCGCCCCGCAATGCACTGCTGATGACGTCACATATTACATCACTCATGACATGGTCAGTGACATCACTGATGACATCTCAAATGACATCACTGATGACATCATCCATGTGATAATTTCATGCATCTTCTCACACCCTAATATAACTTTTGATACACCCACTCTAAATTACAGACTGCCATTCTCAAAACCATAGACACTCCAACACCAAAAACTACATACCCACTCACTGATTCTTAGGTCTACACACACATCCACTCACTCACCCGTACAGTCACTCATACTCAGTCACTCAGTACAGGACTATCATATGCACTCATACACCTATATAAACACTCACACGCCGCCACTCATCCATAGAGGTACTCACACACCTAGTCAGTCATGCAAAAAACTTAATCACACACCCATTTACTCACCTATACAGTTATACACACACCAGCTCACTTACTCATACAAATACTAGCACATTCTTACGCTCTTATACAATCACTGATACAAATACACACTCATCCATACAGCCACTCTCACAATCACACACTCTCACTTATAGCTGTTTATATACTCCAACACACATATATACTGCCTTTCACATATGTAGTTACTCACACATGTACCACTGAGATATACATTCAATCACTAACACACCCATACACACACTCACCCACCCATACAGTCCATCACAGATGCACTCTTGAAACCATGCACCCAGTGAATCACCAACTCACACATCTATGCACAGAGTCACACACACCCCACCCACACAAACACTCAGGCACCCATACAGATACTCAGACAATCAATCAATAACCCATGTAGACACTCATGTAGCTATTCAGAAAGCTCATGCAGCCGCTTACAAACCAACAGACAGACGGATACAGACATTCACACAGTTTAATCACTAACCCATGCATTCAGTAAGATACATTTAATCACTCACTTGTAGAGTCAGTCACTCACGTACTAAATCATCCATTCAGACACTTATACACCCACTCATTCTTCAATACGCATTTCCCTATATATATTAAACATATTTAAACTTTACAGAAACACACAGTCACTGGATGATGTCATCAGTGATGTCATCAGTGATGTCATTTGAGATGTCATCAGTGATGTCATCAGTGATGTCACTGACCATGTCATGAGTGATGTAATATGTGACGTCATCAGCAGTGCATTGCGGGCGCGAGTTATAGTTAGCTGAACTAACTATAACGGGGGAATTTCTATGGTTTTGTACGAGTGAAATGTCCAACTAACTATAACTGTCCCTAAAACCTATGGTTTTTTCAGTGAATATATATATGTATAACTTAATTATATATGTATTCACTGAAAAAAACAAAGTTTAATGTGATGTTATAGTTAGGTGAATACATCAGTGGCAACATTAACGTAACGTAAAAACACAGAAATTCACCAGTTAAAGTTAACAGTGCTAAATATAACTTGCGCCCCGCTGTGCAATGCTTATGACCCACACATAACATCACTCATGACATGTTCTGTGACATCTCAAATAACATCATTAATGACGTCACTGATGGCATCATCCAATGAGTATGTTCGTTTGTGTCATAGTTTACGTAGTGGCTGGTAACAACCATATTACCTTTCTACCTAATTTTGCACAGCCTGTGTCCACCTAATCAGTGTAGGTGTGAACTTGGTTTGACCCCTTTGTCCTTTCGTATACAAACTGCACCAATTTTACTGTGGCATTCAATTTGGGTAAAGGAGGAGCCAGCCTTTAATCGTGCAATTATTTTAGACTGTTTCAAACTTGATTACATGTTGAAGATACCCTGGTTTAGCTATATAAAAAAGCAGCTGGAATCAATGGGGCTGGCGGATTGTTTTTATAATCCAGCGAACATTGCTAAGATCCCAAAAACCAAATTGAAAAAGGATTTCTTGACCTGTCTAAAGTTGTCTAGATGGTAAAAAAGAGTCTCGGAACACTCGCTTCTAGTACGTTCCCCAGGTGTTGAGCCTTATCTCTCTTTTTATTTCTGTCACACTAAATTCTTTTATCTTATTAGATTCAGGTTTGGCATCTCACACCTTCTGGTTTCTTATCCCCGTAAAGCTTATTGTGATGCTAAACTGGATCTTTGCCATTGTGACTCCAAATCTACACAGAGCACGCTTCACTTCCTGTTCTTCTGTCAACTTTATATCAAGCCAAGGCGCGATTTTATTATTCCCCTTTTAAAATTCTTAAATATCAGGAAGTGTCGGCCAGCTCTATATCATCTCCAGCTTTTAAATGATTAATTCATTTGTTTAATGGTCTACAGATATATCTCCACAGCTGTCCGTTTACGTAATATTGTTGGGAAATGATTTCTTTTGTTCGGTTTTTAATTAATTACTTTTAGATTTTATGGTCCATGGGACAGGGGTTTATCACAAAGTTCATTATACGCTGTTTCTAGTTCATGCTGCTATTTTGTAGAAATATTAACTTAATTAATTACCTCTATTACACTTCGATTATGAATTATCATTGTCTTGAAGTGCATTATACATTGTCTGTATCATATTTTTAATACGTGTTTTAAATATTTTTTGAGGATGTATTCTTTTATGGCTGTAAGTCAGCCGAATAAAGATATTTGACTGACTGACTGACTGACAGTGTAGGTGTTTACAAAACGCTTGGGCTCCTAATGCATCATAGGTCTGTAGAGGTATTGAATACATTTGTATTGAAGAGTAACTCTGTGTGCAGGTGACAGCTGATGACTTGTGTTCAGTATGTTCCACACAAGTTTTTTGGTTCCGCAGATAAAGTTTCCAACAGGGCACAGATTCTACTTACTACATACATAAGTATTGTGAGCAGCATTGATTTATTACACTGAATCGTCTCAGTTTGACAATTTCTACATAACATAAAATAATATGTGCACTTGATACTAACCTATGTACATGTGCAGTTTTGCTTCAAAAGATGGGGTATCTGTAAAATTTGCAGCACAGGTTGAAGGCTGCAGGTAGTATGATCTTTACCACCTTCAGAACTTGAGTATTTTAAGTAAATAGTCTCCCTTTGGACAAGTTTTGTATAGAGTGTACATTATTCTTAGTAGATGCTTTTTAATACTCCATGGTGTATTTCTCAGGAGAGTTTCACTATCGGGAACCAGTGTAGTACAAAGTAAACTGTCTCCATAGCATAAACACTGTTTACAGTACCCACTTTTCTACTGATATCCACTTCATTTCTCACTGTAGATTCAGTGACTGTGATGGGTTTGATACAGGTTAGGACTGTCTGTAGTAGGGCATTAGTTATGTAACAAAGGCTTGAGTATCTGGAGGAACTTGGTTTTCTCTGAACAGTTTTATACAGACTGAACACTGTGTGCTGTAGAGGATACCCTTTTATCTGTGGTTGTTAGTCAACATGAACTCGGCTACCCATGAAGTGTATGGTATAGGGTCAATGTTGCACATAACAGAAACTTGCTTCACCTATAGGTAGTGTATGTATGATAGTATTAATGATGCTTTATATTATTGTGAGCTATTTTGCACTTACATTCATAGATTTATTGCCATACACGTTTATAGAGGAATGTGTACAAAAGAAGCTTGGGTGATGTCATCAGTGATGTCATTTGAGATGTCATCAGTGATATTATAAATTATGTCATAGAACATGTCATGAGTGAAGTTATATGGGAGGTCACAAGCAGCGCATGGCGGGGGCGCAAGTTATAGTTAGCTCTCCTAACTATAATTGGTACATTTCTGTGTTTTTTTCGTTCAAAATGTTAATGTTGTCCCTGACATATTCATCTAACTATATTGACACTTTACCCTTTATTTTTATCACTGAAAAAAATGAAAGGTTAAAGTGACGTTATAGTTAGGTGAATAAAAATAGATCTTTTAATCACACCTAACTAGAACGTTACTTTAACGTTTGGTTTGTCAGTGAATTTGTACAGTTTTTTTAATGTAGAGTCATATATTATAATCACACATAAAGCCAAGTCCCGCCACACATGGCCTAAGGCCGTGCACAGTGGGGGCTGCCCACAGGGTTTGGCCTGCCACCAGGCCCTGTGGCCTCAGCAGGCAGCCAACCCCACGCTGCACACAGACTTTGGCCGTGCGCATCGATGGTTGGCCACAAAGCTTGGCTTGCTCCCAAGCCCTCTGGCCAAAACCACAGCAGGCCCCCAACCCCATGCTGCGCCTTTGGCATTAGGGGCGTAGGGTTGGCCTTCAGGCTCCCGGGAACCCATCCGCCGGGACCTACTCCAATAAAGAGAGGAGCCTTAATAGGCCCCGGGGACCCCATATCCTGGCGCCAAATACAATAAAAATGCGACCTAAGGGGAGGGGGAGTGCAGCCCCCCCAAGCCTTAATAGGCCCCAGGGTCCCCATCCCCTGAGGCAAAATACAATAAAAAAGGGAAGGGGGGTCTCTTGCCCTCCACCCCCTCGGTGAGCCTTATGAGGCCCTGGTGACCCAATCCCCCTGGGCTGGGTGTTTTTTTAAACGAGAAGGGAGGCCTCATGGCCCCCTCCCCATGCCTTTTTGGCACCGGTAACCCCATCCTCCGGGGTCTCCATTAATATTTAGTGGGTGCCCACCCAGGGCACCAACCAGGCACCACGTTGGAGGCCCCTGGGTTAGCCATAGGGCCCCAGCGGACCCTTCTGGCTGCCCGCCTGGTGCAGGAGCAGTCATTGCTCCCGCCTGGAGGGAGCAGCTGCTTTTTTAATGCTCCCTCTGGGTGGGAGAAATATGTGCTGTGTTTCCCTGCCCGTAGGAGTGCCAGCAGGGAAACCGAACACTAGTCTGCTCCCAGCCGATGGGAGCATTTTTAAATCTCCCGCAGGCTGGAAGCAAACTTCTGTATTTGCTCTCTTTTGGTTGGAGATTTAAAAATTCTCCAGTCAAATGGGAGCAAACACATTTCTCTGCCTGCGGTATTGTGGACAGGAAAACTATTGTGTACCGGGGTGGGCTCCCCAGGACACAGTAAATGAGCCTGCCCCGGGGGATGGGGTCCCAGGTGCCTTTAATGGTTCAAAGAGGGGAGCGGCGTGGCCCCTTCCTTTTAATTAGTGTTATGGCCCGAGGGGATGGGATCTCCGGTGCCTTTTTAAGTCCCAGTAAGGGGGGCTGTGCGTCCCCCTTCCCTTTTTTTTTACATTGGGCACCAGGGGATGTAGTCCCCAGGGCCTAAGTAGACTCAAGGAGGGAGGCCGATTGGCCTCCTTCCCCTTTTTTTTTTTTTAACAAATTCATCCCTGGGGCATTGGGGTCCCCAGGGCCATTATTGGCTCAGAGAAGGTGGCCTGTGGGATGGTGCCCTAAATGGGTTTAAGGAGGGGGGCCCTACTGATGCACTTCTCCCCATATATTTGTTATAAAATGGCAGGTCGCCAATTTGTTTTTTAATTTTTAATTTTGGCCCCATAAGGGGTCCCTCTGGGTCCCTCCCCAGGGCCTAGGGCACAGGCTATCCCTACACTGCCCCCTTATATTATTTATTTTTTACTTAAGGACAGGCGACTAAGTCCCTACATTCCGTAAACTGCCAGCATCATTTTTCTCATGCTGCTGGCAGCCAATCAGAGCGTTCGCTCCTGTAGGAGTCTGACTACCCGCAGGTGTGAATTGCCCAAGGGAAAAAAGCTCCCTGGGCTAACGCTCTGTTTTTTAAAATTGGGTTCGAAAGACTCTTACGAGAGTCCCTTGAGCCCAATATCCAGATATACAAATATTTTTCGCGAACCAAAATCTAGCTTCCTGCAAAATTTGCTGTAATTCCGTTCAGCAGTTTTTGCTTTAGTACTTCTTAAAGAAGTCCATGGAAAATCCATGGGGATGTTCTGTTTTTGGGACCCCCTCCCCCTTTTTCTCGGTTCCACACTTGGCGGATTGCCCCAAAACTTTTCATGTACAAAATATATATATATATATATATTCACTGAAAAAACCATAGGTTTCAGACACGTTATAGTTACAAATTAGCATTTAAAAACCTTTGAAATTCACTGAAAAACCATAGGTTTCAGACACGTTATAGTTACAAATTAGTATTTAAAAACCTTTGAAATTCACTGAAAAAACCATAGGTTTTAGGGACAGTTATAGTTACTTGGACATTGCACTCGTACAAAACCCGTGAAATTCCCCGTTATAGTTAGTTCAGCTAACTATAACTCGCGCCCCGCAATGCACTGCTGATGACGTCACATATTACATCACTCATGACATGGTCAGTGACATCACTGATGACATCACTGATGACATCTCAAATGACATCACTGATGACATCACTGATGACATCACTGATGACATCATCCAGTGACTGTGTGTTTCTGTAAAGTTTAAATATTTTTAATATATATAGGAAAAGACGTATTGAAGAATGAGTGGGTGTGTAAGTGTCTGTATGGATGATTTAGTAGGTGCGTGACTGACTCTATAAGTGAGTGATTTAACGTATCTTATTGAATGCATGGGTTAGTGACTAAACTGGATGAATGTCTGTATCCGTCTGTCTGTTGCTGTGTAAGTGGCTGCATGTGTTTGTGAATAGCTACATGAGTGTCTATATGAGTTATTGAATGCTTGTCTGAGTATCTGTATGGGTGCCTGAGTGTTTGTGTGGGAGGGGTGTGTGCAACTCTGTGCATAGATGTGTGAGTGGGTGATTCACTGGGTGGATGGTTTCAAGAGTGCATCTGTGATAGACTGTATGGGTGGGTAAGTGTGTGTAAGAGTGTGTTAGTGAGTGAATGTATGTCCCAGTGGTACATGTGTGAGTAACTACATATGTGAAAGGCAGTATATATGTGTGTTGGAGTATATAAATAGCTATAAGCAAGAGTGAGTGATTGTGATAGTGGCTGTATGGATGAGTGTGTGCTTGTATCAGTGATTGTATAAGAGCGTAACAATGTGCTACTATTTGTATGAGTAAGTGAGCTGCTGTGTGTATAACTGTATAGGTGAGTAAATGGCAGTGTGTTTAATTATTTGCATGACTGACTAGGTGTGTGAGTATCTCTATGGATGAGTGGCGTTGTTTGAGTGTCTATATAGGAGTAAGAGTGCATATGATAGTCCTAGTACTGAGTGACCGTAAGTATGAGTGACTGTACGGGTGAGTGAGTGGATGTGTGTGTGTGTAGACCTAAGAATCAGTGAGTGGGTATGTAGTTATTGGTGTTGGAGTGTCTATGGTTTTGCGAATGGCAATCTGTAATTTAGAGTGGGTGTATCAAAGGTTATATTAGGGTGTGAGGAGGTGCATCAGATTATCACGTGGATGATGTCATCAGTGATGTCATTTGAGATGTCATCAGTGATGTCATCAGTGATGTCACTGACCATGTCATGAGTGATGTAATATGTGACGTCATCAGCAGTGCATTGCGAGGCGCGAGTTATAGTTAGCTGAACTAACTATAACGGGGAATTTCACGGGTTTTGTACGAGTGCAATGTCCAAGTAACTATAACTGTCCCTAAAACCTATGGTTTTTTCAGTGAATTTCAAAGGTTTTTTAAATGCTAATTTCTAACTATAACGTGTCTGAAACCTATGGTTTTTTCAGTGAATTTCAAAGGTTTTTTAAATGCTAATTTGTAACTATAACGTGTCTGAAACCTATGGTTTTTTCAGTGAATTTCAAAGGTTTTTTAAATGCTAATTTGTAACTATAACGTGTCTGAAACCTATGGTTTTTTCAGTGAATTTCAAAGGTTTTTTAAATGCTAATTTCTAACTATAACGTGCCTGAAACCTACGGTTTTTTCAGTGAATTTCAAAGGTTTTGTAAATGACAATTTTTAAATGTATTAATTGTTATATTAATTTTTTTCATACTGATTTACTACATTTTTAGAAACAATTTTTTTACATATTTTATTTTTTAAATTACATTGTAATTACATTATACATTACATTACAAAAATACTTTCTCAGAATGAATTACTTTAGTTTAAATACTTTGCAGATAGGCAATAGACTTTTAAGTACAGTAGTTACAGTTGTTGCAATGGGCAACACATTTTCAAACACAATGCAACATTCAGCTCAATGTGAATTTCTAGTTAAATGCAATTAGTTACTTTATGGATTACTTTTGTAACCACAGGACTGGATCCTAGATTCAGTCCTGGCACATCTCCTGTAAACAGTTGAGTAAAAGCGTTTTGGTTACAGTCGTGATTTTTAAGGAATATTATTGTATTTTAAAAGTTGACACTTAGAAACTTTTTCTCATAGAATCACCAATGTTATCCTATGGAAGGAAATTCACTTAGCAGGTAAAAACTGTTATCGTTACTTTTTCTTACTCAGTGTTGGATCCTGGATCCAGCACTGGTGCATCTCCTGTAAACAGTTGAAAGAATGCGTTTAAGTCATACAGGCGATTTTTAAGGAATATTTGTAGTTTGTGAAAATCAACACTTTGAAACTTTTTGCTGAAAACCAGTCAATCTTAGCCTATGAAGGAAATTCAAGTTACCGGTAAGTACGGTTAAAATTACTTTTGAGGATCAGTACTGGGCTGAAAGATGCAGCACTGAGGTCTCTCCTGATAACAGGTGAGTAAATCGGAATTCGTATTTCGGCTGATTTTAGAGGAATATTTTAAAGTTCCAAAACTCCACACTTAGAAGAATTTCCAAGTGAAACCAGTCAATGTTAGCCTATGGAAGGAAATTCAAGTTACTGGTAAGTACGGTTAAAATTACTTTTCAGGACCAGTACTGGGCTGAAAGATGCAGCACTGAGGTCTCTCCTGATAACAGGTGAGTAAATCAGAATTCGGATTTCGGCTGATTTTAGAGGAATATTTTAAAGTTCCAAAACTCCACACTTAGAAGAATTTCCAAGTGAAACCAGTCAATGTTAGCCTATGGAAGGAAATTCAAGTTACTGGTAAGTATGGTTAGAATTACTTTTCAGGACCAGTACTGGGCTGAAAGATACAGCACTGAGGTCTCTCCTGATAACAGGTGAGTAAATCGGAATTCGTATTTCGGCTGATTTTAGAGGAATATTTGCACAATGGTGAAGGGAGGGGGCGGGGCCTGAGGTGACATCTGTGCAAACGCGCCCGCTGCGCGTTTTAAGTTGGGGGATTAAGTCCCCTTGAATCCTGAGGGTCCCTAGGGGCCAACTAGCCCACCAGGAACCTCCAATATGCGCCAGGGGCTGCGTTGCAGAGACGTGTAGAGAGGCCACACCCTTTTACACCTCTCTGCAACGCAGCTCTGTGGCGCTTTCTGGATGTACCTGTTGGGCTAGTTGGCCCCCAGGGACCCTCAGGATTGAAGGGGATTTAATTCCCCATCTTAAAACGCGCCACGGGGCCTGTTTGCACACGTGTCACCTGAAGCCCCGCCCCTCCCTTCACCACTGTGCAAACGCGCCCGTGGCACGTTTTAAGTTGGGGATTAAGTCCCTTGAACCCTGAGGGTCCCGGAGTCCAACTAGCCCACCATATACCTCCAAAGCGCCACAGAGCTGCGTTGCAGAGAGGTGTAAAAGGGGTGTGGCCTCTCTACACGTCTCTGCAACGCAGCCCCTGGCGCATATTGGAGGTTCCTGGTGGGCTAGTTGGCCCCAGGGACCCCCAGTATTCAAGGGGACTGTTCTCTCTGCAAACGCGCCAGGGGCGCGTTTGCAGAGTGGTGAAGGAAGGGGGCGGGGCCTGCGGCCCGATCGTTTAAAAAAAAAAAAAAAATGTTGTCTCCTGAAGGGGGCTGTGTGGCCCCCTTCCTTTTTCCTGTTTTTATGCCCTGGGGACCCCATCCCCCAGGGCCTTACCCCTTTTTTAATTTTTAATTAAAAAAACGGGAAGGGGGCCGCGTGGCCCCCTTCCCTGGGCCTGTATTGGCCCCGGGGACCCCATCCCCCGGGGCATGGCCTTTTATTTTTATTCTTTGGAGGGGGCTGCGTGGCCCCCCTCCTCTGGCCATTTAAGGCCCCGGGACCCCATCCCCGGGGCCGGCCTTTCCATTTTTTTTAATTTTTTTAATTTTTCTTTTTGGGAGGGGGCCGCGTGGCCCCTCCTGGGCCACTACTTGCCCCGGGGACCCCATCCCCCGGGGCTGGCTCCTCTCCGTTGGGGACTGTGGGGGTCCCCAATCCCCCACAGTCCCGCCGGCTCCCCACGTCCCTTGGGAGCCGGCATTGCTTTTCCACATGGGGAGCAGCTGACATGCTGCTCCCCAAGTGGAAAGCAATGTGCTTTGGATATTGGAAGAGAGAGCAGGTTTCCTGCTCTCTCTTCCAATATCCAAGCAGTTTGCTATGGCAGGAGGGAGCCGCGAGGCCTCCGTCCTGCCATAGCAACTACAGTGTCCCGGGGGTAGGCACCCCGGGACACTGCAGAGAGCCGGCCCTGGGGGTGGCGGTCCCCAGGGCCATCAAGGGCTCCAGGAGGGGCCGCGCGGCCCCCTCCCTACATCAGCACAGCCCCGGGAGGTGGTGGTCCCCAGGCTTCGGGGTCCAAAACGGACCCCCATTTTAATTTGTTAGTGCCCCGGGAGGTGGCGGTCTCGGGCGTGTGGGGGCTGGAGCCCCCACACAGGTTGTTAAATTAATTTTTAAAAAGACCCGGGAGGTGGTGGTCTCGGGGCTGCGGGAGGGCTCAGAGCCCTCCCGCACCATTTTTTTAAAAGCCCCGGGGGTGGCGGTCTCCGGGCTTGGGGGCCCTTGAGGCCCCCACACATTAAATTATCCCCTCCACCATGCCCCCGGGACTTGGGCCACCCGGGGGCCAATTAACATCGAAGCGCGGAGACCGCGCTTCGATCTTTTTCGGCAGGATTCGCGCACCCTGAGCGCATCCTGCCGATTTAAAAAAAAAAAAAATGCTTTTTGCCCAGGGGTCCTTGTGGGACCCCCTGAGCAGGCCTAGGGGTTAGGTGTTTCTACCCTGCCCCCTTTGTGCGTTTTGCGCACTTGTTTCTTTTTTTTCTTGGCGGGATCCGCGCACCCTAAGCGCATCCCGCCGATTTAAAAAAAATATATATATTTTTCTGCCCAGGGGTCCTTGTGGGACCCCTGAGCAGACCTAGGGGTCAGGGTGTTTCTACCCTGCCTCCTTTTGCGCTTTGCGCACTTGTTTCTGTCCCTCGGTTCTACCGAGGGACAAAATGGCTGCCAACACTTCTTGATTTGGAGTGTTGACAGCCAATTAGCATGCAGCTCGTGATCGGGAGGGTACGCGGATCCGACGCGCCCATAGATATATATGTGATTTTAATTGTGAATTTTCAGGAACTACTGAACGGATTTACACCATTTTAGCAAAAGGCACCAGTCTGAACCAAGGGCTACCTCTTTGCCAAATTTGGGGTAATTCCGTTCAGCAGTTCGGGCTGTAGCTGCGACTAAAGGTTCCTATGGAAAAATGAATGGGGAAAACGCGTTTTGGGACCCCCCTTTTTTCTCGGCCCCCGCTTGACGTATCAGGGTAGGAGCGGACCGGAGCGCCCCAACAAGTTGGAAGCTTTCGCGAAGATTCGTCAACCGGCGCCAACGTTATTGCAAATAGAATGTCGCGGATTTCCTATGGATAATAGGTCCTAACTATAACTATCTACTGGCGACCGCCAGTAGATAATATATATATATATATATATATGCAAAGAACTTCGCCACCGCAATCCTGCAGTTCACCAACAGACGAAAACAGACCCAGTTGTATGTACGACAGATTTTATTTTCAGACGCCCATAGAGTCCGCCATGACGCGTTTCGGCCTTCATATATATATGATATATGATGAACAGCGTTTGAAGTCCCGACCGCGGAGATCCTGGTCAATATGGCCGATGCCCGGTGGAGCTACTCGTTTGGCTAAAGAGGAGACCGGCTGGGGTTCTTTCCCTCGGCCGTCACCTACCCAGCCGGACATGGGTCACAGTTGCCGTTATTCTCTCCGCAGTTACTCTCCTTCCTCCTCACCGATGATTCTCTCACGATGGAGCCAGACTCAGCGAGGTACCCCTGTGCTTGCTTTCGCCTTTTGAGCCATGGGAGGCGTACCCGTCTGGTCCCCGCTGCTGCCTCCATCGCCTACACGGCCTCGCCTTCCCTCTGGTCTGGACACTTTTTTTTTTTTCCGTCCCCCCTCGCTCTTCTTTCTCCCCTCACCGTCCGATTATCCACCGAGGGTTTGCTGATGGAGGATCCTTGTTCTTCGCTGCAGATGTCTGGCTGGGCTACCCTGGATGCATCTGGGGTGATGACTGGGGAGCAGCCCTCCCTCCGGCTGCTGCCCGACCTTCCGGACTTGATCCTCGGCTGCCTGGCGTCACCCTTCTCCTCTTCTGCACTGTGGCTGGGACGCTCGGTGCCTGTCACCTTCATAGATCATCAACGAGGGTTCCGAAATCGCTACCTGACATTGTCTCTTGACCAGTTTTTCTCTTTCTCTCTCTCGATTTGGCACGCCCTCCTGACCCGGCTGCTGCCTTCCCCTTTTGAGGTCGCTGCAGGGGGACCCGCGCTGACTGCCTCCTGACTGCATCGACCCCATTATGGCCGGCGTCTCGCAGCCTTTACCCGCCTGATCTGGTAAATCTGCTCTTCCCCTTCCAGCCTTACTCCAGGGGTTGGTTCCCTTGTTGGTTTTTGAACAGACTGTTTTAATACTCGTTTCCCCGCCATTTTATCACAAAGTTCTGGAGATCATGGCCAGGATCCACCATTTTGCAGTCTCTACAGTCTCCCTGGTCAAATCCGGATGCCGATCTACGCCTTGTACCAGTCTCCTTGTCGCTAATGGAGCACCTCTGGGAACTCTTCACCTTTCCTTCCTTGTTTTTTTTTCCACTGGGATGCTTCCCTCTGCTCCCCCCTTCTGTCCCGTTCCCTTTTCTTATGCGACCTGAACAGTGTTTGAGTCCTGGCCCTGGACTTTATTGATCTACTGGACCCTACTGGTTTGTGGACTCGCTTTCTCTATCCTTTTACGTGCCCTCATAGTACTTTCCCCTCGGCCGCTCTTTCCAGCCCTGACCTACATCCCTACCCCTTCATTTTCCTTACTCTCCCGTCGCACCATAGTATCTGTTTATACGTTTTTTGTAATGATCTAACAACAGATGTAAATTATGTAACTTTGTTTTTCTTCTCTTTGCAACGATCTTTATTGTAACCGATGTAACGTTTGTAAAACTGCTAATCCTCATGTAAAGCGCTCTGATACCTCCGGGTCTAGCCAGCACTATATAAAACTCGTCAAATATATATATATATATATATATATATATATATATATATATATATGTATAACTTCCTTCGGTGTTTCTGTCTTGGAACACCCAACTCCACGGCGGCACACGTCCAGCAAGCACACTACGGAAACTCCAAATTCCAGGTCAGTTCATTAAGAAAGTCTTTTTTATTATTATTCCGTTCAGGCTTAGGCAATAACCAGTCCTTTCACTCTACAAACCTGGACCAACGCGTTTCGGCGAGTTGCCTTCCACTGGGTCACTGATGGTTTGGTATTACACACATAATATAGCATGTCCTTCTTTCATGTTCATAACCCCTATTCGCAACTAGAGCAGTACTTTCCCCATTCCTTTTTTTTCCTATGGCCAAGAATCCCCGCCATTAGTGATTCCCTTCATCACATATTGGAAAAACAGTTCTTGCAACATATTTGTTGTAATTTTCAACAATTCCACATTTTTTATATCCTATTTTTTCCTTTTCATATTTTTATATGTACATTTTTTTGTTTTTTTTTAAACCTTTTTTATAAAACTCTTTTTATCCACCTACTCCATTCCTATTTTAATGTTGCAATTAAGCAACGTTCGAGGGCCATAGAAAAAATATTTAATTACTATTCAATTATTGCAAATGTAATAGAAACTGTGTACCTCCCTATTGCACTTTTTCATTCATTAAAATTTTTTGCACAATGTTACAGTCAAGGATGGAAGGTAGTCAATAAAAAGGCTACTAATAATTTTAAAAAAATTAAAAAATATTCAAGAGCATAAAAGAACACAATTAATTCAAACATTATTCAATTATTCAGTTTCAAGGCAAATTCCATGATATTCTTTATAATTTAAAGTGCCATATGTCTCCTGAAGATACTACCCCACCACTCGGGGTTCTACATAAAGTGTCACGTGCTATTACTTAGTCCCCCTCCGGGATTCTATTCTGCACCACCACTTAATATTCTCCATAAAGTGTCCTGTGCTATTTTTAAAGTGACATGTGCTCTATCCATTTTTTACTCATTCATAAATATTCCTAATTAAAGTGCAAGATATTATTCGACACCTCCCTATTTAGGATCCTACTATTCCTTTTCTGCAAGGTGTAACATTACCATAACATGTTCAACCCTTCTTTGTTATATGATCTACTAAAGTGCGAATTTTGAAGAAAGTGCTAATGCAAAATTTTTAAACAAAAGTACTAATGCAATATTTCAATTTCCAAGGGAGTATTGTTTCTATATAAATATCCTCCATAGCATGATACACATTCCTGTAAAATTGCCCCCTCTCTTTTGTAAAATCACATTTACTCACATTTTCCTAACATTAATTAAGCCATGGATATCATACATGTGTGGAGATTCCTTCTCTCTTACACCATATTCTAAAGCAAAAACAGCTCAATTTATCAATGTCCATATGTATGGAGAGCATGGTCCAATCCCCATCATCATTTCGTTCACATATTCAAGGTCCTTTATAAATGTACAAACAGTTCTGCATCCTTGTTGTGGCCCCAAGGTGTCTCTGTTCCCATCAGTAATATCAATCGGGATTCCTGTTTCCGCAGTTCACTTTCCCGATTTCCCCCTCTTGGGTGGGCTCTAATGTGCTTGATTCCCCAATAAGAGAAGGTGGACAAGGATCTGTTGTGCATCTGATCAAAATGGCAGGCCATTGGGTAGGTTTTATCCCCATTTTTGATCGCTCTTACATGCTGGAAAATCCTCAATTTCAGCTTGTTCTTTGTACTGCCCACATATAACTTATTGCAGCCACATTTCAAGACATAAATAACAAAATTGGTGTTACAAGTTATCCTTTCTCTTATTGAAACAGTGCGGCCATCCATTGTTTGATAATTCTTGCAGTTTGTTCCATACATGCAAGCCTTGCACGAAGTACATTTAAAAAATCCTTCTTGATTCTTGGACAGCCACGAGCCCATCTCTTGCTGATTCTTCCTGGGGGTAAAGTGGCTCGAAACTAGAATATCGTTCAGGGAACGCACCTTCTTCGATGCCATTTGTGGGCCTTTCTCAAAGATTTCTATGAGATGTTCATCATTTTTCAGCACACACCAGTGTTTTTTGAGAACTAATGCAACGGTCGGTTGTGCCAAATTGTATTCTAAAAAGATCCTTTTGGTTTCACTATTTCTTTCTTCCAGATGTTCTCGAGGACAGAGAGACTCCTTTCTTGATATTTTTTGTGATCTACATTTTGCATCCTCAAGAACATTTCTTGGGTATCCCCTCCGTCTAAACATTTCGAACAGCCTATCCACCTCTTCATTGTACAACACTTCTGTGGAGCAAATTCTACGTGCCCTCAGCATCTGACTATTCGGGATGCTCCATTTCAACACATTTGGGTGGCCACTGTTGGCATTTAGAATGGAGTTGGTTGCCGTAGGTTTTCGATGGATCCTAGTTGTTAAGTGCCCCTCTTTGACTTCCAATTGTATGTCCAAGAAGGTACCCTGCTGTTGGGTCCAAGTGCAGGTAAACTGCAAATTGTGTTGGTTGTTGTTCAATTTCTTCAAGAAGAGCTCAAGATCCTTCTCACTGCCTTCCCAAAGGATAAACAGGTCGTCGATGAACCTGGCCCATATGGCCACCTGTTTCATGAACCCGCTGTTCTCCTCGGCCCAGGCAACCTCCTTCTCCCACCACCCCATGCATAAATTTGCATATATATATATATATATATATATATATATATATATATTAGTTATTTTACAAATTTAGCACACTGTGTTCTCTTCATAACAAATGACAAAATGTCTGATAACTTTCAGGTTTTGGCCTTAAGCGTCAAGAATGTAGATCAACTCTCAACCGCAGGTACAAATTTTTATTGCTACACCATTTTCTTCCAAATATATTAGAAAAATTGTGTATTTCGACATTTGGTTTATCTTTTTAGTTTGGTAAACTGATTAAAGATTTCTTATTGGTGGTTGTGCTAATAAATGTGCCACAAACATTGCACAAAGAAATTCCATATTTTGTGCATTTTTTAGAAGGTAAAGTAACTCCTCCTGTCAATCAGTGCAGACTTTAACCCCCGCTACTACTGCTGCAGTAGCCCTCACCAACTTATTTTCAGTTTCATCTGTAATGTTAGAAAAAGGAAACAATCTGCATAGTAACAATGATTGAGACAAATAGGGCAAAATCAGAGACAAAGTACTAATCATAATTATTTCAAGAGGAGAATCAGGTGTCACTGCATTAAAGTCAGCATTCTCATAACTGTTGTTCAGGAATAGTTGCATCAAACAACTATTTGTGCAATTTAACTACATCAGAACAAATTGTTTTCCAAGCTGGCAGTCATTTCCAAAGCATTGGCAGGAACCACTGTCACTGCAGTTCCAGTCAATGCTGTTTACAGTTTGGTGCAAGGATCTGCGAACACGACGTAGCCCTGCACCAAAACTGTCTTCTTTTTTATTTTCAAACAAAAAATCCCAAAGTTGGATTTTCTTGTTGAAAATAAAAAAATGTTCGGCTCACATTGGGAGTCCTCACCCATGACGAGGGAAGCCGTGAGAAACTAGGGCTGTTGCAGTCCCTTCCCCCCTTCACATTTTGCCCTCATTTGGACTACTAAATGATGGTTTTCTGACTCTTTTTTTGTGCCCTGGGCTCTGCTAGCCAGACCCAGGGCCTGTGCTCTGTGTTAAAGGTACCTCTAAGTCCCTAGTTTATGGTAGGGCATGTAGGTTTATAGGCCCAGTAGATTTAATGCAATTAAGTGTGCACTGCTGTGTTGCCTGCTGTCATTTTAAAGGCAGCCTTGCTTTGCAGGTTACTTTTAAACTTAATTTATATGCAAATTCGACTTTGGAATTAAAGGTACTTCCAAAGTTTTAAACTACTTTATTTTTTGCATATAAGTCACCCATAAGATCTCCCTTAGGTGCCCAAAGAGTAGGGTGCCTTTTAACGATAAGCAGGGGCATTATATGTACCCTGGTGAGGGAAAAACTGCCAATTTCCGTTTTCCCTATTTGTAATGCATTGACTCCATAGACTTACATGGGATTTCTTTATTAAAGTATAACTATTGAAAGGAGTGAGCTTAAATACTATTTCAAAGACTCAAAATAATAGTTATGATAAATCCAACAACTTGCCAAGGTTGGATTTATTATAATTATTACAGAAAAGAAGTAATAGCACTTGTTTTTCTGTGTGCTAAAATCCAGTCTTCCAGCAGCCTCTTCTGATTGTCCAGCCTGTGACAGGCTGAGCCAAATTGCTCTGATGAGGTGTGAAGTGGCCTGCATAGAGACAAAGGACGTCTGGTGGGAGGAGATATGCGAGCTGCAGAGCAAAAGGCAGTAAGTTGGTGGATTGGCCAAACTGGTCCTCAAAGAGGGGATGACAGTTAGGACAGGACACAGGCTCACCCCCACATCCTGCACCCCCATCCAGACAGGAGCCCCAGTATTTGAATTAGCAGACGGGCTGGAAGGGGAGTGTTAGGGAAACGTAGCCATGCCAGTTGGATTAGCTTAGCCAGATCCTAACCTTCAGGGGAAAGTTTCTCCATTTTGGATTTTAAAAGAATAGTGCTTTCTGGGTCAAGAAGGTGCCACACATGGGAGGAAGTGGTCATACATGAAGGTGGCACCTTGCACCCCATTGGTTAGGGATGCTCCCCTGCTTGACACCCAGGAACACTATTTAAATATAGGAGAGGAGCACAGCATGTCAGATCCCTGCCTGAAACTACAAGAAGAAGAAGGGCTGCCCTGCTGTAAGCCTGGCCTGCACCCCAAAGGATTGCACTCTGAATGACTGTACCTGCTGCACACTTTGGAACTACAGCCCTTAAGATTTTGCCTTGCTTCAAGAAGAGAAGGAGTGGACTCCCTGAAAGCAACAGGTTAAAAGAGCTCCACGTGCATCATCTCTACCAAGAAGAACTCACCTGGTCAGTGTCCAAGGGACTTTTAAGGATGTGGCCAGGTGCTTTCTGGGAGACGTAGTCCCAACATCCCAAGGACCATCTCAGAAATTCTAGACCTTTGGATTGGTGTTTTGGACACTTTGAAACCCTGAAAGGACCTTCTGGAAGAAAATCCAGAAGTTTGGAGAATTTTTGTCAAAAAGCTCTATAAGTTGACCGACCCGTCGTCGAGAGTCAAGCCGCCGATGTCGAACCGTGACCCGGCCTGGATTTGAGGTTTGTCCCGCTGAAAGCTCTGGAGCTCAGGACTTCCAGGATTTCGCCGCGGCTTATCGCTAAGCCAAGCGGCCGTTGTCAACTCCAAACCCGGCTTAAAGAGGTGCCTTGCTCGGCGACAAGAGAAAAAAGCCCCAGAAAAGCGAATAAGTCAGAAGGTAAAAACTTGACTGGGGCCTACCGCTCAGTGTATCCAACCTGCTGTCCATCGCAGTCAGCCTCAAACTTTGACTTTGTCCCGATTCAGTGCGATCAGATGTCCCAAGTTGGCGGTTTTCTTTTTTAGGCACTAGAAAGTATTTAATCATTAAAAATTAATATCTACGGTTCCCTATATTGGATGTTTGTCGTTGTGGTGTGATTTTAATCATAAAAATATTTTCTATTGTTGCTAATTGTTTTTGATTTTTATTGTGTGTTGTGTCTTACTTATTTAATGTATTGATGTTTTTAAATACTTTACAACCCTGTCTCCTAAGTTAAGTCTGCCTGCTCGCAGCCAGCTACCAAGGCTTGAGCAAGAGAATAATTTATTGAGACCTTGACTAGACATTATATTGTAATTGTGGCCTTATTACTAGCGGTAAGTACCTACTTACCCCTACTAACAAACAGCCTTCCAACAGGAGCATTTAGCAGTTTTTACTGCCCCTTACACCCAGGGTTTTCTTGGCGGTGGCGGGCAGTAAAAACTGACCTCTAATTGCGGCCATCTAAATTAGGTGGGCAAAATTATTGGTCTATCTCTGATGGTTTAATAACTCAGAAACGGAGTAGTCTCTGCTGTGATTAAACCTAAGGTCCGCCCACATATATATTTGACAGGCGGACCATTATTTTGGCAGTATACCTACTCCAGTGCAACAGAGTATCTATGCCACCAAGTATAAATGAGCCCCTAAGTTATTTGGTTCTCTCAGAGTAAACAAGATATTGTCAGTGAACACATGGATCATATAATCCACTTCCCTAAATGGTATGCCATCCGCTCTTGGCTCCTGGCATAGCTTGTGCCAGCAGCTCTATCAACATTGCAAAAATGAGAAATAGGAGGTAGCCCTGCCTTGTTTCTCTCAATAATGTAAATAGGTGTGAGCTAACTCAATTTATTAATACTCAGTATGTTGGGGAATTCTAGCCAGCTCATATGGGTTTTCATTCCCTTGCATCCAGTACATATCTCAAGGCAACTCAGTCAAATGTCTTTTCTGCATCTAAGGCTGAAATGATCATAGGGGTCCATCTCATGCCATATTTTTCTACTAAATGGAGTACTCTCTCCTTATGTTATTTAACGTTTCTCTATTTTTTATGAAGCCAGATCATGTCTACCCCTTATAGATCACCAAATTGGAGGCAAAGTCTGGTCTCTTATCTTTTTCCGAGTCAATTATATGCTCATTGGGAGCCCTGTCATTAGGGATCCTAGCTCTATCCTTTACGGTATGTAATCTTTTGGCCAATAATTTCTCTTTTTTATTAGCTCTTTCATAAAACTGTTCCTTCAAATGAAGCAAGGCTCTTTATGAGTGTTTCGTCATTAAAACATGTATCTGTCCCTTTATTGATGTTACTGCACTCAATGACTTCACTGATCCTATCTCCCTATAGGTTCTTTAGGCCCTCCCAATAATGATCTCCAAATGTGAATTTCAGAATATTAATTTGCTTGCAACTCTTTTGTCTGTAAAGGGGGCAGACACAGAGTCTGCAGGATAACCAAGTGAAGGAAAGGTCATGAACTTACCAAACACTGGGAATACTATATCGCTGCCCAACTACATGTATTATTGATAGTTTTTGAACGGGTCCTTGGGGTCATGGAAAAGCGTTTGCCCCATATTGGGTGAGCTTTAATACGCAGGCCGCTATGGGACCTGAATATTGCTCCCTAAATAATATAGGCTGATGGTCGCCAATGTCTCAGGACTACCATTCTCACTGACATGGATAAGGTGTGGAGAGACCCATGGATTACCTCGTTTCTTGGCATGTGCTAGGAAAACCTCTTTCAAGAAGATAAGATCAAAACTATATTTGTAAGAAAAACATCCTGGTGAGCGAACATAAAAGATTTACATATTAACTATTACTCAGTTGGGGCCTCTATCCACTGAATAGGGAGGCAGGATTGAGAGATCTTACTCCATTCAAGAAACTTTTACTCTCCTATGAATCCTGAAGAGGTCTAATCTCCAATATTGATAAGGTACTCAATACACTCTCAAGCACGCGCAAATGGTTGGCTATGTCAAGACTGAATAGGAGAGTAAGAATTCACCAAGGCACAATGGGACAGATTTTGAAGGGAATTCCCTGTAACTATACGGAGGGTTCCAAAATCGAGAAACCTAATACAAAGTAATATACAACTGGTATATGACCACAGATAGAATAAACCTAATGCACCCCAGTACTGATTGGAAGTGTTGGAGGCAATGTGGGATACAGAGAAGAGTTTTGCAAGTATGGTGGTCATGTTCCCTATTGAAAGCTTATTGTAAAGAAGTCTTGAGTCCTATCAAGGGCACTCTGGGCTTTCTGATGCCTGCTGATCTGTTGGTGGTAATATTGGACCTGCACCCAGACTTATTGAAAGGCTTGACAAAGCATGACTCAACACATTTGCTTCATATGCTACAAGCACTGAAAAGGCTATTGGGGTGTCTGGAAGAAGACACAACCTCCATTTATAGACAACTGGATACAGAAACGTTTGACCATAACGGCCATGAGAAATGTTAACTCAATATTTACAGAATGCAAGATCGCGATTAAGGGCAACATTGAAACTGCTTTAAGATTATCTCAGACAAGGGTCCCTGAATATGGCAAGCCCCAGATCCTTGTGGGCATTGACACTGTATTGGGACAAGGAAGCAATACCAATATTTATCAATAGGTGAGATGCATGGCAATTAGAACTATACACAAACTGTACATGAAGTTTCATTTTGTTTGCTGAAGATTTGATATGTTTGTATATAGTCTTGATTGGGGGGGTGGGCAGGTGTAAGAGACAGGTGTATTAATACAGTGATGTGCAGTGTTTATGAAAGTACTGTTTATATATCACCTATGGTTTGTCACGCTAAAACTCAATAAAAATGTCTTTCAAAAATAAAAACACTTCTGTACTTAACAAAGTCAGGCTTAGGTTTTCTTAGATCATACTTAGCTTTTAGCCATGTTGACACAGAACTCGAAATGTTTCAAGGAAACTGCAGGTCTGGACTTTCCACCTTGCATGTATTTTTTCACTACTGATGCTTTTATTGGTTATTAGTTAGTCTTTCTAGCTCTTGCTTGCTCCTTCCCTCACTTTTTCCGTCTAGTGATTTGTCTTAGTTTTTTTCTTTTCCCTGGTTGAATGGCAATCTTCCACTTTCTCTCTCATTCTTCCTTTCTCTTCATCGTCTCCCTAGGGACAGTCATGTGGTTGTCCTGTATATTAATGTTGTTTTTTTAGTGGCTGTTTCCTCAGTACCCTAGTTGATTGAGGAGTACTGACTCATTTCCACTCTCCCTCCATTTATTCCTCCTTTACTCTCAATCTCTTTCACGTCATTGCACACCTTCGTAGCCCAAATGTCAGTTATCTTGCTATTACTATTTGATGATTCTAGCTTAGGGGTGATTGACTACTTTCTCTATGGTTGTGAGGTTGATGTGGACAGCCATGCCCCAGGTGGCTTTTTGATCATGTTTGTTGGTGACCAAACTTGGGCATTTTAGCTGGGAGTAAGTTTCTGGGTACCTTGTTTGTTCATTGTTTTTATGGACCTGCTGGGCTTTCCTTTGATGGGCTTTTCTTTAATTGTAAAATTGTATTTGATGGCCTTCCTTTAGAGACTGGCTCGCGATCGACAGAGTGTTGAGCATTGGCTTGATTATGGAATCTTTAACCTTCTAATTGAAGATAACATTAAAGCTCAGGAGTGTTTCCAGGAGACCATGCGCCTTGACCAAAGAAACCTGCATAGGTGAGTTTCAGTTCATGGTATTTCAGTACTAGTTTGGCACGGAGCTATACGTTTTTATTTGCATGGGTAACTCTTTAGTGAAAATAAGTACCCAAATGTCTTATATTCTAAATATTTTTCTATTAATTTAATGTGGTTAGTTATCATGCCTGGAAATATACCCCATATGATACTACTTCTGAAGTGACACTATAAGCTTTTTTTGTATTGCCTCTGTGTATATCCCAAAGATCCACATTTGTGTTCCATCTTAATACCAAGGCCCTGTTTTGGCACACATTATTGATGTTTTACGGCTCTGTAGCCTTTTGTCAAATAGCAGGAGTTACAGCTTGAGGTATTACTAATCCAAGAGTTCACAACATCACAAGAGAAATGACCAAATGGATGAATTATTGTTTTTTGTTTTCCCATAAACAAACGTTTAATAGGTCTGGTATCTTAAGATAGGGTTTACATAAAAATTATAAGTTTCCCTGTGCCAATGTAAAATTCCCAAGGGAATCAAATGCCTGGGTAAATACCCAACGCAATTACAGTTCCAGTGACTAAGCCCATTCAGATTCTTGTCCAAGACTGCAGTATGTGTCATAGGCTGAGGGTCCTTACTGTGCTGATTTGTTCCTTTAGTTCGGGGCTTGAGAACAATTTCGTTGTCCATCTACTCTGCCTGCCGCTGCACTGTAGAGTGAGCAAGCCTTGTTGTTAGACGTGAATATGATGGTTCTGCTTGCTCCTCAGTAGACAGATAGGGTAAGGAACTGGAGGCAGGGATGTTCAGCTTTTCACCTAGGTGCTTCTTATCCCGTACTAACTTTTGCTCTTAAAGAGAGATTTGCTGCACTGTTCATAGGTAGCTTCTGTCTGTATCCGTGCCATGGCCACCTGCAATGAGTATCATGCAGCCTGGCACTTACGGGCGAAGCCTTCCAGTCAGTGGCAGAATAGTAAGGAGCCACACATACATTATTTATAAGTCCTTCTTGAACAAGTAAACGTATTTCTTTACCCTACCAGATCTCAGTGTTGCTCAGTTCTCAGAGTTTAGCTCGTAAAGATGTTCCTTACTAAGGCTGTGAATCTTTTAAATCCAGGCAAGTTGACAAGGCCTGAAAATTCGGAAGATAATTTGAGGCCTTTGTGATTTGTACTAACCATTAATGTCTGTCTTATTTCCTGAGTTTAATTGTTCCGTTTTTTTATTGAATCCTTCTTAATACTTCTTTAATTGTTTTGTTTGTGAATTGTGTTTGTTATTCAAACACACCACTTTGTGGATTAAGATATAGCTGTGTAAAAATTGGAGGTTGCATGCTCTTCAGTTTCAGGCCAGACTCTTTCTTGTGTATGCAGGAGGTGCTGTACAGCTTCTTAAGCTCAAGGAATGTAAAGTTAAGAAAAGAAATGCTTGCCCAATTGAATTTGACAATGTGCCTACATAAATATAGACTTTCGACAACCAGGAGGTTGAGAATACCAGTGATTTCTACTTCCAGAAAAGTAGTAGTCTTGTATGGTGCTTTTAATATTTTGATCATCTGGTCCCTATGTCTTTGTGGTGTGCCTTTGGCTTGGAAATATTAGCTTTTAAAATGTTGGACTTGGCCCATTCTGCAGGGTCACCACAAGCCTTTTGCCTGCAACTCTCCTGTTTTCCTGAACCTATTTTTTGTTGGCTTTTAGGGCTCTGTGTACTTTACCGCTGCTAACCAGTGCAGTGCTAAAGTGCTTGTGCTCTCTCCCTAAAACATGGTAAAATTGGCCTACATCTTCTTGGTACATTTAATTTAACTGTAAGTCCCTATTGTATGGCACTTTGGATACCAGCCGGGGCCCGTGCAGGTAAGAGCGGTGGGGTCGGGATTTCGACAGACGATGACGAGGGAGAATTCAATGAATAATACATTTTCCCTCATCATCGTCCGTCGAAATGCCCCCTCCCATGCGGCCCCAGTGCTCTCACCTGCACGGGCCGCAGCTGATGGATACCCAGGGCCTGTAATTTAAATCCTACTAGTGAGCAGCAATAATCATTGTGCCACACACTAAAGTAGCTTTTAAAAACATCTCAGCCCTGCCACTGCAGCCTGTAGTGCAGTTTTAAACTGCCGTTTTGACCTGGCAAAATAAACCTTTTGCAAGGCCTATACCTTCCTTTTTAATACTTATAAGTCACCCCTAAGGTAGGCCCTAAAAGGCCCACAGGGCAGGGTGCATGGTAGTTCAAAAGTAGCACCTTTTTACATTTAATAAGTGCTAACTTCGGATTAGGAGCAGGTAGGGATATGCTGTTTAGGCTCCGATGATTTGTAATTTAAAATCTTCTTTAATGGTAAAGTCGGTTTCTAAGTCATAATTCTAAAAATGCCACTGTTAGAAAGTTATTATAACACAGGGGTTGGATCCTTGAAATCCAGCAAGGTTGGACCACGTCAAATTATACAATAAAGAAAATACCTTGCCTGAATCAATTCAAAACAACACATTTTTTATAAGAACAAGAATTTAATTTGCATGATCACATTGATTAACCGACACTGATTGTCATGTTATTCAGCCCTCTTTTATCTTAAAGGGATCTTTTGCATATTATACACGCCAAAACAAACTTTAAGCTCTCTCAGTAGCGCTGCCGTACACCAACTTCTCTCAGGACAAATTGATGCTACGGGCTAGAACATCCTTTTATAGCAATGGTTGTGACTCCTTTCTAGGTCATATATTCCAAAAAAGGGGGGGGTTGTCACTGTTCCTGATAGAGATAAGAAGTAAGAGTCTAGGTACTGGATAAATTATAAGGGACCGTCAACAAGACTGTTTCTTGTTGCCCTCACACATCCTTAGGGATGCCATGCTTCATCATCGGGCGAGTGCTCCTCGTCGAGCCGGTGCAGCAATGCCCTACGGGTCCCCCAAAGGGTCACTTTGGTGGAGATCTTTTAGTTTTATCGCAGTTTGATGAGTGTGAGAGTGTCCTGATGGAGTGTTGAGTGAAGTATGTGAAAAGGTGAGTTTAAAACTGGCTACGGGATATTAAATTAGTATTTTATATGTGGATTGCCCTGTCAGATTAAAAAACTTGGTAGGTTGGTGCTACTATAGGAGCTGCAGTGTCCCCTTGTAGCTGAATGTGATTTCTTTAGTGAGATAAAAACTGGGTCAACATGTTTCGTGCCCCTATTGGTCTAAAAAGATCCCTGGCGCTTCTTCAGGACCTAAAACAGAGGTAAGGTGAGTAGCCTACCCCACATATTATTCGAAGGTGAATGGTTCCCCTCTAACAGGGTGGTATCTCATTGTGAATAATTTCACTGGTTGTCCTACCTAGAAGAAAAAATGGAAAACAGAGAAAAAACAGAGACCACAACAGTGTTAAAAGGTTTCTGGCATAAGAGCTCCTTATTGCCAGAAGGTCCCTTATCGTTGACCACTGTGTTTGTCTGGAGCTAGAGTAGTCACCAGACGTAAAGACAGATACATACACACAATAACAGGACAAACACAAATTTTGCTGTAGATAATCAGTATGGTGCCATCATATGGTAACGCTTCATATTTGTCACGTTACTACATGGGCATCGGTGCACACATTCAGAAAGCACTACTGACTTGACAGCCAGTTTCAATGGGAAGGGAATTTTTGCCATCCTGTCCTGCAGGACTTTGTTGGTCTGACTTATTCCACAGACTCATCACTGTGGGAGGTACTGCTTTGGTATATTTTGTAGCAGTGAGGAATCTGTGGTTAGATGTATCCATGAGAAGAACAAGTTACTTACCTTCAGTAACACTTTCAGGTGGATACTCTGTCTTAGCTATAGATTCTCCACCACCCTTGGACCACCCCGTTCTGTGAACTGAATCTTTAATCTAAAAATGTCCTAAATTAGAAATCTGCACAAAGGCACTAACAATTGTTCTTTGTCGCTCCCAGTCCGAGGGTGCAGACGATATCCAAAAAGAAAGTTTCTGCATATATGCCCCTCACTTTCAGGGGGAGCAGAGTTGACATGAAACACCAAAATGCCACCTACTGGTGTGCAGATGTTATGCTGAAAAATCTTCTAGACCTCAACTGGTACCTGAGGATATTGTAGAGGAATCTGCAATTAGTGTATTCACCAGGAAGAGGGTTAACAGAGGAAGTAATGTGTTCTTCCACTGAGCTCAGTTAAGCATCGTTGCCAGCTTCCCTCATGTCTGGGCAATACACAATAGGCTGTTTCCAAAATACCCAGTTAGCACAATAAGGCTATTTCAAGCTTACTAAAATTTTACACCATTAATCTCATTTAGCATATTATAATCAGTTTCTGTTATGCTCAGCGCATCGTGATATGCATCCTATATTCTTAGTCGGCAAATGTAGCCAGTGCCATTATCCTCAGCATGGCCAGTTTCAATTATGGCAACTAAGCATATCATTGACATTTTCCATTAGGCTCATTTAGTACATCATAATCTGCTTCCATTATGTCCACTTAGCATTAGACTACTTTTTTTATTACGCATGTTTAGCACATCATGGCCAGATTCCATTTCACATAGTTAACACATGTTGGCCCGTTTCCATTTTGTCCTAAACGCCATTGATCATTTCCACTGTTTGAAGGCAGCAAGCTCATCGTAGTCAATGGCTGTTATGCTCAATTCGTGCGTGATTGCCAGTTCTTAGCACATAATTTGCCATCTAGATTGTTTCTATTTGGTACATCATGACCACTTTCCATTATATCTCTTTGACATATCATTAGCGTTTGCTGTTATGCCCAATCAGCACGTCATTGATGTAGTATCTTGTAATACTTTAGAACAGAAGAACGCTTTTGGCACCCGACTGACTCCATAGAACTGTGACGTAGGTGTCAGAGCGCATTGCCAAGAAAGCTTGTTTTAGAATTTTGAGTTCGCAGTTACACGCAGCAGAATAAAGACGTGTAATCCTAAGCTCCATGTGTAGTGTGGTTATTGTGAGTACCCAGCCTGGGAAGACGCTACAAATAGTGACGAGATAGGGGACAAGCAACCCGAAGAACGACCCTGCTTTCCCAGAGAGTTTGCTGTAGTGCAAGCAAACTGCTTGTGCCTGCCACGTGTGTCGCTGTCAAAGATAGGAGTCACTGCTTCATGCACGTGGAGTCAAAGTGCAACTCCAGCCACTGTAAAGCACATGAAGACAACAGAAGCGTTGCAAAGAATTTACACAGTGATGGTAGAGAACCTGATGGTCAAGCTTACTTGTAAAGGTACCCCGTTGCCATGCAAAATAAAGTTGTACATTGTATGCAGTGTTAACTTTGCCAACAGAAACACTGCAAGGAGATCAACCAGGTGTTATAAAAAGCCAAAAGACATTTAGACAAAAAGAAACAAGCATTTGCAATGCAATGGATCTCGCATTTGCGAGAGTTTGAGCTATTGGCATTGTAAATGACAATGCCTTTTATTTATTATTTTGAAAACCTGCAAGCGGTGCATAAGCACGCACTTTGTACTTTTAGTCCTTGCTTACGAGACGCATGGCTGGCAGTAAAAGAGGCACAGTTACTGCCAGCCTTGCTTCTCGTAAGCAACGACTATAATTACAAAGTGCATGTTTACACACCCCGTCCAGGTTTTCAAAACATATAAATAAAAGGCATTGTCATTTAAAATGCCAATAGCTCAAACTTTTGCAAATGCGAGACCTATTCCATTGCAAATGCTTGTTGAGCTCTGAGACGGAGGCAGCAGCATCCATAGGAAGGCAGTGACTGTGACGCCAGGCCCTGCGTTTCAAAGCAGGATGGAGGAGGAGGCAGCTGCAGTTAAGACAGACCTCGGTCTTTGAATGCCCAGCAAATGTGGCAAGGTAAAAGCAGATTTGCAGCCCTGTTTACAACAGAGCTCTGTAAACCAGGAGCACTGGTCTCAAGCGCTCCAGCTTAAAGAAAGAAATAGTGCTCACAAGCTCTGAGTAACAACACATGTAACTGGGGCAGTCCTTGAAAAAGGGCGGAGCTTTTAAAAGCCTATATCCTGAACACAGCATGTCTCGCAGAGACAGCGCACGAGCTGCCTAGTAGAGACCTAATAAGGCAGTTTTGTCGTGTATCATTGGTGTCAAGGGATGCTGCTGTCTGTAGGACTTTAATACAGACAGCTTTGTGTGGCTCTTTGAAGATTGGCGCCCTAGGCGTGGGCCCAACTCCCCCAAGCCAGAGGCCAGCGCTGCAGACATGCCACATATGGCTGCGATTACACCAAGTAGGAATCCAGCTCAATAGAAAACACGCACCTGCTGATATGCAAACAAGCCCTGAACGTCCACAGAAAGTCTCCAAAACTGCCTGCTGAGCAGAACAGGGAGACGCGTTTTACTGCTTGAAATAAAAATAAAAAAAACAGTGCAAAATTCCAGATACACCTCGAGAAAGCGAAATAAAATGCCACCAATACAACTGGTTCCAAACTCATGAAAATTAGGGCGACAAATCTCCGAAGAGCTGAAGAGTGACCCCCTTACAATAGGAGATGCAAGCTTGAATCAGGGGGCACACAATAGAAACAATACCTGAATCTGCTAGTGAAAAAAAACCACAAAATCTGCAACCCACTAGGAAGCTCAAGTAGAGGCACAGAACAAAGTGACATGCTACAAACCTCCAAACAGAAGTACATTCTCACAGGAAGCCTACACACTGAAGAATCCTAGACACAGCCAACTAAGGACCATGCACAGGGCTATACAACCATTTTAGAGATTGAATAAGGCCAACACAGAACTGAAAACAGAGCTAGACTGAATATGTAAATAATGCAATCTGGGACTCACTGAAAGTGAAATATGCTTCCTCGTGCATTGTCCCAAACAAGAGGAAGCAAGGAAGTGATCATAAGGGGAACTTTCATGCACAATGACTAACTTCACAAAGCAGAAAAGGAACCGAAGGCCCGGCCCCTCCTCAGAAAAGAACTAGAGATAGCAAATAGCAGCAGCAGCATGAGAGCTGCAAAGACTTGAATGCAGAACTGCACATCACTGTAGCACCTATGAAGGAACAAAACTTCAACTCTACTTTATAACCAGTGAGGAATATCCGTGCACCACTACTGGGCCGAACTGAACTGTCAGGAAAACAAACGTCGACTTAGCACCTCACAACCTACTTTTAATGGTCCATTTGTGATCGAGCCCAACTTGAGCTGAGTGAGCATTGAACATGGCCTGGGAGTGTCGTGCAGCCCACAACACTGTCAAACCTCATTTCCAAACATGCTGCTATTTCTGGCTCCTACAGTCATTCTTATGGGTACGGTTATAATGAGGAGCCCTATTATAAAGAATGTGTAAGTCTGCAATAGTTATAATTTGTAGCCTTATTATAAAGAATGTGTAAGTCTGCAATAGTTATAATTTGTAGCCTTATTATAAAGAATGTGTAAGTCTGCAATAGTTATTTTACATTAGTGCTTAATTCATAGCTGTGTGTTTATTTTATTTATAAAACAACTGAGAGTTTGCAAATGCTCTCTAGGCATAAAGGTGACAGATAGAAATGCCTGACTAAACCTAAACATTGGTAAATACTCTGGACACACTTCATGTCGCTTTTTAGCTTATGTATGCCAACCAATATGTCATTATAGGCAAGGGTCATCCATATGCAGTTTTGTTGTGGCCCTGTCCAAAAAGAGACAGTGTAGCCTGTGTCACAGAAGTCAAAATACCCCATTGCAAGCTTTAGTTTAAAGTGGTATGAATCCTTGAAGTTGTACTCGTGGTCCTCATAAATAGCACTGAAAGAAGAGATTATGGTAGTGTGGGAATAAAACAAGTATGAGGACGCCATGGTACAGTTTTGGTGCTAGGAGGCGTAGGCAGGAAGCGGAAAACGGAAGAAAAAAAGTGGACAGAGACTGAGGCTTCACCTGCCTTCGTGGAACCCAAAGCACCACTTGCAATGCACCACTGCTTTCATAAAGAGGAAGGGCCACCCTTACTTCAAGTTATAACAAATTATTATTTTATTTAGCGCTTCAAATCGCACTTGGGCTGGTTTCTAAGCACTGCAATAATAGATTTTCCACTACCGGGGATTATGTTACTCAGTTTACAGGCCTTGGAAGGATTAATAATTAAGGCTGGCGCTGCCCGTATTCGAACTCGAAACCTGCAAATCCCAGCAGATGACAGTGACGTGTTAAACTCAGTAGCCACTTTGGTGGCCACTAAACAAGACTAAAGTCAAAGGTCGGATGTTTCAGTTACTTAAGAAACTCTGAATAGAGAGAAGATACGAGACCACCAGAGAGGCTTTACTGAAACTGAAGGAGTCATCTCACAGTAAAGTCGTTGAATATGCGGTGTGGGAGTGGGCGTGTTCTGTGTAATGAACACAAAGACAACACAAGGAACAATTACTTGTCCGGCTACTTCCAAAAGTCACGAAAAATTAAGCAGTCCAATATCACAGGCTGCAGGTCTGAACACTTAAAAAAGAAAAACAAACCGGCTTCTTTCGCTGGACACCCTATTAGTAGAAATTACTTTTATTTGATTTAGTTTAAATCATAAAAAGAGCGGCGTAACCGCTAGTACACGTAAGATTCATGGGCAAGATACAGATTAATTGATAAGTTTTCGTTAAAATTTACAATAAAAACTTTTTAAAACAGAGTACAATTGATTCCTTCAGTCTTGACATGCTATAAAATACGTAGTTCTTATGTAGGCTGCGGACTGATTAACTGCACTTTATCACCTTGCATGCCTTGCCGGTTCAAATTCTCTGTCTCTCTTTTCTAGTTCGTTTGCAGCTAAACTCAAAAACTTTATTGCTTTACATGCCAATTGTACTGTCGAGCCTCCTAAGCATTTTATTACGGCGGATCTACAAGTCCTTATTTGTTCTCTTTTCATTATTGGCCGCAAAAGTTCTTTCCGTATGGATAATAATGCCGGACAAATGCAAAGTAGGTGGAGCAATGATTCGTCTCCTTGTCCACAAAGGCGGCAGTCCATTGAGGGCCAGGTCCGTTTCCATTTTGGGATTAGGTCTTTAGACGAATAAACTCCCAATCTCAGTAAAGTCAGTTTTGCAAAGTGTTCCGACAGGTATGATTGAGGCTTTAACATTTTATATGTTGGCAACACAATCCATGCATTGATTTTCGTGGTCAATGAGGCTTTGTCCTTTTCTTGAGATATTTGATTGATCGTTTTGTTAACTATTCGTTTGAACTCCGGATAGGATGGTATTATGTGCCAAGCTTCCTCTAACTTGAAAGCTTCAATCGATTGCTTTAAAAATGGATAAACCGAGTTACTCAATCTGGATTGCCTTTCAACCTCCAGCCAGCAATAATGTGCCAGAGACTCTTCCTCTGCTGCCCGCATTCTCCAGTAGTATTTTACCAGCGCTCCTTGTCTTGACGGGATCTGGTTTTTTAACCCGAATTCTAATCTAATCCGGGCTTGTGAAATGTGGCGCGGGATTTTGAATAGATTTTTGAAGAGGCTGGTTTGGGCGATGTTCAGAATTATTGCATCCTTTGTGTTTAGGAGTTCTGAACCGTACGTGATTGATGGTAAAAATGTTGCTGCCACGACCTTTAATAAGTGGGTCGTCGAACAGTCACTGAGTTTTTTTTGCAAGGTTTTGAATGCAAATAATAGCTGTTTTGCTTTTGTTTTCCGCTGTTCTAGGTATTGCTTGTAATTAAGGTGGCGATCTAATGTTACTCCCAGATATTTATATGTTCCCTCCTGATCCAGGCAGTTACTGTTGATCGTCCAGGTGAATTTTGGTATCTTTTTGTGAGGACTCGAAAAACACATAACCTTAGTTTTTTTGAAATTTATGTCTAATTCAGTTGAAGCTGTATATTCTGCTAGTTGGTTTATCAGTCGTTGGAGGCCGCGGTCGTTTGAGATAGCAACACAATGTCGTCGGCGTATTGCAGACTTACTATTCTCACATTCCCCAGTTTTGGGGGTCCCCTAATGTTGAACGTAAGTTATTGTCTAAGTCGGCTGTATATATATTAAATAAACAGGGGGCTAGAACGCACCCCTGTTTTAAGCCATTGGTGGTGGTGATTTTGTTTGTTAAACTTCGACCGTCTCCCATTTTTATTTGAACCCATGTTTTTGAGTAAAGGTTGATTATTGCGTTCAATAGGTTTGTGGGGACTCCCCAGAATTCCATTTTTGCCCACAGGGCTGGTCTGGGGACCTTATAGAAGGCTGCTTTGAGGTCCACAAAACATGCATACAGAACTTTGGAGTTGGCAATGGCTTGGTTGGCCAAAAGCGTGACGGCGGATATATTCGTTAAGGTGCCCATTCCAGCTCGGAAGCCTGTTTGTGTATTGGGGATCAGTTTAGTGCTGTCAACCCAATCCTCTAGATCTTTCAGCAAGTTTGCGGCGTAGATTTTTGCCTCAACATCAATGAGGGCTATTAGCCTATAATTAGAGGGATTTGAACGAGCCCCTGATTTAAATATAGGGTGTAATATGCTTCCTCGCCAAGAGTCTGGGATAGTGTGAGATTCCAAGATGTGAGCGAACAGTAATGATAGATGATATGATCAAAATACTGGATCTTTTTTAAATAGGGCGTTGGGCAAGCCGTTTGGTCCCGGCGCCCCGTCAGACCTCTGTTTTTTTATTACGTTCAGTACTTGTTTTTGTGTGATCTGTAGATCAGGGATTGATTGATCTGACCCTGGTGTTTCAAATGGACCTCGCTGAAGTTTGCCTTCAGGTTGTTTGACTTGGAGGTTACTGTGATCTTTCGGATTCGATTTGCAGGTCGTGAAATCTGGGGCCTGGGAGGTTAGTTTCGGTGTCTCAGCCGTCCAATGCTCTTTAATTGGAGTGTCTCTAGGAATAATGGCGCTGAACCGTCTCGCCTTCTGTGTGTCGTTGTTGATGGGAGCCCCGGGGACTTTCTGGGTGTTAAATGTAGCTTCTATGTGGGCTCTCCATGCGTGCTCGGTTATGTCAGAGTTGTAGTGCCGATATTTTCCGTTTGATAGGACATTGATTTGAACCCAAAACTCTTTTGAATTTTGTTGTCGGCTGACATGAAGCATTTTCGTCCAAAATTGCTCATTGTATGTGCGTTTTGCTGCACGAATCTCTTTTTTTAAGTCGCTTTTCATATGTTTGATTATAGTCAGGGCCTGCCGAGAGGGTTGTTGGCCATGAGTTCGCATTTGTCTGAGAGCTTTATTTAGTTGTCTTTTTTTTATCCTTAGGGCGTGAGTATACCATACTGACCCACTAATCCTGGCAGATTTTTGGTTTTTAGAACTGTCTGAGAACTTTCTATTCAGGCTGTTGACAAGGGACTCCCAGGCCTCTATCCCTAATGGTTTTGCATCGGTAGAGGCCAATAGAGCCGAACAGAACTCCATAATTGCGTCTACGGAGTTGTTGTTCCATGTTAATCGGTTTAAATTGTACAGTTGGGTGAGTTGTGTGAGGGCACTGGTTGGCCGGGACTTTTCTCGAATGTTGGTTAATATAAAAGATTGAGGATAGTGGTCACTATCTACTCTTTCTATTATTTGAAAGTTCGTAATGAAGGGAAATAGATCTGGATCTGCTAGAGTGAAGTCAATGGTTGCTCCTGATTTTGCCGTCACTCTTGTAAAAGCTGCCGGGCTATCTTGTGGACCTCGACCATTTAAAGTATACAATGATTGATTATCCAGTAGTGCAGCGCATTTCTTACCCAAAGTGTCACGTCTAGTTGTGTTGTCATTCCTGACCTTTATGTGGGTAGGTAGGTTTTTTTCTTGGGCTTGCATCAAGTTCATGTTGAAATCCCCGGACAGTATTATATTGGCATGTGGGTGGATTAGCTTTAGGGTTTTGATGGCGGCTACCAATTGTTGGATATCTCTCCCCTTATGCTTATAAGCGGGGTGCATATAGATGTTCAGGATTAGCAAGGTGCAGGTGATGGAGACTGTAAGTTTAATACATTGCATCCAGCAGGAGTCTAAGTCGATGTTTTCTTCTTCCCATAAAATATCTGTTGAGATATAGATTGATAGGCCGCCTTTGGCTCTTCCCTGCATTGACTCCTTTTTAGCTGGGATAAGATGTTCTTTGTAACCTACAATTGGGGTGTGTGTTATCTGCCAAGTTTCTTGCAATAGCAGTATGTCGTACTGTAGGATGAAGTCAGCAAATTCGATTTCCTCTATTTTGGAGGCTAAGCCGTTCACGTTCCAGGAGCAGATTTTACAGTCCTGCAATGTATTTGGGTTTTTGTAGGTTTTTATTCATGCTGCTCCTTGTTGTGTGTTTAGCGGTCTCCAGTACTGGTTATCCTCTTTATTAGCTGTTTCTGAGTGTGAGATTGTAATCGTGATTTGTCTTATTGATTGGGCATCATCCTTCGTTTGGTCCGGATTCTCAGGGCCTTTCGCTCCTTTTAATACGCCCTCTGTGCAGTAGGGGTGTTGTAGGGGGCTCGGATAATGAGGAGGTTCCACCTTTTTTAGTTCTATACCCCATGATGCAAATACCTCCTTGTGCCTCAAGATCTGTTCAATGACAGAGTAATTTATCCAAGTGGCTGTTGTTATTTCAGGCCCTATTTGGTTAGGATTAGGTTTAAATTCAATTCTTTCCAGGTCCCTAGATGTGATATGTCTCAGGGCAGGAAGGGATTTGAGTAACCTTATTATTGCGCTTCAATTCAATATATCGTGGGCTCCCCTCGATTTATAATGTGGGACCAATTCTATCTGGCCTTGAGTGGTGAGCGATTGTGTTTTTGTGTGGTCGATCGGGGTCCCTTTTGATGCTTCTGTTGGGTCTTGGTGATGTATTTCGACATGATGGGTATGTTTGACTTGGTCTTGTTGTATGCTTTCAATGAGCTCTCTAGACCTCTGGGACTGTGGGTTAGTTTTAATTTCGTTATTGACAATTCGCGCCTGTATGGCTCCTTTCCCACTAAGTGCTACGTCCTGCGTACAGATTTCGCTTGTCTTTATCTTTAGTTCCTGTGATATTTGGTTTATATCTGTTTTTACGGTTTCTTTACTTTTTGCGTTATTATATTCCTTCTTAACCGGGGGTTTGAATATGTCATATATTTGACTTATTGACGAATTTTCCTTTTTATGTGCGTTATGGTTTCTTGAAGCTGCAGCCTCTTTTATTGCCGGGTTGTTATGATCCGGTGTGCTGACTGCACCTCTGTTGCTTTCATCACCTTTATCTTGGCTTTTCTGGGTGGATGTCAATGATGATTGTGGAATGGCTTTGCTTAATTTACTTTTCCTTGCTTTCCTCAGGCGTTTCCGTTCCCGCTTTGTGAGGGGTGTTTTCAAGCTTATTTGTTCCTTGCTTTCTACAGCTTCCTTTGGTAAATTACTTTGATTAGGAGTTGGTGATGAACCTTCTAAATGTGGCTGTTCGTCTTGTTGTTCGGACCCTTTCTCGGCGTCAGATAGATTTCTGCATTGGCCTTCTTGAGAATTAATTTCCTCTTTTAATCGTTTGATGTTAATATTGGAGGTGTCCCCACTGATTCTGTCTGCTTCCTTGGGGTCTCTATCCATAGATGTTATGGAATTAGTTTGTGTTTTCCTGACTGCCCCCAACAGCTCTGACATTATAGTTGGGACAGTTGCGAGCTTATCAATTATTTGGTAGCAATGGCACGTGTGGTATGTGATATCCTGCGCATGTTGTACCTTTATTATCATGGTGTTTAGATCGAGCAATTTTTGTTCTATCCCCTGAACATATAATGCTAAGACGTTTAATAGCTCGACTTGAGTATCCAGCTTGTCGGCATGATAGGTCATAGCTGATCCGATCGTTTTCATGATGCCTAGTAGCTGATTCCAAAATGGTCCTGTTGGTGGGCCTTCTTGTTGTTCCGTTGGATATTGTCCCCCTTGTTCCTTGGTGTTTCTTGATTGCGCGGATAAGTTTTGTGCTTCTAAGTGGCTGACTGGGATGAATTCTTCAGCCTCGTGGGAGTCGTAGGGCACTGGCCCATTTTTCTTTTGTTGAGATGGGCCCTGCTCCAACTGATGTGCAATTTGAATTTGGTTAATTGGTGTTTTTGAGTTGGTGGAGAATTGTTCTTGCCCATAGACTGTTTGACCCCCAAACTGGTCAAGGGGTTGAGGGTCTGCCGGTGAGTATAGTAATGCGCAGGAGCTATCAATGCTGTCCTGCCAGAGCACCAGGTTGTCCTCCGGGCTCTGCACTTCAAGGCACTGCAGGGCAATTTGTTGTTGCTGGTGTTGTTGGCTTAATTGGTTTGATTGAGCCTGGCAGGTCCATTGTTTGGACATGGACTCCCAATTTAATCCCGGGTCATTATGGACTACAGCCTGAACGGCCTGTTGATGGGATCCTTGGTGGTCAATAAGTGAGCTCGAGCAGCCCTGTGTAGGACTGGCACAGCTTACGTCTTCTTTTGTGGTAGGCTTAGGGGCCACTTGTTCTGTGCCTTCCTTATTTGCTGTTTTGCTAACACTATCTCTATGTGTCTCATTGCCTGGACTGCCCCCCTTGGTCTTCTTGGCTTCCTTTGCTTCCTTGACTACTTTGTGAGCCTTTTGCTTCCCCGGAGACAAACTGCGGCTTACTTTTAAGAAGTCTGTTATGAGAGCCCGCTTGTTGGTTTTGGTGCTGGTTTTGATGGGGGAACAAGTGGCAATAGTAAGGATATGGTTGTCTTCTTGGATGTTATCTATTTTACTCTCCCTATCTTTTCTTGGTCTTGATCTTGATCTGATTCCAATTTCTGTTCCATTTCCTGGAGCTTGCTGAAGTTTTCCATTGCTTGTTGGTCCCCTCCCTCCTTTTTGGATTTCTGTTGCTGGTTGCCTGTCGTCCCCTGACTTTTCCTGATCTCATAGTGGATTACTGGCACGGGTTTTTGCTCAGTTTTTGGCTCACCTGGAGCGATACGACTTGCTTGGGAGTGATTGTCCTGCACTTATAGGTTAACTTATAGATTTACTTGCTGCCGCCTCGCTTACGCCTCGCACCTCTGTATCCTGGGGCGAGGTGGTCTTGGGGTATTTACTTTGATTGCTTTAGGCACTCCTGGTTTTGGTCTTTGAGCACCCCCAGGCGCCCTGAATCGTCTTACTTTGACTTTGTTTTTAGTTTACTTTTACTTGCTGAGTAGTCTTGCTTTACTTTACTTTGCTTTGCTTTACTTTGCTTGCTTTGCTTTGCTTTAGGCAGAGGATACGATGTGTGCAGGGGTATGCAGGGGTTGCAGGCCGGAGCGCCAGGAGAAGCTGCGGAGGAGCAGGACAAAGGAGAAGCAAAAGCGGAGGCAAGCGGGGCACACAGGGCGGGGTCACATTCAGCACCACGATCTAATCGTGCTGGCTCCGCCAAGGGCTCACTCTCACTGCGGCCGCCTGCTAATGGCGGCCGCGCTTGCCACTTACCGCGGACGCCCACACGAGACTCTTCCGTCTTCCCGTCCTCCCGACCGGGCCGCTGCCTCTGCTGCCGCGGCTGCTCACACTCACTGCTCCCACTGGCTACCACAGAGCCACAGAGCCACGGAGCGATAGAAAACGCTGCGGCGTGCGGCTCGCGGCTTGCCTCGTTTGCCATGAACGACAGGAACAACAGGTAGGCAGGTCTCCCCACCTCCAATGAATGCCACGAGGTCCTGCCACGGAAACCACGGCAACCGGAGAGCCGCGAAGCACCTGTACGGCTCTGGCTCCAGCAGATTCTGCAAAGCGGGCAGGGCCGGAAGCAGCACACGGGCGTCCGCGGTAACAGTGATCCGCAACAGCTAGCAAGTACAATGGGGGCAGAACAGTAATCAAGAGGGGAGAGAGGAAGTGAGACCAAAACAGGGTGAGGAGTAGGGAGAGAAAGGGTGGAGGAGAAGGAGGTGTTTCTGTGCCAGCTTTACAAGGAGAAACACATTCAATAGCTGGACTCCCTATTCAAAAATATAAACCACAAAAAAAGGCCATTCTCAAAACAGCTTATTTTGTCACCCGGCGCTCACCCCTACATTTGCCTTTTTGTCGAAAAAAGACAATATGGGAAACAGGGACTTTGCAACACTTCAAAACTGTTGGGGATAAAAACTCCACCAAAGGGGTATGGGGCGGGGGTGGCAAGACAAAGGATACAGTGGAATGGAAAGCATTGCATATTACATAAGGCCAAGCTGATCTCTTGTATAGAGTTTATAAGACTATAAGGCGCTTCAAATCGCTAAAGGGAACAGAAGAGGAAGGACAAAGCCAGACAAGAGATTGTGTGACTCTAATCAAAGCAAAGACCCAGAGAGGCTAGGTCTGGAGAATTCATCTGATGGAGGGGGCAATATTGGGAACCCTTGAAAAGATAAGGACACGCGATGATCTGCAGCGAAACTAAGCGAATGGAGTTTAAATCCCGGCTTACCTGGCCACAGTGTATGATCGTAGGCAAATCAATTCAGCTGCATGTGCACCCGATTTTTATGTAATGTTATGTTAGTTAGGTTTTTTTTAACTTTTAGGGTTTTTGAATCACCCCGGGAGGGGTATCTCAGTGCCGGAGTGATCACCAGCAAAGCAGAATTAGTATGGAAATAGCTCAGTTTTGAGAAGCTTTCTGAAAAGCAGGTGGTCTGTGCATTTTCAAATGTGAGTGGGTAGCTTATTCCAGTAGTAGGGGGCCAAGTAAGAGAATGCTCTACCCCCTGAACGTGTGCACCCGATTGTGGTAGGTTCTTTAACTAAGTTTGGGGCACTCACACTTTACTGTCCTTCTAACATGATGGTTGTATACATATGCTGTTATTGGTTTAGCATTGTTGACATCTGTGCTGCATTCTAAGTTCCACCGCACTGATGCAAAATAGAACATTTCCCAGATGGCAACGAAGTGCTGTAAAAAGAACTTGACGCCCCTGGGCTTGTAGGTGTCTATGGGCAGCTCTAGGACGGGTGGGGGGTTAAAAAGGCTGTAGATGGGCCCTGAGGCCAGGAGTGGGGGAGACAACGGAGCAGAGAAGCTACGGGAGGGCTGCAGGTGAGGCCAGCAGAGAGGCTCGGAGAAGCGCAGAAGCTGCAGAGGGGCTCGCAAGAGAGCTGAGGCTGGAAGAGAGTCAATGGACCACAGTACCTGCAGGCGGGATCGGTACGACTGAGGCTGGGGAAGGATTTCAAAGCAGCACTGAGGCTGGGTGGGTCCGTGGAGCGCTGGGAGGACGCGGGCGCGACGAGGCAGAAGGGAGTGCAGTTAAACTGGCACTGAGGCTGTATGGAGGTCGGACCCTGGTGCTGCCAGTTCATACCATGATGAGAGGAACCCCAAAGCTGCAGCGGACTCGGAGCACTACTGAAGTTGTTGGAGAGAGGGGCACATACCGGCACACAGTGGGGTGAGAGGCTGAAAGACGAGCAGCTACTAACCAGAACGGGTGCTCGCGAAGTTTTTCAACTCTGCCCCAAGTGTACGAAGCAACCGAAGGGAAACAGTCATGGACATAGTAAGAGGATACTTTCTTACCAAATTAAAGTGATTATTTCCAGATGGCAGCGGGCTCTGGTGTTCCGCTGGAGACGGGCTTAGCTTCCTGAAGACTTTTCTGGCTTTCCTGAAGAGAGCAGCGCCGGAGGTCCGCCGGTGTGTTCTGGCAAAGCTGTCCCGTTCTCCCTCGCATGCTTCTCATGCCTGCCGTCTGCTGCCCAAGTAGTAACCAATAAAGCCTAAAAAAATATAGCGCTGCCGTGTTTTATTTGTGTTGATGGCACCAGACCATTCCAGTCACCGAGCCTGTGGCGTCTGAAGTGTTTGAGTCGCCACAGACAAACAAGTTTTCATTCTATCTGTCCTACACGCATCATGATCAGACCTTAAATGGCGTGCCTTGAGCAGATTTAAAGGTACGTAATCTGATCCTATCTCAGGATGGGCCAAAAAAAAGAAAGGAAGGTGTGCGGCCGTTATAGTTAAAGTGTGCTGCGCTTCCAAAAAAACAAGCATTTGCAATGCAATAGGTGTCGCGTTACTGAAAGTTTAAGCTATTGGCGTTGCCAATAATAATGCAACGTCAATAGCTCAAACTTTCAGTAATGCGAGACCTATTGCATTGCAAATGCTTGTTATTTTTACTGTCCCTCTTGCCAGGTTATACCATTCCACCATCTACTCTAAATACATTGGATGGTCAGATGGCTTACCTGCGATGTCTCCTATTGCGCAAGGCAGACGGAGAGAGTTTTACACCAACATAGTAAATTTTACTCTGTCGGCGTAAAACGTGCAGTCCATCCAACTCCAAATTGAGTGGGCGGACCTGGAGTTTGGCAGATGGGGTACTCTTTCTACATTGCAAAGGAGTGCCCGTCTGCCAAACTCTAAATCAGCCCCAGAGGCCCACTTAATGTGAACCATTACTGACCCTGTTCCTCATTGGAACAGTTAATCACAAACCTTGATCATCTCACTCATTCACCCTCCGGACCACTGCTTTTTTAGTTGGGAAATGTGGGATTCACACCTTCCGAATCTCACTGACTATGCTATGCCCCTGGCAGTGAGAAGTCAGTCAGCAGGCAGTGAGTTGACATCAGTGCTTATTTTGTGAAAAAATAAGTGCCAGGACCCTCGTCAGGAGGCCACTGCAACTTGCACTACCCATTCCCCCATCAGTGCTGCCAATGACAATACCAATACACTACTAAACATTACACTCATACAAGTGTGAAAATTCAAACAATTCCAAGCCCCCAGAGCTATAGTAATTGCTAGGGTATTAGTCATTTTTTATATATATTTAATTAATAAACAAGTAGTGTGAGCTCAACTCAGAATTACACAAACAGCACCACATTTTGGCAGACTGTCATAAATGCTGTGTTGACATTTAATGGAGGTTGCGCAGGCAATCAACAGACAGTGAGACAGGAGTGTGGGAACAGGGTGTAGTGAATGGATGTTAATCAAGCAGTGACAGTGAAGATGCGTTCCGCAGTGAGCAGACAGACTCTCACAAGACAGTGTATGGATGTCCATAATCTTGTTAGCCCAACATGACAGAAGCTCTGTGTTAAAAGTAGTGGCTCGTGAAGCAAGCAATTAAAAGCATTCGGTAGGATTCTAAGCAAGATCTAAGGTCTATAAGGTTACAGAACTTTGAACATAATATTCTCCAGTATTGGGGTAACTTTCATAGATTCACATGCTTGAATCATTCCCCGTCGTCGAAGTGGGAGTCCCACGGTACATAAAAAGCAGTAAGCAATGACTTTAACATTAAAGTTAATAGAGAAAAACATTCACTTTAATATCTCGTCCTAGTCATTAGGAATGGTCCAAGCTCCAGCCATTCAGACGACAGCACCCTCTAGAACCCTCTCCACAGAGGCTCCAGGCTCTCAGATTTTCTACCGCACGTCGTGTGAAGGGAGTCTCCCTGAGCTCTGCTCAGTACTTTCTCTTGGCCTTCTGAATTTCTTCAGCTCTTCAGTTCAACATGTCTTCTTCGAAAAGATCTCACTTCAGGCATTGTGATTCTTGTGGGAAACTAAGACTTCACTCAGATGATCCCCACAAGAAGTGTATTTACTGCCTTCACCCTGAACATCAGGTGAGAGACTGTAAAATTTGTAGGACTTTCTCTCAAAAACCTTTAAGAGATAGAGAGGGGCGTCTTCTTCTGTGGCTACAGAAGCTCAAAACCAAAGACAATCCTTTATCTGATGAGGAGAGTGACTCCTCTCTTAAAACTACAGCATCTAAGAAAAGAGCTAGTGAGGCGGAGCTGATTTCTCCTAAGGCTGCTAAGGTGTTAAAAAAGCATCACCACACCTCAAAACATGAAGATCAGCCTTCATCTTCAAGAAAAGAACCAGTCTCTCTTAAGAGTCAGTCTGTGCCCTCTACACCTTTAAAAACTACATCAAAAATGAAGCAGGCGTCAAGGTCTCTTCCTGAGACAACTTTACCTCACAAAAAAGATGCTCCGTCGATGAAACCGTCGACGGTTCCTTCGTCGACGAGAACTTCTGCCGCCACGACTACGACATTGACTTTCTCTTCTCCTCAGACTAAGATGATGATGCCATCGGCATCTTCTCCATCGACGTTAGTATCTGTGAGGGTGAGACCGTCGCCGATTACAACTTCGTCTTCCTCGTAGACGAAAAAGAAAGGACTTCTTTCAGGACCTTGGTCGACGGAATTCTCGTTGCCGCTGCAGCTGTCGGCAGCTCCCAAAGGCAAGTCTCTCTCGTCGACGCTGTCCTCGTCGGCGCAGTCTTCGTCGACGGTAGCCTCGTCGACGGTAGCCTCGTCAACGGTAGCCTTATCGACGGTGGCCTCGTCGACGGTAGCCTCGTCGACGGAACCGAAGTATTCGGATTCAGATCCTCGTCGGCGAACCTCGTCGACATCAAGACATCGACGGAAGAACTGTCGACGAAAACCTCATCTACGACATCCTCGTCGGCGGTTTGCTTGACATCATCGTCGATGCTAGTTCCGTCAATGAATCTGGCCGCTTCTAAGGATAGAAGACCCTCACAGAGGTAATATTACCTTTCCACACATCTCCAAGTAAGGTGTCTCCCTGTCTTCCAGAAAAAATCTTTGATTATGTAGCAGATTAGGAGGAATCAGAAGACGAGGGTATGTTTGGGGTGGCTCACAGTCCGTCTGACCTTCTCATTAAATGCCAGGATGATGAAGAGGAAGACTATGTGTATTACCTTGAAGTCACCAACCAGGAGAGGCAAAGTGAACAAATAATCCAAATGCCTGTTTCTCTGGTTTCAAATTTACGGCATATGGTAGAGGATTACTACCTCAGATTCCCTCCTTCAGAGCCGGCATCTTCAGTTCCTCAGACGCCTATTACGCAGCCTTCCTTGCTAATTAGATCTTCCCCTCCGGTTACTCCAGTACCTGCGGCAACGCAACATCAGGACCAGGAGGCTCATACCACTGATGAGGAGAGAGAAGAGGGAGAGTTGGATGAGATATCCCTTCCCAACGAATGGGATGACTATCAGATCCAAACACCATCGCCTTGCACTCCACCTCCAATAGATTCACCACCTGAAGATATAGGGGGTTTCCATACCCTCATGGAGAGAGCGGCAAAGAGGTTTCAGCTTCCCATGGTTACTAAACAGGCTGATTGTTTCCTGTATGATTTCAAGGAACAAACAAAGAGGCAGGTTCGCTCTATTGCCATTGTAGACTTCATATGGCAAGAGGGCCTAAAGGTCATGAAAACACCAGCCTCAATTCCGGCAGTCTTGCCTAAGTTGGAGAAAAAATATAAGGCTCCGGATAATTCGCCTGCCTGCCTTATCGGGCAACCCAAGCCGGATTCTGTGATTTCACAAGCGGCTCAACGTCGTGCCAGAAATCCTGCTTCTCCATTGTCGGCCCCTCCGGATAGAGATGGAAGGCGTATCGACTCCATCGGTAAAAGAATTTCCACCATGGAGGCAACTACCATTAGAGCAGCCAATTCTCTTGCTATTTTAGGAAGATACGACCACCAAATGTGGTCAGACATTTCACCTTTTATAGAAATACTACCAGAGGAATACAAAACTGAGGCTCTCAAAATTCTGCAGGAGGGATAAAGGATCTCGGCTGAGATCATCGATTGTGGAGTGGATGTTTCGTCCACGGGTTTCCGCCAACTGGCTGGGGCTGCCATCCTGAGGCTTCAGGGCTGGCTAAAGGCTACTTCTTTTAGACAAGAGGTTCAGACTAAGATAATTGACATGCCTTATGATGGCGAATCCCTATTTGGACATCACATAGATGAAGCCCTTCAGACCATCAAGAAGGACACAGATACTGCAAAGGCTCTTGGTACTCTACAGTTCAAGAAGCAGCCCTTTCGTGGAGCAAGAGGACGTGGCTCGTCCTCCTTTCGGGGAGGTTACAGCCAGTACAAGCAGTACCAGTCATATCAGGGTCAATCAAGGTACCCATCTTCACAACAGCAACAGTCGTTTAAGCAACCTCCTGCCGCCTCCTACAAACATTACAGAGGAAAGACTGCCTACAGAGGCAGAGATAACTCCAAGAAGCAGTGACAAACGCCCACTGCCGGCCACAGTTCCCACCAATTCCGTCAAAGTTGGTGCAAGAATTTCCTTTTACCTCCCCTAATGGTCTGTAATAACAACGGGCCGATGGGTTTTGGATATAGTATCCAACGGTCACACTTTGGAATTTGTAAAGGTTCCTCTGAACTACCCTCCCAGAGGTCCCCCTCCTGCTCATCTAAAGGAACTTTTGTCTCAAATAAAGATAATGTTAAAAAAGGGAGCGATCGTAGTGGTACCAAATTCACAGCGAGGAACAGGGTTCTATTCAAGGTTTGTTCTCATAAGAAAGAAATCTGGAGAGTGGCGTCCCATCTTGGATCTTCGTTGCCTCAACAAATTTCTGAAAAAGCAATCCTTCCGGATGTTGTCTCTTCAGGAGGTGCTTCAATTGATAAATCAGGAAGATTTCATGGCGACCTTAGACCTTCAGGACGCCTATTTTCATATCCCTATCCTCCCAAGACACAGGAAATTCTTACGCTTCAGAGTGGCTGGCAGAGATTTCCAATTCAAATTCCTATCTTTTGGCCTCTGTTCAGCGCCCTGAGTGTTCACCAAGGTCCTAGCACCGGTGGCGGCTCATCTACGTCAGGCTGGAATTCAAATCTTCCCTTATCTGGACGATTGCCTCATAAAGGCAAAATCTTTCACAGTGGCAAACAGTCACACTCAAAGATGTCTTTCTCTCTTCCAATCCTTGGGACTCTCTATAAATCTCCCAAAGTCTCAGTTATTCCCATCAAAGATGAGAACATTCTTAGGGGCAACCTTGGACACTCATCAGGCAAAGGCCTTTGCCTCACAAGAAAGACAACAAAAGTCCGCAAGTTCAAATCGCTTCTGGAAATGTTGTCCTCCTGCATTCCCCTCATTCCCAACTGTCGCCTGCGAATGAGACCCTTGCAAGAGGAGCTGGACAGTCAGTGGCGGCAAATTTCAGGGTCCTTCGACGATATTATCAGGATAACACCTCAACTGAAAAAAGCGCTACTATGGTGGACTCACATCCCGAACATAGCCGCAGGCCTATCGTTCCTAGTGGATTCACCAAGTTTCACAATAACAACCGATGCATCCCTCGAGGGGTGGGGAGCACATCTAGAAGGACTGACAGTGAAAGGAAAATGGGACAGCCACCAACGAACATTGCACATAAACCTTTTAGAGTTGAAAGCAATATTCCTGGCCCTGAAATCTTTCCTCTCAATAATATCAGGAGTTTCAGTATTAATTCGAACAGACAACACAACAAGCATGCATTATTTAAACAAACAAGGGGGGACAAGATCAGCTATGCTATCCCTTCAGGCCCAGCAAATTTGGGATTGGGCTATTCAACACAAAATAACACTGACAGCAGTACATGTTCCAGGAGTGGCCAACATCCTGGCGGATTCATTGAGCAGGTCGATTACAACCAACCACCAATGGTAAGGTAAGGTAAATTTTTATTATGCATGATTAATTAAAACCTTTGCAACAATAAAACAATATTAAAATTCACATTAAAATTGCCCAGTTCAATTTGTTACTCATCTACAGATCCTAAAATACACGTGTGTCAAGATCAAGCAAACTGATTATAATTGTCCTCGATCAGGTAAATTTTAAAGTGCTTGTGCTTCAGGAACAGATTAAGCTGTATGTAGTTGACCTGAATTAAGCAACAATGTTCAGAAACAAAGCAGGGTTAAATCCACCTTTAAACATTGTTTAAAATTGCACAAATCGGTATGATATGATCGGCAGATCTTTAGGTGCTTGCGCTTCAGGTTTAAATAAGCTGGACATAGTTTCTTGAGTTGGGCAAGTCTCAAAATGCTCATGCTTCTGGATCAAGTAAGCTGATCGTAATTGTCCTGGATTAGGCAACAGTTTGCAGAAACAAAGCATTGTTAAAGTCCACTCTTGGCATTGCTTAAGATTGCACAGTTCAGTATGGTACTCGCCTGCAGATCTTAAAGTGCTTGTGCTTCATGATCGAGTAAAATGGACATGATGTCTTAGTTGAGCAGATCTCAAAGTGCTTGTGCTTCGAAATCAAGTACACTGATCGTATTTATCCTGGACTCCACTCTTGAGCTTTATAGAAGGTTACCCAGGACAGTATAGTGCTCATCGATTGATTTAAAAATGCCTATGCTTCAGAATCAGTAGGCTGGTCATTATTGCCATGGAGTGAACAGATCTTAATATGCTAACACTTCAGGATCAGGTAAACTGGTCCTGGCTTGGATGGATCTTGAGGTGCTGGTGCTTCAGGAACAACTAAACTAGATTTAATTATCCTAAATTAGAAATACTGCTGGTTCTAGCGCTAGTAGTCTTATTTCAGGCTGTTCTTTTGCACATCTTACCATCATCAATCAGGACAACAGTAATCTATAAGCTATAATTTTGAGTATTTTGAGCTAGCATCAAGCAGTACCCTGACCAGCTGCATTTCTTTGTGCATGCAATATGTTTTTATACCTCCCTGTTACTAAGTCAAAAAAAATTGTAAGCCGGCAATTTAGCTGTGTTTCAGCTGGGTTGAAGCTCAGCTTTACTGCCTGTCTGCAGGTCCGGATACCGTGCTGCTTAAAAAAAGGCCATAGTAAGCTATACCTAATATCCTTTAAATTGGGGCAGATACAGATGACATGGATAATGTCCTCCTTACCGTCTCCGCATAACCGACAGGACTGCAAACTGTCTCTCCTCTCCCAGGGTGGCAGGTGAGGGGTAATGGGAATAACACCAAGTCGTAGCTTTAAGAACTTTTCTTTCGTCTTTATTTTGACTCCAACTTTGAGGTAAGATTGCGGTTGCAGTATTGCATAATCACTAAGCATTATTCAGCCGTGTGCCCTTTTAGCAAGTATTTCCTTGTCCTCTATGGCGGATACGATTCGGGTTGATTTTTTCACGATTTTTTTAAAAGACGAATGGTCAGTAGGGGTTCCCCAGAGATCCGACAATCCCAGTACTTTAAGCGAGTCAAACAGATAGTTCCTAGCTGGAGATTTTCTGTGGCGGAGCAACTCGAGCCAGAGGTGGGAGTTTAACAAACCAACCTCTGCGCTGCGGATCTTGTGCCAACTACTTACGTACACAGCCCTTCTTTCCACCGATTGTTTTTGAAGTCCAAATTCCAGCTGTATTTGGGCTGGTGAAACGTATTTTGGCAGGTGGAAAATTGCTCTATAGGAGTTTACTATCACTATGTCCAGGACTGCGCCATCCTTCCCTTGCAGAGATTCACTCCCAGATGTTAGAGTCGGCTGCAATTTTGCTCGCAGCACCTGTAGCAAGGGGTCAAGTGTTAAGTCGGGCAGTTTGTCCTTCAGTGCTTTCATCGCCAGGTAAGTCGCGGTTCCCTTCCCCGAAGAGACTCCAGCTGTGGTTTGAATGTGGTTTTATGATCCATAAGTACTCCCAGATATTTGTAGCAGGTTGTCGATTCCAAGTCTTGTCCGTTTAAATGCCAATTAATTCTTTTCTTTTTTAAGTAATTCTCTGCCATGATCTTAGTTTTCTTAAGATTCATTTGCAGGGAATTCCTTTTTGAAAAGGTATAAGTTGCGTTTAAAAGATGTTGAAGGCCGATCGGGGTCCGACTTATCAACACCAGATCGTCCGCATACAACAAATTTGACAGCAATATGTTCCCCAGTTTAGGAGCATGAGAAGAGCACTTGTCCAGTTCACCTGGCAAATCTGCTAGGAAAAGGTTGAATAATAAAGGCGCTAGTACGCAACCTTGTTTTAACCCTTTAGAAGTCGGGATTTGTTTGGAAAGGTGCGTTGCTGCTCCTAGTTTGATCTTAATCCAGGTAGCTGTGTGCAACAATTGAAGCTGGTCCTGAAGTGGTTTTGGTATCCCCCAACTCTCCAATTTTTGCCAAAGTTTAACTCGGTCAACATGATCAAAGGCAGCAGTATAATCAATAAAACAGAGGAATAAGGGGGTTTTGGCCTCTTTAGCTGCATCCATTAACAAGGTTAATGCCATGATGTTTGTTGTGGTTCCTTGGCCCCGGCAAAACCCTGTTTGATTGATTGGAATGATGGAGTTTTCGGATGCCCACGATGTTAGCTCATCCAGAATTGTTCCTGCAAAGTATTTTGCCTCCACGTCAATGAGGGCAGTTAGCCGGTAATTGCTTGGAAGTTTCCTGTCGCCCTGTTTGAAAATTGGACTGATAATGGATCCTTTCCAGGACTCTGGGATTGTTGTTGTATCCTTTATATCTTTGAAGACTGGAAATAGGGCTTCACTCCAAAACTCCACATCATGTTTATACAGCATTGGTGGAATGCCATTTGGACCTGGGGCGCCTGTAGGTCTGCCCCTGGCTATTTGCCTCTTTATGTCAGTTGGCTTTGGACCATAATGTTCTTCTTTGGCGGAGGATGAAGTATTTGTGGATCATACTGCTTGACTGTAATGAGGCTATACCCTGTCTTTGCCCTGCTAGTGTCACCCCTGTTCTCTGTCATATTCCCCATTTCGTTGTCTGCCTCACCTTTGTTTCCAGCTGTGTTGTTAAAATGGTTGAAGAGGTATCCAGCCCAAACTTCCTCCATTATATTGGAGCTTATTCCAGGGTGATTTGGATGTTTGATTCTATTAATTGTTTGCCAGAACCTGGCACTGTTTTTTTGTTTGGCTTCATGGAGCAACTTGGCCCATAATTCGTCATTCTTTGATCTTTTCCTTTCCCATTTCTTCCTCTTTATTAGTGCCTTCATTTTCCGTAGAGCGTTTTGCAGGTCCCAATTTAATGGATTTTTACGCAGCTGTCTTAGTATATGGTTTATGGTACGTTTGAGTTCTTTGGATTCTGGGCTTGTTGATAATCGTATCAAGGCATCCCCCGGCTGACTTGACTTTTTCACTGTACCCTTCGATAATTTTCCGCCTACGGTCACAGTAAAGTTTTGCCACGCTTCAACTGGTTGTATTGGGGTACCTATCCCTTGGATGTACAATGTTTTAGCCGTAAATGATATTGCATCAATGTTACTGGGATTACACCTTAATCGCTTGAGATGTGAGGCTCCTTCTACATTGATCCCTTTGCATGTCTCTAACGTGAAGACTGTATTGGCCTTTAGCGTCATTTCCTGAGGCAAGTGATCGCTATGTTCCTTGTTGCCTATTCCAAAAGTTGCGACTTTACCAAGCATGTTTAAAGATGTAAACGTGAAGTCTAAGTGGGAGGATGTTTTTGATGAATGGAACGTGGCGACTGGTGGATTATCCTCGTGAAAGCGGCCGTTCAATGCTCTTAAATTGAGATATTCAAGTTGCTGGAGCAGGTGTTTTGAACATCTTGTGGATTTTTCGATTTTTGGGGAGCCCTGGTTCGGTATTTCCCATGCGACAGTAAGGTCTTGCACGAGGGCTTCATCTGTTCCAGTGCCAATGAGGTACATATTGAAATCTCCTGCCAAGATGATGTAATCCGTGTCTTGCTCATCCATAATCCTTTTTATTGCTACAATTAGCTCCTTAGCTGATTTCGACTTTTGTTTAGGGTGGATATAGGTGTTAATTATTATTACTTCCTGACGTACGTTGATAAACTCGAGTGTTGTCATTACTGCTTGAATGAAACTTGGAGGTGTGATTTGGGCCTCTATAGGTGTGATTTTTCCTATATTAGTTATTGACGCCAAAATAATTAGGCCCCCCGAACGGCGACCAAAGAGAGAGCCTTTTGTTGCTGGAACACAATGGGAGGTGTACCCCTGAAGCTCAAGGGCCTTGTCCTCCCAGGTTTCTTGGAGCAGTATCATATCGAATGTTTTTAGGTAATGCAGTACCTCATGGTCCTCGATTTTACTGGCTAAGCCATTGATGTTCCAAATACTTATACTAATATTGTTGGTCTCGGCCGGGACCATCAGTGAACTGCTCTCCCCATGTCAGTTTGTTTGCTCCATTGTAATTGTACGCTGTATTTGCCTCCAATTTTGCGATGTTGTCAGCGTAGCAAGACATGATTCCCTAGAATCTAAATTCGAGGCAAATGGCTTTGTGCGAATGGTATGCGCTCCAGGGGTACTGCTCCTGGCTCCTTTTAGTACTGAGGTGGTATTCTTAGGTGGACCATCCGTACAGGTGTGTAAAAAAGGTGTCGGATAAGGTGGTTTTAGTTCAACTTCCAATTTTATCCCCCAATGTTTAAACGTGTGTACTTCTTTCATAATTGTATTAACTACCTCGCTAGAATTCCATGTTGTTTTAGTTGCTTCTGGACATTGAGGGTTGTTGGTTGGTTGAAACTCTATAGAGAGGAGATCTGCAGAGCTAATGCTATCAAAGCTCGTAATAGAGTGTAGTAGCCGCAATATATTCCCTCTGTTTAATATGTCCACCCTGCCCCGAGATTCATACTCAGGGATGAATATGATGGTAGTCGAACCTTCCTCGTGTCGTGCCACCATTTGCTCGGTGAGAGATCCCTCGTGTCCAGAGGGCCTAGGTTGAGTAAGACGACTTATGGTAGCTCCTGGATTGTCCCTCATGGGGGGGATTAGCTGGTGGTCACATTGCGTCTTTGTATTCCCTGCCACCCAGGTTGTGTTCACATTTCCTCTTGTTGGCTGTTGTGGTAACTCCGTATTATTAATCTGAGTGTCATCTCAGGGCGACCTTAAATTTTGGTCTTTTTTAGTAGTCTTTCTTGGTTCTTAATTTGATGTAACTGGCTCTGCGAATGGGAACTCCACCAGCCAACGCTGGATCACATCTTTCGGTTGTGGGGCCTATTTGCGACCAGTCTGAACCGCAAATGCCAATTCTTTGCCAGTTGGCTACCCCAACAGGGATCGTACTGGAATGCGTTTTCAATAAATTGGTCAAAGATTTATGCCTACGCTTTTCCTCCGATTCCTTTAGTCCCAAGGGTGCTTCGGAAGATGAGGAAAGAACCCTGCCGAATACTTCTCATAGCTCCCAGGTGGCCTCGCCAATTCTGGTTCACAGAGCTTCTGCTCCTATCGGAGTGCAAACCCAGGGTGTTACGTCCATTACAGAACTTGCTGACAATGAACTGCGGCCAGGTCTGCCATCCGGATCCAACATCTCTGCAATTAGCAGCTTGGCTCCTGAACACCTCAGGGCCTGATTCACAGAACTAACTTACGTCAAAAACGTAAAGTTAGTACTTTTCGGTATTCACAGAATACACTTACCACAACTAACTTTATGTCCGCTCCCGGGCCGGAGATTCCGGCCCTGTGGCGGAATCTCCGCCTCCGGCCGGAATACGCTCATTTAGGCCGTTTCAATGCTCAAACGGCCTAAATGAGGGTATTCCGGCCCGCTCCGCCAACAACCAGCGATCCTCTGCAGAGGGCGGAGGAAGGCAGAAGGAGCCCTGTATGAGAAAATATATATATATATATATGTGTGTTTTTTCAAATTTTTTAGATACATCTGAATATTTATGTATGCATATAGGTATATGATGAGGTCATATATGTACTAGTTATACGCTTGGTGATGTACAATTGTCTACATGGTATTGCATACCTTTTCATGAACATACATACCTATGATAGAACTGCTATCTATTCGGATTCAAGCATGTGAATCTATGAAAGATACCCCAATACTGGAGAAGAAAATAAGTTACTTACCTGTAAACTGTGGTTCTCCAGTATTGGTATCTTTCATAGATTCACATGTGACCCACCCTCCTCCCCATAGAGGCTCCGTTGGTTTATTCCTAGGCATTTATTTTACACTTGTGCTTGAAAATCTGAGAGCCTGGAGCCTCTGTGGAGAGGGTTCTAGAGGGTGCTGTCGCCTGATTGGCTGGAGTTTGGACCATTCCTAATGACTAGGACGAGATATTAAAGTGAATGTTTTTCTCTATTAACTTTAATGTTAAAGTCATTGCTTACTGCTTTTTATGTACCGTGGGACTCCCACTTCGATGACGGGGAATGATTCAAGCATGTGAAACTATGAAAGATACCAATACTGGAGAACCACAGTTTACAGGTAAGTAACTTATTTTCTTTATGATGCACTATTCTACAGTTCACCTGTTTTCCTTTTTCCATACTTCTAAAACACATTTTCATATAGCTCGGGCCTTGCTGTCACGTGACTTCATTTCGCAATGCATAACATGGAAAATGGAGAGTAAAAAGGATTCCTAGACAACGGCTTTGGCGCTGGGGAAGTGTACATGTAGACGCCCCTTTACAGAATACATGCTACAGACATATTGATTTATGTAGTACCTATGTGAAAGTGTGTGGTTTTTTTTTTAAATAAGAAAGCACTAATGGCTGCTATTCAGTCTCTCCGCATTCACAATTTTCTGATTAGGGAAATAAAGCAGAGCAGATGAAGTGGTGTGCACACGGAAGCTGGGGTTACAGCTGGAGTCCTGTAATCCCTCAGACATCAATATAGCTACCAGCTCGTATGTCGGCGCTAGATAACTCCAAAGTAGTGCGGCACATGCATTTATCTAGGCTGCTTATTAGGCCTCTCGTCACATAAGCCCGCGTGCCAGGGTCACTCACAAGACGTCCCGGGCCGCCGTCTTGAAGATGATGCGAAGGAAGCGCCAACCGCCGTTGCCAATGTAAATGCCCAGGGTGGCAGCAAGGCTCCACGACCAGGGCGGTCCCATGAGGCGCATGAGCCCCAGGGAGCCAAGGAAGGCTGTGCTGACACCCATGGCCAGCATCCTGGAACCGAAGGGAGAGGCGGCAAAGTTTAGTGCCAGTGTTCGTCGTGCCCTCGGATCACCCTGAGAGAGAGAGCGTTTGCCCACAGCCAATCCCTGGAAGGGGGGCGATACTGTTGCGGAGGGGGCCCAGCAAGGCCAGCCTGGAATATGGGCCCTGATGCCCCCTCACAAAGCTCCAGTGACCAGCGCCTTCCCTGCTTACGCAGGTACTCTTACAACTAGTCACTCTCTGGCCAGTCTGAGGAGAGCCGCTACCAGCACCAACAAGAAGGCGGAGCAGCACCCCAAGGCATGGCATTGGTCTGAAAACAAGTAAAGGAAAGCTTGGGAGGAGCAAGGAGGAGCTAGGGAAAAAGTGGAGGAACAGCTAACAAAAATATAATTGGGTGGGAGAAGTCCGGAGAAGCGATAGGAGTGGGCGTGAGGGTCTGTTGGCAAAGGAAGAAAGATAAAGGCATGCAAGCAGCGTGAGTGTCCCGGCTAGCTCCCCAGCAATACTCCATGGGAGTGAACTTGCAAGAAAAGGTGGGACATGCGCCCACGATTAGTCATTTGCAGGCTACGATTTTTAAAGGACACACACAACAGCCAATCCAAAGTGTTGGAGGAGTCAGCCCCAACAAAGTACAGACAACAGATCACCTAACAGCGGTTTAGGCTTGATCTAGAAAAATTATAAGCACCATCGGAACCGCTGGCAATAATGCACCAGACTGCACGTAGAGACTGCATGCGAGTCGCTGCTCGTACGCGCGGCAATACTCCATAGGAGTGAACTTCTTAGAAAAGGTGGGACATGCACCCACCATTAGTCATTTGCAAAGTACCCTTTTTAAATGGCACACACAATAGCCAGTCCAAAGCGTGAAAGGAGTCAGACTCCACAAAGTACAGACAACAGATCGCCTAACAGCATAAGCGCTTTATAGGCTCGACCTAAAAATGACTTACTGAATGCCCTGGAGAGAGTCCTCATACTAACAAACTCAGTGAAAATAGCTCAAGGACAAATATTCAGTGTTGACCTTACGGAGCTGTCCATACCTAAAGCGGATGAATCACAAAGTTACTGAGTGGGGCTCAGAACAACTTCAGAGGTCTTTGGAAAAACAAGTAGCTGAGAGCTACTCTCGGAATAGTGAAAAGTTTAAGATGGCTGTGAAGAAAGTCACATTCCCAGCTATTGTTAAAGATAAATACTAGGCCAGCACATCGCAAAGCTTCACCAGTGGGTTGTCTAAAGTAAATCATGGGGATCCACCTGCTGTGTCAATAAGTTCCACACTGGTCTATAACGCTGCTGTGTTCCTGAAACCACCACCACCTTTCGATACTGTCAAAAAGCAAAATATTGGCAATAGATGGTCTTTGTGGATAGAGATATTTGATGATTTCATTGATGCACTTGTAGAGACTTATAATAATAAGATCATTAAGTGTCTCAAAAATCTTACTGGTGATAGTGTAAAAGAGGTCATGAAAGAATTCACGAAGATATTACATATTGTCAGATTAAAGAAATGCTGAATCTAAAATTCAATCCAGTACCAAACGTTGATTACGAAAGGTATATTTTCAGTCAAGAACGCCAAAAAGTTGGTGAAACCATTAATGAATTTGTGGAGAGACTTGATACGCTCATCATACACTGTAAGTTCAATGAATTTAATGATAAGGAAGCTATACGATTGAGAGTTATTGATGGATGCTTGTCGGATTCATTCAGACGACCAATGCTGAGAGAAACACTTAGTTTGGAGCGAGTGTTGATGGCTGCCAGAGCTGTGGAACGTGTTGAAAGGCAAGTCACTGACATGGAGGCCAGAGGTGCCCAGAGTGAATAAGTCATGAGCATAAAATGTAATCCAAAACAAAAGACTGAAGGACACAAAGTGCTTTCTACAAGTAAAATGAAGTTCTGTTTTAGATGTGGATTTTTGCTTCCACATGAAGGTAAATGTCCCATCATTGGACAGATATGTAGGGGCTGTGGGAAAGAGAACCATTTTGTGACAGTTTGTAAAGCGAAGGAAAAAGCAAGTGCTTGATGGCGCGAAGACAAAATGTCAGCCAGGACATTCCAGCGGCAGTGTTCAACAAAACCCCACAAGGCCAAGCGGAGACAGCAATTGAGGTAAATTAACACTGAACGAAGTCAACTGTCATCTAAGTCATCGTCAAACAGTTCATCTGCCTCAGTATCTAGTGGAAGTGAGGAAGATGGTTGCGCCATGTCAATGTTTACCTCAGAGAAAAAGGCTCATGTTGGTTTGGCCGCATGTGAGGAAAAATGTGCGTCAAAGAAAAGTCTACCTGCTAAAGCACCAAAGTCATACAAACACTGTCCAAAAATAACATTAAAAATAAATGACTGCTCGATACCTTTCATCATCGATAGTGGTGCATCAATAAATATAATGAGGCAAGAGAAATATAATGAATTGTCTCCATTACCTCGACTTACCCCATAGAAAACCAAAGAGTACACTTGGGCTGCATCAATGCCCATAAAAGTCAAGGGTAATTTGTAGCGACATTGAAACACAGGAAAACAAAGGTGCAAGTACCCATCCATATGCGTCAAGGTACAGCAACAGGTGCCTGTCTGCTCAGTTTCAGTACCGCTGCTGATATGGGACTGATTTCTGTGAATTACAACTTGAATGCTCACCACGAAATAGTAAGTCAATTTCCTTCATTATTTCATGGTTTGGGAAAGTTAAAGACTATGAAAGTAAAGTTGCACATCAATGACAATGTCCGTCCTGTTGCTCGGAGACATAGACGAGTTGCTTTTCATTTACAAGAAGCCGTTGAAAAGAAACGTGAGTCATTACTTAAACACATTATCAATCGTTCAACTGGTCCGAACCATTGATTTCTCCCATAGTGGTAGTGCCTAAAAAGGACACTGAAGGAGCTGTACACGTATGTGTTGATATGCACCAAGCAAACAAGACAATTGAATGAGAACGACATCCAAGTCCACATATTGCTGACATGATTACGCATCTAAATGGTGCAAAGGTTTTCTCTCGCGTGATTTAAATAAAGGTTATCAGTTGGAACTTGAGCAAGATTGCTGGTATATTATAACCTTTTCTACACATGTAGGTCTGTTTCCATATTAAAGACTCAGTTTTAGTGTGTCATCTGCTGCAGAACTTTTCCAAGACATCATTCAACGTATCATATAGCCGGTTGTGAATGCATTCAATTATATCGATGACTATGGTTCCCTGTAAGCTGCGCTCCTGCACTCTCTTGCAGCCTTCTCTCTTGCAGCGCACAGAAAGTCAGGGGCAGCATGTACGCGGTTAATTTGAAAACTGGTCTCTCTCTCTCTCTTTGGAGCACAGCTGGCACCACAGTAAAGAGGTCATGAATGTCAGCAAGGAAAAGTGGTTACTTCGTGTCTTGTATTCAATCAGCCCTTCGGCTGAAAGCTGTACAGTAAATGGAAAGTGTTTAGCTTCAAATGTTACATTTATTTTTGAGCATTCTCAGGTTGTGAATGAGCGTTGTGTGTTTTATTTTCTTAACCAAGGACAGTGAAAGAGGCTGCTGTGGGTTTATTTACGAATTTAAACAATGTATTTCTGTCTGTAGAGAGGAAGGAGGCTTATCTAACACAATGTGACTGAAACAAAAACTGCAGAACAAAAATGAAGCCCTTAGAGTCATATTGCTGTACATAGCACTTTAGGTCTCACTATGCACAGCGCGTTCTAACACGCACTCTATACCAGTGCAATTCTGCATAGCATCTTGGATACAATGGCAACAACCCACTTTTGTGAATGTGAGAGATTTGTATAAGGATGACCACAGGAGGGTCTGTACCTGCTTGTGTGATGAACAACCTTGGTGGTTTTACCTGGAAAATCAATCCAGTTGTGGAAGCCATGAAGCCATTTTTTTAATTTGCTATTTTCTGCATGCTTTTTCTTCTCACTGAATTTACTTGTAAGCATTACAAAGCAGCATGTGCCTCCAAGAAAGGAATGTGCCACCTTTGTACCACATAATCTCACTAATGGATATTTCCATTAAAATGTAATCATAAACGTGGGCATTTGAAGAAAGATGTAGTCGCACTGCATCTAAGTGGTAGGTGTAGTGTGGAAACACCTGCTTCTTAGTGTTGTGCTTATATGTTTAACTCTTTTCTAACCACAGACCATTCAGTGTTGAAGAATTTTTTGTTTATTCCTTTACTTTTTATGTGTGCTCATTACATCTAGTGGAGGTATTCTCAGAGTTTATGGTTGCGAGAATGCTACCACAATCTCAGCATTTCTAAGATTTATAGTTAGCATGGCTTGTTTTGTTTCTGATATGCTTACAATACTCTTCTTGAGTTATATTTGTGCTTTGTATGCTTTTGATTTATTTTCTGACCCCATCCACTACCATACAATGTAATACTACATGGTTTCTAGCTGCATTACTGTGGACTTTGTACTTTAGGTTAGTCATTGCTTGGCACAACTCACATTCTCAGCATCACCTCCTTCTCACACTCAGCAACGTATTCTTTATCATGCTTGAAGCATGTCCAAAATTTTGAAACACCTAACTCAACAGCTAGGCCAAACTATTTTTAATATCTTATTCAAATATGCACTTCAAAAGGGAATCCTACTGAAAATCAGAGCACTTTGCAGCCTTTTCAGGAGTACTAAGTGCTATGTGATTGCTACATTACATAGCAAAACAACCAGGCAAAATGTCAGTGCTCCTCTTCCATGGACCAGTTTGGTTGGGGCACTGGGTTCGTATGAGAACCTTTTGGGGTGGACGTGTAGGTTCTTCAACGGCCCAGTGGACATGCAAGTGTGGACTCTCAGCAACAGAAACATGGAGCAAGCAACTATGGCCTACACCACCTGTCCCATTACCTAGGGTGCACCTTGTATTCCTGGCAGAGATGACACAGGCAAACCTCTCAGCAGCTGTACCGATTGGGGTAGGCAGCCCTGGCACACACAGCCTTTCCCAATACCTTCAAATTGATGCTCACAGTTTTCTTGAGTCAGAATGACAGATCTTTAGCATTGATGCCTTTATGCTGCCTACTTCTGAAGCCTTGGGTACAAAATTACAGTTTCCCTCTCACAGCTAAGAAGCCATGCCCTAAATGAGAGTAGAGTTTGAATAGTCCCTTTCCTGAACATTTGTTTTGTGCACAATGGCATTCATGCCCTGAATTTGCTGAATTGCCTATAAATGCTGCAGTTTATTCAGGGGACAGTGTGTAAGACAGAGGAGCATGATAGTGGGAGGCATTTAAACAGAGATAACTCAAGATGGGACAACATTTTAGATGAGAAGACTAGTAAGAGACGTATAAAAGGTGAGGGAAAGAATGTAGATAGGAAAGGGAGAGTGTGTAAGACAGAGAAGCAGGGTAGTGGGAGCTGTGTAAAAAGATGCAAAGGAAAGCAGAAACATGAGCGAAGCAGTAGAATGCTGCAAGATGTGTATAGGAAAGGGAACACAGTGTAGACAGGAAGGAAGCAGAACCATGAAAAAAGGAGACACAGGAGACACACAGTAGGAGATGTGTAAAGCTGCTGGAGAAATAATAGGATATATCTCCCTCTTTCTGCCATCTAAACCACTAATTTTCATAGCTTGCACACTTGCATTGTATATTAATGCATGTCTTCGGTGCACGTAATAGCTGCAGCGCACAGAGAACCTTAATTGCCACACAAACAGAAAGAAAATTAGAGGGAAAGTTGGCGATGACATATTGATTTTCGGAGCTACACCAAAGGAGCATGGTAAAGCTCTCAAGTATGTTGCTTACTGACTGATGCAGGCCTGATTTTGAATGAAGACAAGTGTGAGCTTCACAAGACTAAATAAAAATTATTTGGCCATATCTTTTCTGATAGGGGCATGACACCCAATCCTGCTAAAGTACAAGCGCTGTCTAATGCTGACCCCCCACAAGATGTTTCTATGATACGTTCATTTCTTACATACATACGAGACTTTGCGACCATAAGCACTCACTTACATAAGTTAATGATTTTTTTTTATTCAAGTGGTCACAGGAATGCGAGAGAAGTTTCAAGAAAATCAAACAAGCCATTGAAACTGCTACTGAAATGGCTTATTTCAATCCAAGGTTCACCCAGAGGTTGTTGTTGACGCTAGCCCCGTTGGGTTAGGCGCTATCCTGGCACAGCACAGCGGACAACCCCATGCTCGAAGGCGTATTGTGGCATATGCCAGTAGATGTTTGTCCCAGACAGAACGTGCTTACTCTCAACCTGAGAAAGAAAGTTTGGCTATGGTATAGGCATGTGAACATTTCCATGTTTTCTTGTATGGAAAGCATTTTACGTTGGTAACTGAGCATCAAGCATTTTTCACTATCTTTTGCAATCCAAAAGCCAAGATGCCTCCTTGCATTGAATGGTGAGGACTCTGATTACAAGAGTACGATTACCCCATTGTACATCGTCTAGGGAAGGATCAAAACCCTGCTGACAACTTTTCTAGTGTGCCTATCCAAGGTCAAGGTACTCCATCCCAGAAGGCTGAAGACCTATATTAATTTCATTGTAAAGTCAAGTACGTCAGCTGCCATATCGTTAGCCCAGATCATCACTGCCACAAGCCAGTATAGTGACATGCTGAAGTTGAAAGATATAATTACACATCAGTCCTCTCACTAGTGATGGTGAATATCAAAAATACAAAAACATTAAAGATGATCTGTCTATAACTCAGGAAGGAGTTATACTGCGAGTGTCAAGAATCTTAATTCCGGAGAGTTGAAGGCAGAAGATAATTGAAGTGGCTCACGAAGGACATCGTAATATTGTTGCCACCGAAAGAGCTCTCCGAGATCGAGTCTGGTTTCCATATTTAGATGAGAGAGTTGAAAAAGAAGTCAAGGCCTGTCACCTATTTAACTGCCTCTCTACGAACATTACTCAACATACTCTTACAATGTTACAACTCTCTGAGCATGCGTGGGATAGAATAGCCATTGATTTCTTTGGTCTACTCGACAATGGATATCATTTGGCAGTAATTGTGGATGAGTACTCTTGATTTCCATTAATAGAAGATTTCTCATCCACAACTCATTAGCGAGTCATTGAGAAACCTGACGGCATTTTCGCAACATGGGGCGTTCCAGCCATTTTGAAGTCTGATAATGGCCCGCCATTTAACAGTGAAGAATTGAAGGAATTTCTATAGTATCTGAACATCATAAAGCATCAGAAGAGAACACCTTTATGGCCGCAAGCCAACGGTCTTGTTGAGTGTTTTATGAGTATGCTAAAGAAAGCAGTACAGCATGCAAATCTTGAGAGGCTCAATTTGCAAACTGTGTTGTATTCCACCCTACGAGCCTATCGTTCAACACCTCACTCAACCATGTGTAAAAGTCCTGCAACTTTGATGTTCTGGAGATCCATGACAACCAAGTTACCTCAATGGACCAACGAAAAGAGTAGAACGTGATGATGCAACTTGAATGAAGGACTTAGTTAATAAAGAAAAGATGAAAGCCTATGTTGACAAGAGGCGACATGCAAAGAACATTGAATTTAAGACAAAAATTGTATCTAGTGATCACCCGCCAACTGCAAAGGAGAAAATCTGATGCTGTACATTAAGACAAAGAAATTAACAAATAATTAGTGAAACTTGGTGTTGAAAAAACATAGAATGCAGTTAATAACTGCCCACGTTGAAAGTTCTCACCCCTAAGCCCGTATGAGAGGTGTAATGGTCACGTTGCCTCATATATCGAAGGAATTGTAAAGGAGACCTGGTAAGCTCCTAAAGGGAATTCAAACACAATATAAGGAATCACGTTACCCATAAGCAAAAGTGTCAGAAAATCTCTGGCGGCAAAAATAACAAGTATTTTATCAGTGATGTCATCAGTGATGTCACTGACCATGTCATGAGTGATGCAATATGTGTGGTCATACGCAGTGCATTGCGGGGGCGTACGTTATAGGCGGTTCAGGTAACTATAACTGCTGAATTTCACTGGTTTTGTACAAGTGAAATGTGAGCCTAACTATAACGTCCATGTAACCTTTGGTTTTTTTCAGTGAATTACTAAGGTTTTTTAAATGTTATTTCCTAACTATATCGTCCCTGTATCCTTTCTTTTTTTCGGTGAATTTCTAAAGTTTTTTAAATTCTGTTTCCTACCTGTAGCCTTTGAAAATGAGTGTGTGAGTGAGTGTAAGAGTGCCTCAGTGGGTGGGTGACTGAGTGTGTGTGTATGTGTCTGAGTGGGTCTGGGACTACCTGCATAAGTGTCTCACTGGGTGTGAGTGGGTGCATCACTATCTGAGTGAGTCTCTGCTCTGACTGTTTGAGTAGATGTCTAAGTGGGTGCATGAATGTCTGAGTAGGTCAGTGACTGGGTGGATGAGTATTTGAGTGGATTAGACACTTGGGAAAGACCTATAACATGCCAAGTGAAGCATGCAGTAAGAGAGCACAGACAGGGTCTGCAATAGTAGCCATCACCCATGTTTGAAGGACTATTTCTGTACATGGTTGACAAGGTTGTGTCACTACTTGCCTACATATCTGAGAGAGTGTAGGAGTACACCTCTATCAGTGCCATGAGATGTTTAAGTAAATGTGCTGGTATGTAACTGCCTGCTATAATACCTCTATGGTTGTCTAAATGTGTGTGTAAGTGGCTGCAGAAATACCTCAGTACCTGTATTAGACAATACAGAGCTACGTAGGTGTGACTGCAACTACCTTTGAGTCTGCTGCATGCATAAATTGTTTCTGGTGAGTGACTGAATGTATATGTGCTTCTGTAGCTGTCTCTGTAACTGAAAGACAGGCTCTATGCTTTTGTGAACATGTATGTCAGTCGTTTTAGGGATGGCATACTCTATGTAGTACTTGGCATAGAGGCCTGCAAGTGCACAAGTAACTTAGTCAACTGAAAAGGACATCTCTCAATCTCTTAAGCACAAAACATCATCCTTTATTGCATACCTACAGCATATCTTAGAAGTGTATTTTGTGCACTAAAATGTTGGTTTGATACTTGAGAAAGACCTATAACATGCCAAGTGAAGCTTGCGTACGAATACACAGACAGGGTCTGCACTAGTAGCCATCGCCCATGACTCACAAACTATTTCTCTGCATGGTTCAGAAGGTTGTGTCAGTACGTTGCTAATATGTAAGTGAGTGTATCAGTACACTTTTATGAGGTGCCATAAGATATTTAAGTAAATGTGCTGGTATGTGACTGTATGTTTTAGAAGCTCTATGGCTGTCTAAATGTGTATTTAAGTGGCTGCACAAATATTTCAGTGCCTCTGTAAGGGAATAGAGAGCTATGAAGTGTGACTGCAACGACCCTTGAGTCTGCTGCAGGAATGTTTAGTTTCTAGTAAGTGACAGGATGTATATTTCCTTCTGTAGCTGTCTGATTAGGTTGCAGAGAGGGTCTATGCTTTGTGAACATGTATATCAGTTGCTTTAGGGGTGCATGCTCTATGGAGTACTTTGCAAAGGGGCCTTTAAATGCTCAAGTAACTTATTCAACTCAAAAGTACATCTGTCAATCTCTTAAGCAAAACAGCATCCTTTATGGCATATGTACAGCATATCTTCGAAGTGTGTTATGTGCACTAAAACTTGGTTTTGACACTTCAGAAACACCTACACCTGCACAGACAGGGTCTGCACTAGTAGCCATCACCCATTTGAATACTATTTTTCTACATGGTTGAGAAGATTGTCAGTACTTGCCTACACATCTAAGAGAGTGTAGAAGTACATCTCTATCAGTGCCATGAGATAAATAAATGTGCTGGTATGTAACAGCCGGCTATAATACCTCTATGGCTGTCTAAATGTATATGTAAGTGGCTGCAGAAATACTTCAGTGCCTGTGTTAGGCAATACAGAGCTTTGTTCCACTCAGTACACTTACAGCATACTTCGTACTACATACTTCTTTGATGAGGAATATCGCCATTCTGCCTGTATGCCAAGTGTAGACTTCAGGCTACCTGGAGCACTTGCGGAAATCCTCGATTTGTGCTTTGCATAAGACTGCTATTGTTCCGTACAGTCAGGTGGGGCCTCTAATTGAGCAGATGCCAACGGCCTTTGGGCCAGATGTACGACCACCCAATTTGCGACTCGCAAATTGCGTCGCAATTGCGACTCGCAAATTGGTATTTACTACAGTGTCTGTGACACTGATTGCGATTCCCAATGGGGTTGCAAATTGCATGCCTCATGCATATTCATGAGGCACTCGCAATTTGCGACCCCATTGGGAATGGCTGGCCCTCCCAGGTATGGTGGCCTGCTGGGCTCAGCAGACTTCCATGTCTGGGACTGCTTTTAAATAAAGCAGTTGTTTTTTTAACGCAGCCCGTTTTCCTTAAAGGAAACCGGGATGCATTTAAAAAAAGAAAAATGAAAGGTTTTAGTTTCATTTTTTAAGGGCAGGTAGTGGTCCCTGGGACCACTGCCTGTCCTTAAAAAATACTTTTAGAGCCAGTCACAAAGGGGAAGGGGTCCCCTGGGGAACCCTTCCCGTTTGCGAGTGGTTTACCACCCTTCTGTGAAGGGTGGTAAACTGCAACTGTTTTGCGACCTGAATTGCGGTTGCAAAACAGTCATACATGGCATTTGGGGTCGCTATTAGGAAGGGAACACCCCTTCCTAATAGCGAGTCGCAAATCCTATTTAGCGAGTCGCAAATAAATTGCGACTCGCTAAATAGGGTTTGTACATGGCCCTGTAGGTTTTTGCATGCGCAAACAGGTCGCAAACCCGTTTGCGCATGTAAAAATGGGTCATACATCTGGCCCTTAGTCTTTAGGCCCATATGTACAAAGCCATTTAGCATTTCTTAACAGACCGAATCGCAATTTAGAGCCATTAGAAATGCTAAACAGTCTTTCCATTTGTACAAAAGGGGAAATGCGGGCACAAAATGTTATTTCTACCAAATAGAAATGGCATTTTGCGATTCCCAAAACAGGAAATCGCAAATAGGCATTTCCTATTTGCGATTTCCTAACCCCATGTACATAGCATTTCCTAAATGCGAACTGGGCATTTAGGAAGGGCTATTACCATTGGATCCAATATGATGGTAACCAGGTGCAATTTATAAAAACGCACCTAAAATGCATTTTTACCAGTGCCACAGAGCGCCCACTTGCCCTGAGGGCATTTGAGTGCTCTACAGGAGCGCAATTTTTTTTTCCCTTTGTTTAAGGGGGGCCTAAGGCTCATTGATATAAATGCTTTTGCATTTCCTAATTTGTGATTTTCCATTAGGAAATCGCAAATTTGGAAATGCAAAACCATTTGTACCTTTGGGTCTTAGTCCCATAGGAACAAATAGGTTTGCATTTCCTAAATAGTGATTTTGTAATAGAGATTGCGACTCTGTAAGAATCACTATCAGGAAATCACTATTTTAGTACATTCCATTTTGCGTTTCCTAAATAGAGATTTCTTATGATTCGCTATTTAGGAAATTCAAAATGGAAGTTTCAGTACATATGGGCCTTAGTGCCTGCACTTCACCAGTTACCTGGGCTGTTTCTGATCATGGAAGAGGAACACATGTGCGAGTGGACTTCAGTGGAAGCATGCATCTGCCGTAGCTTGAGAGGTGACTAGAAAGGCGGGAGGATAGGCACGGTTTCTTTGGAGAGCAAAAGCTGACTTGGGAGGCCTGTTTATGCTTATCTAGTGAGGGGTAAATCCTGTCACTGGAGTGAGAAACGTGCTCAAAGGAATGAGAACTGAAAGGCAGCCCTGGGGACTTGTACACAATTAGACAGTATGCCCTGTTACCAGGAGCTTTCCACAGGCCCCTGCAGCCCAACCCTTCAGCCACCACCAAACTATCTCAAGCCTATGACTGTAAGTGAGGTATGGGGTCTTGGGGCCCCTTAAGACATTCGACGGGGGTACCCATCATCTTGCGTTACGCCACTGACTCTTACCCACATTTCTTCAGAGGCGGCTCATCCGTAGTAGCAAATGAGCATTGCCCCGCCACTTAAGAGCCAAACAGTTAAACCATTTATAAGATAGACGTCCGGCTTAGCGTAGAGCAGGATGAGGAGGCATGGTCCTCCTCTCATAAGGCAGCGATAGAACAAAGGGCTGCCCTAAAACAAAGTGTGCATGTCAGGCTGGACAAAAGCTTGGGTGAGTCCAATCTGACATACGCATTTTAAAGGCCTCTGATACCGCACTGTTAGAGAGCCTGCTGAGGCAGACTGCAGGTCTCTCCTCTCTGATGGAGCGCTGGGTTGCCCTGCTCAAGTCAAACTCAACACTGCTCTCAAACATTTCACTGACAGTCTATTACTCTGTATTTTAAAGAGTAGCGTTTGGGATTGGCTGGGCTGCGCTGAGCCGGCGTAGGCAAACTCCACTGGGCAATGAAACCGAGCAGCAGAGCACAGAATCACAGGAGCAGCAAAGCAGAGCAGCTGTGTTTCGGATTAGAATCGAAAAGTAGGTAAAATTAACCCACAATGCTGAATGTATGTATGCTTTCCTTTTGTGTCACTCCAAGAATGAACGGAATGCAAAGAGGTGATAATAGTTTGCATTCCGTTCCTTCTTGGAGTGTCTCAAAAGGAACATGCGGCCTCACCGCTTTTAGATGGCAACAGCCGCCGCTGCGTTTCTCGCCTATAAATTGATGAAAAACACACAGCATACAGACAACAGCATCTATAACGCCCACTCTACATTTCTTTTTAAATGATGCTTGTTGAGCAGCCATTCCATTTTTGGGAAATATTTTTAGATAAACATGTTTACGCTTTTGTCTATTACAAATAGTCTTCCTCATGAAAAAGGGCAATAGCAACATCTATATTCTCGCAGAACATTTATGACTGTTGCATGGAAGGAAAGATTGATCTTATGTATATTTTATTTTTGTGTCCAAAATATTCTATGTGTGTCTCATTTCTTGAAACCTCTCCTTAAACGCTGTTACATGGAATGGGAAGAAAGCGTTTTTTTCATGAAGGCAGATACGATAATGGGGGAATCACAATATCGTAGTTGCAGTATCGACCTGCAGTAGTATCGAATCAACAGTATCCACTACTATTATAACGTCAGAATAATAGATGTTGGGTCAAGAACACTAAATCTGTACTTCCCTATATATATTTACCTCACGTTATAGTGCTAGGCGATCTTGTGGAGTTGATATTGTTGTAGGTCAATGTTGTTGAATCTCCATATTGAACACACAAAAGGTGATGGGTGGAAGGCTTGCAATTTGTCTAACCACTGGCAATAGCTCGGGGTAGCACTCCAACCCATCGTTCTTTTGCACACCATACCAACTCAGGTTAGGCCCAGCCATATGCAAATCAGTCTTGGTCCTGCTTCAATAAGAACAGTTCAACCCAAGCTGCGAAGCCAGGTCCTCTCTGAACAGATGTATCACAGAACCACACATGCCATTACCACACGTCCATTGCCACGCATATGCCATTACTACGCATGCCTTTAAAACGAAAATGGAACTATTTTGCAGGTAAGTCTAAAGCCTATATATATATATATATATATATATATATATATATATATAACCGCTCCACTGCTCCACTGCACCACAAAGCGGATCACTCACGGATGGGTGCGATTTGTGTTGCGCTGTGAATAAAACATCGACAAAACTGCCCCCGCGAGTGCTGTTCTTTTTCCTAAAAATGACGGAGTTTTGAGCGAGTATTTTTTCGTTGGGGCACCACCGCGATTTGTGTTGCGCTGTGAATAAAACATCGACAAAACTGCCCCCGCGAGTGCTGTTCTCTTTCCTAAAAATGACGAAGGAGTTTTGAGCGAGTATTTTTTCGTTGGGGCACCACCGCGATTTGTGTTGCGCTGTGAATAAAACATCGACAAAACTGTCCCCGCGAGTGCTGTTCTCTTTCCTAAAAATGACGAAGGAGTTTTGAGCGAGTATTTTTTCGTTGGGGCACCACCGCGATTTGTGTTGCGCTGTGAATAAAACATCGACAAAACTGCCCCCGCGAGTGCTGTTCTCTTTCCTAAAAATGACGAAAGAGTTTTGAGCGAGTATTTTTTCGTTGGGGAACCACTGCGATTTGTGTTGCGCTGTGAATAAAACATCGACAAAACTGCCCCCGCGAGTGCTGTTCTCTTTCCTAAAAATGACGAAGGAGTTTTGAGCGAGTATAAATGGACTAAATGAGAACCTATTTATCTCCCATCATTGTACTGTATTTACTACTTTGCACTAATTCTAGAAAGGTCTGGAGTTCGCGAATTTGCACAGTTCTATCAATGCACTTTAGAGAAATTTTTGCTTTTGCTATTTTGGAGTCTTCCCCTGGGCCACTTATGTGAACACATATTTGTGATAACTTGGATCAGTGAATTAAGATGTCCGTATTTGTTTACACTTTCTTCATGACAACAAGCATTAGCTGTTACATTGAACATGTGTCATGTATTAATTTAGGCTCAGGTCGGCCGTCCATATATTTTTACCTAATATGCAGCTATGTCAATTCAAATAGTTGTCATATTTTTTAAATGTTATATGCACCTTTTAAGAACAATGCACTTTTTTCACGATTTTTTCACCACTAACTCCCACTCAAAAATAAGCCAAATTATCATGAATAAATCGATTTGCAAAGTTGTGTTTATTGTGACCTTTTTGCTTTCAGGTAATATTTGCCTTATTATACGGTTTGGCCACTTGGCCACTATTTCATGATACAACAACATTTAAGTAAGTTCGCAACATGTGATGAATTGTTCATTCCGATTATCGTAGAGCACTATGCTTTTACTTGATGCTTGTATTAGAACTATGTCACAAAAGTGTATATATATCACATCAACTCTTCTAATCATGTTAGTCTGTTGTCTAGCTTCAGCGTGATAGTGGGAGGTTTCAATCAATTAGTCTGTCACTATATAACATTGCTTAATGGTTCTGGCACGTCATGTGATCAAGAACGGGGAAACCCGGTCGAAACGCGTCATGCTTTGGATTTTGCAATAAAGCACTACCTTATCATCAAGCACTTTGTGGTCCATACCTGATTTCCAGCTAAAGTGGAGTCCAATCGGGATTGTGGTTGCCCATGTAATCTGTGGCGGAATACGGCTGTTTCTGCTCGTGAACGGACCCTCTCCCCCCAAGTGGCTGGCCGGCTACAGTCGACATCGCGGAAGCGATACCTGTCTAAACCGGAAGGAGTATTACCGAGCCAGCCCCCCACTGGAACTGAGTGAAGGAGCAGGAAGGAACATCGTAGAGGCAAGCCCAGCTGGAAGATTCGACAGTTCCGAGGAGTCGGAGGACGCCAACGAGCTGATCGGGATCCAGTATGGTAAGCCGTACAAACTCCTGGTTTCATTTGACACGAAGCGGGTGAGGAGATTGTGCGTTGTATCAGGCGTGTTCCTGCAGCGATCCCACGATTAGCGGGAACACGAGTGCATAACCCATTTTGCATATTGAGTCACAATGACATCCATAGCGGACGTGCTAAAGAACCGGGAGGCTGTGGCTGATGCCTTGTTTTTGAATATACCGGACACCAATGTAACTGTCACACAAACAGAAAATGACACGGGGAGCAAGACCAATGATGCAAAAACATTACTAAAACAACTAGAGAAATTACTCCGTACCGAGATGACTAAATGGTGGGAGAAAAAATCGCTAGAAAAATACAAAGAGGCGGGTAGGGTGCCAAGAGGGTTACGAGAACTAATCGCACCATCTTTTGAAAATCCAAACCCTCTGATGCTAAAAGAATGGGCAACCAACAATCTTGAAGCCTCCATGAATATGGTGTCGATACTAATAAAGTACGCAGAGATCGACAGAATTGGCATCCTAAAGGAAATTGAAACCATCAACCAAAAACTAGAGGCCTTTGAACAACAAGATACTATTAAAAAGGGCAGAGAAGAGATCAATGCACGTCTGGGGAAGCATGAAGAAACTATAAAAACACGGAAAATATTCAAGTTCGCCCGGGACAAAAGGGATTATGAAACGGGCAGAGTTTTCACAATCTCCAGAAAATTCGACACTGTGAAAAGACAAGCATTAGCCCACAAACAATCTGTGGAGCCAGAATTGAATCAAGCCAATGAGGATTCATCTATTGATCAGAGTTCAATAGCCAGCAATACAGATTCGGACAGTAGTAACTCAATGGTTGAACAAGTGCAATTCCCTACGAATTTTACACCCTCTGAGGAATTGGGTTTTTTAATCGAGGACCGCCGCAATACTTTGCGGCCACGACCCCAGAAGAAAACCGACGCAGGAGGAACAAACGCCGTAAACAAAGGCGTAAATGCAAGAGGAAACAACAACAGGGGAAGAAGAGGGAAGGGGAGACAGAAGCCCCAGTAACAAGTACAGCCAACATAGAAGAGAACACTGTCATAAATATATCTGAGATTGAACTGAGCACTGCAGAAACACAATTGTTGTCATTAGGGCTATCTTTTTGTCCTAAAAATGGTTTCAAATATGTGCAGTCCGTATTGATGTGTTTAAATTTATACGTAAGCTGAAGTTGTTGAAACACTTTAAACTTAATAAAGCCACTGAAAATGCATCAGCTATCACTGCATCTAATCAACCTAGCATGACCCTCCAAGCATCTGATATTGAGTTATTGAGATCAATGCATGCATTGGCCCAAGAGAATGATGAGCCTGTACCTAATACACAAGAAGTATTCAATGAGTTGGGTATTCCGAGTTATTGTGTAGTAAACAGCCCGTTCCGCCCTCAATCTACATTCATTCCCCTTATGCCAAAAGATGCTATTGACACATTCAGTGATTGTGCGATTGAAGACCTAAAAAAATTGAATCACAGGATCTCGCAGAATAGACGTCAAAGAAATTTTTCTGAAATACAGTATTCTAAACGTATGCGAAAGATTAATGATCATGGGAACGTTATTGTAAATAAGGCGGATAAGGGAGGGAATGTAGTGCTGTGGCCCAGAAATCTATATATGAATGAGGCAGAACGACACCTTAGCGACACATCATGCTATAGGAAAGCGTCGTTCCAGGAGTTGAAATCCGTCAAAGATCTGGTTTGTAAAGAGTTATCCCAGTGGAAAGGCGAAGGGTTATTGAGTAAAAACGAGTACAATTTTCTTAAAAATAACCATCCTATTACTCCAACCTTGTACTTTATTCCCAAAGTCCATAAAAAGGTTAAACCCATACCTGGTAGACCCATCATCTCGGCTCAGAAAGGTATTCTTGAAGCCACATCTAAATATGTTGATTTTTATCTCCATGAATTTGTAGACAGCCTTCCTTCCTTCATTAAGGACACTGGGCATTTCCTCTCTAAATTGAAAGATGTTACCTGGAATCATAATTGCCATTTCATAGTTATGGACATTTGCTCTCTTTACACTAGCATACACCATACTGACGGGTTGGAGACTGTCAAATAATTTTTAAACAAAAGGAATATCCAATTTTTCAAACACAATGCTATGTTGTTAAAAATGATTGAACTGTGTTTGTTGAACAATTATTTTTTGTTCAACAAAGAGATATATCAACAGCTGCGTGGAGTTGCTATGGGGGCATGCTTCTCTCCCAGCTATGCGTGTTTACACGTAGGCTGGTGGGAGGAGCATGTCCTCAGACAGACCCACAAAGAAATGTTTGATGCTCATGTTCTTAGATGGTGGCGTTTCATTGATGATATTTGTGTGATTTGGCAGGGATCAATGGAATCTACACAGGAATTTGTCAATGCAATTAATGTCAACAATCTAAATCTTGAGTTTACAGCCAACATTAGCAATCAGCGTGTCGAATTTCTTGATGTAGAATTGTATATTGATAACAACAAGATAGAAACGAAACTCCACAGAAAGAGTACAGCAGGAAACTCAATACTACATGCGAGTAGTTCCCACCCAAGACACCTAATCAAAAGCATCCCGTATGGGGAATATCTTAGGATCAAAAGAATCTGTAGCTCTAACTCAGACCTTGCTCAATGCCAAGCAGAAGCAACACAAAGATTTTTAGCTCGAGGATATGATTGGAGAGATCTGAATAGTGCATTATGTAGAGCCAACAATACTGAGGATGAGAGTAGTCCAAGGTGTGATTTAATTTCTAATAGGACAAAGACTTCGAATATTACACAAGACAATACTAACACTGTCAGATTGATAACTACATATAGCCAGCAGGAAAAACAGGTTAGGAGCATCATCTACAAAAACTGGCCAATTATCAAAACAGACTTAACTTTATCGTCTATTCTGCCAGAATTACCATCTATCACCTTTAGAAGGGCACCGTCGATGAGGGATAGATTGGTTAAAACAAGCCCTGAGGTACTAGCTCCCACCAATTGGCTATCTAGCAAGACCGGCTTCTACAAATGCAGCTCATGCCGTGCATGTAAGTTTGGTGTCAACACACAGGAATATACTGACGCATTTGGACAAACTCCAAATAAAATTAATGGGATGTTCACCTGCAGAACTGACTTTGCAGTATATGTCCTTGAATGTACTTGTCAGTTACAGTACGTAGGTAGTACGAAACTTCAGGTGTTTAATCGTATTTTACAACACCTACGTGCAATAGTAAATTCTGATCCCAGCTATCCTGTTGCACGTCATTTCAAGCTAGTCCATAACAACAACTTAAACGACCTTAAATATTTTGTAATTGACGCAGTACCGAGGTCAATAAGAGGCGGCAACACAGAAAAGAAATTACGTCAGCTTGAATCTCAGTATATTTTACAACTTGATACCAAAATGCCGAATGGCCTCAATACGGGAGAGGATTTACATAACTTTTTATAATTTGGTTGGGGGGGCGCTAGGTGGCGCACTAGCAGTATGGCCGCACTGTAGTGTAGCTCCTGCAGCCCGGAGGAATAATCCGACCATAGATCCTGCCCGGACGATCCCTTAAGCGCGGAAACAGTGGCGACAGGACCGCAAACCAACACAGCACACCCCGTGCGAGACTGAGACCGGTGAAAGTCCCAGGGGTAAAGATACAGAGGAGGCTGGGTGGTGCCGGCGCCGAAGCAGGAAACTCCCGGAGCGTGCCCTCGGCTGCGCGCACTCACGCGAGCCCGCCGAGCCCACGAGACAATTGGGCCCCGCGTACGGAGCAAACTACGATCACCATACGGGACGGCGGAGGGGGGACCCCCATACAGCTATAACGGCAGGCTGCAGCGCATGATACTGTCGCCGGAGGATCAGCAGACACACCAGAGAATGCAGAGGGCCGCATAGAAGCAACGGAAAACACTGGGCCGAGGTCGTGGAGAGAGGTGAGCGCTGAGGCCCATAACAGAGATAACCGTGCCTGGCAGAGAGGAGGCACGAGCGAAGAGAGATAACTGACGGGCCTTGCTGCCGTGCCCTGGCGACACTAAAGTGCCCACTAAGACCAGCGGATAGGAAACTTAAGCAGCGCCGCGGAGCTTGTGCGAGGCGGGCTGCCCAGACCGAGTGGGCGTGCGATGCCTATGCGTTGCTGAAGGCCTTGCAGCATACATCCGCTGTGGCCCCTAGAGCACATCCCACGCAGACAGCCCAGACATAACCGAGCCCGGAACACAGGTGAGAGGGGTGGAAGAAGATATACGAAGAGCACACAGCCCCAACAGATCTCACAAACTGGAGCAGGAACGGAACCTCAGGAAATCGCGATCCGCGACCATGGGCAAGACAGACCTGAGGCAACCTAAACTCGTATTTGCGACCGGAAAGGGGGACGAGTGCAGCAAGAAGGAACCGTGGAAGACATGGAGTCCCAAGGACCGGCTCCGCCGCCGGATGCGGACATGAAAGCGCTATTGATGGAAGTAAGACAGGGCCTGGCCACAATTTCTGATAAAATGGACTCCATGTCCAACCGCATGGACGCAATCGTGCACAAATTGGATGGACATGAAGACCGTATAAAAGAAACAGAGCGTCGCATCTCGGAAAATGAAGACACAACTTCTCACCTCCAGACTAAAATGACTGCCATGGACAAATTACTGAAAGTTATTGCAGCAAAAAATGAAGATTTGGAAGCACGAAGTCGCAGGAACAACATACGCGTGATCGGTGTACCGGAAAGCGCCAACACCGGGAAAATGGAGGAGTTCGTGGAGCGGCTGCTAAGATCTTCGGTAGGCTCTGAGTCCCTCTCAACGCAATTTCTGGTAGAAAGAGCACACCGATCACTGGGGCCTAGACCCCTCCAGGCGGTGCGCCCCGTCCCATTATAGCTAGGCTGCTAAATTACCGAGACCGGGACATCGCTCTCAAAACAGCCCGCGACAAGCAGCAATTGCATTTTGAAGGCTACCAAATTTCCCTTTACCCAGACTTCACGGCGAATGTACAAGAGGAAAGACGAAAATTCATACCAGTCAAAAAGAAATTGCGAGTAGCTCAAATCGATTACGCTCTCCTCTACCCGGCGCGACTGCGAGTTACGCATCAGGGACAACAATCGTTTTTCGTCAAACCACAGCAAGTGGAAGACTTTTTAAAACACCTCCGACGACGTAACGGGCCCACAGACCTGACTAACTCATCTACAGGAGCTGACTCACCAGAACTCGAGTGAAGAACTTTGTAAATTTACGGCGTAGCCCCGGTGAGCGAAGTCAAACATGCAACCATGGCAAGAACACTGGATAGAATTACGAAGGGCTGATGGAATCAACGGACTGTACACACGAGCCCGCCGGGAGATCGCCACCAGATAAGTGACAATTGGGATCAAGGGACACAACTTACTCTGGGCACCCCTGCCCACTGGGGGCTAGGCCATTCCAACGCTGATGCTCTCTGGAGGCGGGGGAGTAAGTGCTATCCCCTAGGAGTTCCCCCGAGGGCGCTCCCCACATGGTTCATGCTGGGAATATGCCAGTATTAGTTTTTGGGGTAGTAGGGGGAAAAGGGAGGAGGGAGGGACGTATAATTCTGGCATAATTGGGATGCTTCAGTGGGAGGGGGAGGGTAAAAAGTTGTTTATTCAGGTACACTGGTATTTGTACGGTACATATGATGTCCAAGAGCACTGTTTTTGTCAAACCATAGCGCACACACGAAAAAGGCCTATCCTGACATTTAAGCCGCCACGTTGGCCCCCATGATTGACACACCTGGACACCCAGCAGTGAGGACGCTAACCTGGAATGTAAGAGGTTTGGGAGACCCTAGAAAACGGCGCCAAGTACTGGCGTACTTGGACAGACACCAGACGCACATTGCCATGCTGCAGGAAACGCACATGGACCCGAGACAAAACACTACCTTTGCTAGTAAATGGGCGGAACACAGAATTTTCTCCTCATACTCCACTTATTCAAGAGGGACGGCCATAATCATTAAAAGGGATTCCCCTTCGTCCCAATAGGAACGACAGGAGATCAACAGGGCCGGTATTGTATGGCCTGGGGTAGACTAGGCTCGGAATCCGTCACATTAGTATGTTGCTATGGCCCCAATGTAGACTCTCCCGAGTTCTTCACGCAACTGTGGGGGAAAATCTTGGAGGTTGGCTCTACCCACCTTGTTTGGGGGGGGGATTTTAATATAGCGCTCAACCCCATAATGGACAGGTCTAATCCCGGCCCACATCACTTTAACGCTTCTTGCAAGGTGTTACAGAGCATAATGGAAGCTAATGGAGTGATAGACGCATGGCGGCATCTCCATCCACACATGGCGGAAGGCACACACTACGCTACTCAACACGCATCTTGGGCCCGACTGGACTACATGCTGGTTACCCGTGGCATAGGTCCACAGATTGTCGAGACCAAACACTTAGCCAGAACTTACTCGGACCATGCGCCGGTAAGTCTGTCATTTAACCCCCAGGATGGGATGCCCCACAAAGAACTTGGCGACTTCAGCCACTAACACTGCTAGACCCGGTCTACCATGCAGAACTAGGGCAAGAAATACAAGATTTCTTACTGAGAAATAAGGGATCGGTGGACAGCGTGGAGACAGTGTGGGAGGCCTTTAAGGTCACGCTTAGGGGATACTGCATATCCAAAAGCTCGGGCGTACTGCGGGACATACGAAGATCCCTGAATAAATTAGAAGGAGAGATCAAACAATTGGAGCTGCGGCTTGGAACCAGCGCACATCAACAAGTGCAGCGAGAAATTAGGGACAAACTTACTGAATACATGGCCACAGCGGACAGAGAAGCGAAATATAGGGGAAGACACTGGGTGGCGCGGAGATACGGAGAGGGAGAACGACCTGGGAAAATTTTAGCAGACACAATTCGCAAGCCACGGTACACCAACACGGTTTTGGAGATTGCGGGCCCGGGGAGAACACATACAGGAATACGAAAGACATACTTAGCACCTTCACAGCACATTATGAAGCACTATACACCTCACAAAGACATGACGAATTAGATCTTAATGCTTACTTAGAGGAGGTGGCGCTAGGTTGGCTGGGAGACAACCAACGGGAATTCCTTAGCACCCCCTTTGAACTGGACGAAATAAAAGACGCCATAATGCATATGAAATCAGGAAAAACACCGGGATCAGATGGATTCCCCATAGAATTTTATAAAACATATATTGACTTGCTAGCCCCCATCCTCCAGGAAGTGTTTGAGGACGCACTAGATAACGGCAGACTCCCTCAATCCATGAGAGAGGCGCACATTATTTCTCTGCTGAAACCAGGAAAACCCAGTCAACAATGTGACTCATACAGACCATTGTCACTTATCAACTGTGACACTAAAATTTTAGCAAAGATCATAGCAAACAGACTAAATTTAATCATGGAAAAGCTTGTACTCCCGGACCAGGCCGGCTTCATCCCAGGGAGAGCGACCACCCACAACCTCAGAACCTTCTTCGCAATTCTCCACAGTGTGGACCCAGACCTGCCATTGGCGGCAGTGTTTCTAGACGCTACTAAAGCGTTCGATTCCATAGAGTGGAATTACTTACTAGGAATCTTACAGCGTATGGGCTTCCCCCAGTTTTTCTGTCTTGGATTCAGTTACTGTATAACCTACCGATAGCAAGGGTATGCGTGAATGGACACACATCGCCCGCCTTCCACATAACCAGAGGCACGAGACAGGGGTGCCCGCTGTCCCCTCTGTTGTTCGCTATCGCGGTGGAACCTTTGGCAGCTAAACTCCGCCAGCAACACCAGGAGAAAGCGTTGCGCTGTTATGTGCGCCAAATATTGGTATCACTTTATGCCGACGATATTACTTTGTATGTACGGGACCCGCAGGCCAATCTCAACCCGCTTCTTCGGGAATTTATAGTATTCGGGAAAATGTCGGGGATTAATATTAATTGGGGAAAATCGCAAATCTTGCCCCTTACCCCAGCTACAGCCCAGTTCTCCCTGGACTATCCTCTTGAGTGGTGTCACTCAGATATGCGCTACCTAGGAATACGCATCACTACAGACAGAGACGAGCTAATGCGATTAAACTACGGTAAAACCCTAGATCGTATTACAGACAGTGTCTCACGCTGGATCTCCTTGCCCCTATCGATTGCGGGACGGGCCTCGTTGATCAAGATGGTGGTCCTCCCTCAGATACTGTACTTATTCCTAAACATACCGTATTTTCCTGGACGCCCCTTCTTTAAAATGTTGCGAACAGAAATGATTAGATTAGTATGGGGGTAAACAACCCCGATTGCAATGGGAGGTGCTCACCAGGCCCTATGACCAGGGAGGGTTAGACATCCCCGACTTTGAACTGTACTACACCTGCGCGCAGGCACACTACGCGTATTATTGGTTTCACCCACCCCGATATATGCCGCATGTGGCGGTGGAGCACTGGCTGGCGGACCCGGTGCCACTGGACGGGGTGATGCTCCGGCCCCTGACCCAGCGAGATGCGACACCCACCTCGGTAACTTGCACGATCAAGGCATGGCATCGCATAATGAAACTGCTGAAGTGTCCCATGCTCTACTCCCCACTGCTCCCCCTGACATATCATCCCCAAATGCAACTCCTCCAGGAGAAGGGATTCCAACTGCTCCTGGGCCGGACCGGCATTGTCACATGGGGCGATCTTTACTGTAATGGAGAGCTCCGTTCACTTACCCATATATTCAGGGAGACCCAGCCAACTCCCTTGGATAGCTTCCTTTACATACGGCTACGGCAGGGCTTGCGTGCCCTAACACCAGAATTTCCATGTGAGCCCCCTACGTGTCCCCCACTGCAACGGGTGTTGCAAGCCCCGTCCCCGAGGCACATGGTGTCTACATTATACCACATGATCCACACGACACAAGAGAGGTCTACATGCCCTGCACGACAAAAATGGGAGGGCGAATTGGGATGCACACTGACGGATGAACAATGGATATACTGTTGTGAACATACGAAACAAATCGCAGCTAGCCATAGGCTGCGAATCACGCATTACAAATTTCTACATCGGTTATACTATACACCGGCGAAGTTACATAAATATAACCTATCAGACTCAGACCAATGTAGAAGATGTAGAGCCCCTGCTGCAGATTTTTTACACTTAGCTTGGGAGTGTCCCGCAGTCTATGCGTTTTGGGAAAAAGTAATCGACGCCCTTGAACAGATGACATTGCAGACATTGGAGCGCAGTCCCCTGACCGCCATACTTGGATACATAAAACATGTGGCCAAACCACACCGCAAATATATAGCCATAGCCCTACTCATGGCAAAACGCCTAATAGCATGTCGTTGGGGTAGAGGGAGAGCGCCGAAATTTAAGGATTGGGTATCTTCTTTAGTATACTGTCAAGAACAACTCACCAACTATGCAGATCTACTACCAAGAGCATCCCGCCCTAGGGACATTTGGGACCCTTTGAAAATATATCTCCGCACATATAATGAGACAGAGGATGGAGATAACACAATCGTGCAAGTATAATAAACACAATACCTTTGGGACGGCAGACCTCCGCGAGGGTCAATCACAACCTGCACATTTCCTGCCTCAAATCCTTCCTGTAACAGTGGAATAGGAAATAATAGTCAATTGGGATGTAATTATTTTGTGTAGATGAAATGACAATTACGCTTTTAATCCATCGCATGTATGTACCTGTACAGTTCGAACAGAGATATATGGTTTGTTGTGTTTTATAAATGATAAAATCAAATAAAAACAGTTTAAAAAAAAAAACTTTTTATAATTTGGTTATTTATTCAGAACTATATAGGGTTTTTTACATTATTCTTTGAACTTTTATCTCCAGTTGATTTTTAGCCCCGGATTTTGCCTTGTTTTTAACCCAGTCCTTGCCCAATTTTAATCGATTTTATCGGTTTTAATGAGGTTTTTACTGGGTTGGTTGCAGGGTTTTAATTGGGTGCTTTTAACCGGTTTCAAATGGACTAAATGAGAACCTATTTATCTCCCATCATTGTACTGTATTTACTACTTTGCACTAATTCTAGAAAGGTCTGGAGTTCGCGAATTTGCACAGTTCTATCAATGCACTTTAGAGAAATTTTTGCTTTTGCTATTTTGGAGTCTTCCCCTGGGCCACTTATGTGAACACATATTTGTGATAACTTGGATCAGTGAATTAAGATGTCCGTATTTGTTTACACTTTCTTCATGACAACAAGCATTAGCTGTTACATTGAACATGTGTCATGTATTAATTTAGGCTCAGGTCGGCCGTCCATATATTTTTACCTAATATGCAGCTATGTCAATTCAAATAGTTGTCATATTTTTTAAATGTTATATGCACCTTTTAAGAACAATGCACTTTTTTCACGATTTTTTCACCACTAACTCCCACTCAAAAATAAGCCAAATTATCATGAATAGATCGATTTGCAAAGTTGTGTTTATTGTGACCTTTTTGCTTTCAGGTAATATTTGCCTTATTATACTGTTTGGCCACTTGGCCACTATTTCATGATACAACAACATTTAAGTAAGTTCGCAACATGTGATGAATTGTTCATTCCGATTATCGTAGAGCACTATGCTTTTACTTGATGCTTGTATTAGAACTATGTCACAACAGTGTATATAAGATATCACATCAACTCTTCTAATCATGTTAGTCTGTTGTCTAGCTTCAGCGTGATAGTGGGAGGTTTCAATCAATTAGTCTGTCACTATATAACATTGCTTAATGGTTCTGGCACGTCATGTGATCAAGAACGGGGAAACCCGGTCGAAACGCGTCATGCTTTGGATTTTGCAATAAAGCACTACCTTATCATCAAGCACTTTGTGGTCCGTACCTGATTTCCAGCTAAAGTGGAGTCCAATCGGGATTGTGGTTGCCTATATATATATACTCGTGAGCAAGAAGCGGACGCTTCGAAACGCTTTGAGTGACTTTGCCGAATAAATCACACTGAAGCAAGTTTGGTGGCCCTGGTGTGTTGTCTTTTTTTACTGTTTGAACAACGCTTGGATTGGTTATTAAGGGTTTGCGACACTTCCACGGCCCGCCGTTGCAAGTGGCTCGGGTGCCGCGCTATTAAACTATTGGATATATATATATGTGTATATATCCACAACCAATTCCAGCATGCAATTTCAAACAGCCAGACACCGACACTGCAATTCCAGTCTTCTTGGTAAGGTTATACTTTATTTACGTGCTGTTACGCGTTTCGGCAGGGTCCCCTGCCTTATTCACACACACATATATATATATATATATATATATATATATATATATATATATATATCCAAGTACTCTCCAAGTGTGCAATCACGCACACAAAAACAGGAACGGACAACTTTTCTTGCCGGTGCCAAAAGTATTGAAGTTTATTAATTGAAGATAAGTGCACAGCTCATGACGCGTTTCGGGCCTATATATATATTATCTACTGGCGGTCGCCAGTAGATAGTTATAGTTAGGACCTATTTTCCATAGGAAATCCGCGACATTCTATTTGAAATAACTCTTGCGTCGGTTGACGAATCTTTGCGAAATTTTCAAACTTTATGGCCCGCTCCGGTCCGCTCCTACCCTGAAAGTCTCAGGGTGATTCGTCAAGCGGGGGCCGAGAAAAGGGGGTCCCAAAACGTGTTTTCCCCATTTATTTTCCCATAGGAAACTTTAGACACGGCTACAGCCCGAACTGCTGAACGGAATTACACCAAATTTGGCAAAGAGGTAGTTCTTGGTTCAGAAAGAACCCTTTTTGTTAAATGGTGTAAATCCGTTCAGTAGTTCCTGTGAAAATCAAAATGAAAATCACATATATATCTATGGCCGCGTCAGATTCGCGCACCCTGAGCGCACCCTGCGCGCACCGTCCCGATCACGAGCTGCATGTTAATTGGCTTTCAAGTGGCTGTCAACACTCCAAATCAGGAAGTGTTGGCAGCCATTTTATCCTCGGTAGAACCGAGGGACAGAAACAAGTGCGCAAAGCGCAAAAGGGGGCAGGGTAGAAACACCCTGACCCCTAGGTCTGCTCAGGGGTCCCACAAGGACCGTTTTGGACCTCGAAGCCCCGGGGACCACCACCTCCCGGGGCTTTCTAGATGTGGGGAGGGGGCCGCGAGGCTCCCTCTTGGAGCCTGTGGTGGCCCTGGGGACCGCCACCCCCAGGGGCCAGCTCCTGCAGTGTCCCGGGGTGCCTACCCCCGGGACACTGCTGTTTGCAATGACAGGACGGGAGCCTCGCGGCTCCTGTCCTGTCATTGCAAACTTGCTTTGGATATTGGAGCGAGAGCAGGAAACCTGCTCTCGCTTCCAATATCCAAAGCAAATTGCTTTTCCACATGGGGAGCAGCATCTTAGCTGCTCCCCATGTGGAAAGCAATGCCGGCTCCCGTAGGACACGGGGAGCCGGCGGGACTGTGGGGGTTTGGGGACCCCCACAGTCCCCAACGAGAGGCCAGGCCCGGGGGATGGGGTCCCCGGGGCCATAAGTGGCCAGGGAGGGGGCCACGCAGCCCCCTCCCCTAAAAAAAAATTAAAAAAATATTTAAAGGTCGGCCCCGGGGGATGGGGTCCCCGGGGCCTTAAATGGCCTGAGGAGGGGGCCACGCAGCCCTCCTCCAAATTTTTAATTAAAAAAAGAGGGCTTGCCCCGGGGGATGGGGTCCCCGGGGCCAATACAGGCCCAGGGAAGGGGGCCACGCGGCCCCCTTCCCGTTTTTTAAATTTTATTTTAAAAAAAAACTCCTCAGGCCCCGGGGGATGGGGTCCCCGGGGCAAAAAGTGGCTGAGGGAAGGGGGCCACGCAGCCCCCTCCCAATCCAGAAAAAAAAAAAAAAAGACCGGCATCGTGCCGGAGGCCCCGCCCCTCCCTGCAGCAGTCTGCAAACGCGCCCCCTGGCGCGTTTTGAGAAGGGGAAGTAATTCCCCTTGAATACTGGGGGTCCCTGGGGGCAAACTAGCCCACCAGGAACCTCCAGTATGCGCCAGGGCTGCGTTGCAGAGAGGTGTACAGAGGCCACGCCCCTTTTACACCTCTCTGCAACGCAGCTCTGTGGCGCTTTTGGAAGTACATGGTGGGCTAGTTGGACTCCAGGGACCCTCAGGATTGAAGGGGACTTAATCCCCCAACTTAAAACGCGCCACGGGCGCGTTTGCACAGTGGTGAAGGTAGGGGCGGGGCTTCAGGTGACATGTGTGCAAACAGGCCCCGTGGCTGTTTTAAGATGGGGAATTAAATCCCCTTCAATCCTGAGGGTCCCTGGGGGCCAACTAGCCCAACAGGTACGTCCAGAAAGCGCCACAGAGCTGCGTTGCAGAGAGGTGTAAAAGGGGTGTGGCCTCTGTACACGTCTCTGCAACGCAGCCCCTAGCGCATACTGGAGGTTCCTGGTGGGCTAGTTGGCCCCCAGGGACCCTCATGATTCAAGGGGACTTAATCCCCCAACTTAAAACGCGCCACGGGCGCGTTTGCACAGATGTCACCTCAGGCCCCGCCCCTCCCTTCCCCATTGTGCAAATATTCCTCTAAAATCAGCCGAAATACGAATTCCGATTTACTCACCTGTTATCAGGAGAGACCTCAGTGCTGCATCTTTCAGCCCAGTACTGGTCCTGAAAAGTCATTCTAACCGTACTTACCAGTAACTTGAATTTCCTTCCATAGGCTAACATTGACTGGTTTCACTTGGAAATTCTTCTAAGTGTGCAGATTTGGAACTTTATAATATTCCTCTAAAATCAGCCGAAATACGGATTCCGATTTACTCACCTGTTATCAGGAGAGACCTCAGTGCTGCATCTTTCAGCCCAGTACTGATCCTGAAAAGTAATTTTAACCGTACTTACCAGCAACTTGAATTTCCTTCCATAGGCTAACATTGACTGGTTTCACTTGGAAATTCTTCTAAGTGTGGAGTTTTGGAACTTTATAATATTCCTCTAAAATCAACCGAACTACGAATTCCGATTTACTCACCTGTTATCAGGAGAGAACCCAGTGCTGCAACTTTTAGCCCAGCACTGACCCTGAAAAGTAATTCTAACCGTACTTACCAGTAACTTATATTTCCTTCCATAGGAATCCATTGTCTGGTTTTCAGCAGAAAAGTTTCAAAGTGTCGATTTTCACAAATTACAAATATTCCTTTTAAAAATCGCCTGTATGACTTAAACGCATTCTTTCAACTGTTTACAGGAGATGCACCAGTGCTGGATCCAGGATCCAACACTGAGTAAGAAAAAGTAACGATAACACTACTTACCTGCTAAGTGAATTTCCTCCCATAGGATAACATTGGTGATTCTATGTGAAAAAGTTTCTAAGTGTCAACTTTTAAAATACAATAATATTCCTTAAAAATCACTACTGTAACCAAAACGCTTTTACTCAACTGTTTACAGGAGATGTCCCAGGACTGAATCTAGGATCCAGTCCTGTGGTTAGAAAAGTAATCCATAAAGTAACTAATTGCATTTAACTAGAAATTCACATTGAGGTCAATGTTGCATTGTGTTTGAAATTGTGTTGCCCATTGCAACAACTGTAACTACTGTACTTAAAACTCTATTGCCTATTTGCAAACTATTTAAACTAAAGTAATTCATTCTGAGAAAGTATATTTTGTAATGTAATGTATAATGTAATTACAATGTAATTTAATAAATAAAATATCTAAAAATAAATAGTTTTAAAAAATGTAGTAAATCAGTATCAAAAAAATAAATATAACAATTAATACATTTAAAAATTGTCATTTACAAAACCTTTGAAATTCACTGAAAAAACCATAGGTTTTAGGGGCGTTATAGTTAGAAATTAGCATTTAAAAAACCTTTGAAATTCACTGAAAAAACCATAGGTTTCAGGCACGTTACAGTTAGAAATTAGCATTTAAAAAACCTTTGAAATTCACAGAAAAAACCATAGGTTTCAGACACGTTATAGTTAGAAATTAGCATTTAAAAAACCTTTGAAATTCACTGAAAAAACCATAGGTTTTAGGGACAGTTATAGTTAGTTGGACATTTCACTCGTACAAAACCCGTGAAATTCCCCCGTTATAGTTAGTTCAGCTAACTATAACTCGCGCCCCGCAATGCACTGATGATGACGTCACATATTACATCACTCATGACATGGTCAGTGACATCACTGATGACATCACTGATGACATCTCAAATGACATCACTGATGACATCACTGATGACATCATCCACGTGATAATCTGATGCACCTCCTCACACCCTAATATAACCTTTGATACACCCACTCTAAATTACAGACTGCCATTCGCAAAACCATAGACACTCCAACACCAATAACTACATACCCACTCACTGATTCTTAGGTCTACACACACACATCCACTCACTCACCCGTACAGTCACTCATACTTATGGTCACTCAGTACAGGACTATCATATGCACTCTTACTCCTATATAGACACTCAAACACCGCCACTCATCCATAGAGGAACTCACACACCTAGTCAGTCATGCAAATAATTAAACACACTGCCATTTACTCACCTATACAGTTATACACACATCAGCTCACTTAATCATACAAATATTAGCACATTGTTACGCTCTTATACAATCACTGATACAAGCACACACTCATCCATACAGCCACTATCACAATCACTCACTCTCGCTTATAGCTATTTATATACTCCAATACACATATATACTGCCTTTCACATATGTAGTTACTCACACATGTACCACTGGGACATACATTCACTCACTAACACACTCTTACACAAACTTACCCACCCATACAGTCTATCACAGATGCACTCTTGAAACCATCCACCCAGTGAATCACCCACTCACACATCTATACACAGAGTCGCACACACCCCTCCCACACAAACACTCAGGCACCCATACAGATACTCAGACAACCATTCAATAACTCATATACACACTCATGTAGCTATTCACAAACACAGGCAGTCACTTACACAGCAACAGACAGACTGATACAGACATTCACCCAGTTTAGTCACTAACCCATGCATTCAGTAAGATACGTTAAATCACTCACTTATAGAGTCAGTCACGCACCTACTAAATCATCCATACAGACACTTATACACCCACTCATTCTTCAATACGTCTTTTCCGATATATATTAAAAATATTTAAACTTTAGAGAAACACACAGTCACTGCATGATGTCATCAGTGATGTCATTTGAGATGTCATCAGTGATGTCATCAGTGATGTCACTGACCATGTCATGAGTGATGTAATATGTGACGTCATCAGCAGTGCATTGCGGGGGCGCGAGTTATAGTTAGCTGAACTAACTATAACGGGGGAATTTCACGGGTTTTGTACGAGTGAAATGTCCAACTAACTATAACTGTCCCTAAAACCTATGGTTTTTTCAGTGAATTTCAAAGGTTTTTTAAATGCTAATTTCTAACTATAACGTGTCTGAAACCTATGGTTTTTTCTGTGAATATATATATATATATATATACACACACACACACATATGCGTATGTGTGTAGATATATATATATTTATATTCGCACAACACCTGTGACACTTTTGATGAAACTGGCTCCCACACAGCACAGGATCCAAATGCAAATTAGTTTCTTTTCAAAGCACAACCACTTGGTAATGCTTTTCGCCCGTGTTACTGGCCTTTCTCACAACAACGAGCGCCATTTTGTGCACAATATTTATATTATGACACGATTTTCAAAAGTGACGTGTGCAATAGAAACAAAAGAAACACTGAGCATATAAAGTGCAGCCATTGCGCTTTTCAATAGAATCACATTGATATATTCATAACTCACTGAGGTCAAACCCCTGTTAAACTCATGTTAGGGAGCCAAAATAATTAACACTCAAAGCATGAACTTAAATCAGCAATTAAGAATGACAAAATCAAAGTCAATAAAATTATGAAATTATTAACGTGCAAGTGCAGATGTTCCAAATAAAGATGTCTGCATACATTCAATATTATATTCAAATTGAAGGAAAATCAAAATGGCATAAATACATACTCAATCCCATTTAAAATCATAGCATGAGAAATCTTATTCACCCATTTTGTAGGAGTTACTTGAGCACAGTTTACTGCAATTGTTACTGTGCTCAATTGGTGTGAAGCCCATGTGGGCTAGTTACAGTGCATTTAACCACTCTTACCCCTGTTGTGGATTGAGTTCATAGGTAAATCTGTGCCGTGGATAACAGATTTAAAGAAATTGTGTATGTTCATACCCCATTGTACTGTACTATGTTGCCCATTCCTTTACACTGCAAATCGGGAACTGACACAACTATGGCTGGCATGATTAAATGTCATATATGTTACAAAGTTTCATAACCTCTGCTTGTGCTTCTGTATGCTGAACATACACATAGAACACAACAAAAAGAGAACCAAAATGTCATAACATAATTGCACAAGGCGCCCTATTCTCTTATCTATCAAAACAGTTTAGAGAGGTTCTGAGAGTAAGGAACTTTCTGTGAATTTAAAGCTGTACATATAGTTCTTCTTTAATATTCAACCTAATATGTTTTTTAGTATTCAGGTTGAAGATGTACCGAGATTCAACCCCCCTTAAACGCTGTTCCCTGTTGCCTCCCCTAACACTGTTGGGTACTGAATCATTGACGAAATAGCTAAGGTCTTTATCTCTGCTATTGTGGACATACTTATATATATATCACCTTATCGACCCCCAACCCCTAAACTCAACCACCCCTAAACCCTAAATATACCTTTACCACCCGATACCCCTACCCACACTAAACTCTAAAAACACCCTTGCTGCCCAAGTACCCTTACCCACCTTCAAAACACCCTTACCACACAAATAATCTCACCCACCCTAAACCCTAAAAATACCCTTGCCACGTAAATACATTTACCAACCCTAAGCCCTAAAAATACACTTGCCATCCAAATTCCCTTACCCACCCTAAACCATAAAAATACCCTTGCCACCTAAATACCCTTACCCATCCTAAACCCTAAAAATACCCTGGCCACCCAATGCCCTCACCCACCCCTAAACCCTAAAAGCGCCCTTTCACTAATATATATATATATATATATATATACACACACACACACGCACGCACCTGCGATATACTTACATTTTCATTGTAAAGGCATGCGTGGTAAAGGCATATGCGTGATAAAGACATGCTGGTAAAGGCATATGTGTGGTAATGTATGTGTAGTAAAGGTATTGCGTGGTAACAGCAGCGTTGTAAAGGTTGTTTCCCTCTCTGAACCTGAACACAAGTAGCCCAAGATCGGTTTTGGCCTGATTGGGCCTCTTGAGTAGGGTTCAGCATGGCTCCAGTGATACAGTAAGCACAGGACCAAAGTGAGGCATACTGTTTTTTTTTTTTTAGAGTTTTATATAGCGCGAACTAGACCGGAGACATCGGGTATCAGAGCGCTTTACATGAGCACCAGTTTCGTTACAGAAGGACACATGCATTTTTGTTAGGCACGGGGAGATCAAGTGATTTGCCCAGAATCACAGGATGTTAAGCGTCGTTGCTGAGACTCGAACCTGGTTCCCCAGCTTCAAAGTCGACTGCTCTAGCCGTAAGGCTACATCCTCTTCCCAAGTAGTTGGCTACTTATGGGGCTACATCAAATGCACAAAAGGTGATGGGCGGAATGCTTTTGCAATTTGTCTAACCACTGACAATCTCTAAGGGTAGCATTCCAATCCAATGCCAGGCAGCATTCCTCTCATCACCTTTGTGTGCTTCGATCTCAATATTGAGACATACAACCAATACAACTGTGCTGTGTGTGTGTGAGACTGTAATCAAAATCTGGGTGAATTTTATGTTTTAATCATTAAAGACATTGAATTATTTTTGAAAATATTGTTGGTTTCGCTTGTAAAGTCTGTTGATCTATGATTCTTTTGTAATAAAGTTGCTAGCTCTATTTACAAATATGTTTTCTACTTGGTAGAAGAGAATGAGCATGCAAATAATTGTGTTAATATTTATAAATGTAGATGTGTAATTACATAAACAGTCTGTTAAGAGTTTATATTATCTCAAATTGGCTGAATTTACCTTAAATTGAAATGTATTTGATTGTGGATAAGCCATTATTTTGCACATTTTACCAGTGAGACTGAGACATCTGAATAACATGCTTATTTTTTCCTATCACCTCTTATTTATTACTTGTCACTCTCTCCTGTCTTCCTCATTTTATGTGCTTCAAGCCATTTTGGCACATCGTCCCCATTATTTCTCTTGTATTTTTCCGCCATATTCCTCCTACCCCCATCTTTGTTGCTCACCTACTCCTCTTTAACTCCACCTCCATCTATTCCTGTGTTCCCAACCACCTCTGTGGTGTACCCCATCCCACTTTCTCCTGTGCTTTTATCTCCTACTCCTGTGCTTCTCACGACCTGCCACCCCCCACTTTCTTTTGTCTCCCTATTGGGTTTTCTACATCTTCCAACTGTATTACCTTTTCTGTATACCCTACACATTTTCCTGTATTTCTTTCCACTTTCTCCTTCGGTCCAAACCCTCTTCTCCTCCTGTATCCTTCATTACTTCTTTCTATGTTCTGCGATGTGTCCCTCTTCTACCACGTTCTCCTGTATTCATCACAATATTTTCCTGATGTTGTGCCCCTCTTCTTCTCCTCCATTCTAACTCATGGTTGTACTTCCTATACCTCCTTCTGTGTCCTCATATTCTGCTTTGTTTGTGTTCACCCCTTCCTTCCTATACTCCTTGCCTCACCGGTCATCCTTATTGCACCTCATAATCTCTTTCCATGTGTTTCCCTCTGGAACTTTCTCCAATTTGCTTACTTCTGGACATCCATTTATCTTCATATTTTATCCACATTCTCCCCTCTTTGTTCCTTCATCCCCTTCTGCATACTTACCTCCTTTGTCTCCTTTCTCTTGTTAATTCCTCCACCACTTACCCTTCTACCTCTTCCACCTGATTCCTTCTATTTCCATCATCTTATTCTGTGTACTTATGTCCTACACCTACACATTTCATGTGTTCTTACCTATTCTTTTTCTTTCTGACATCTTTTAACTCTACCTTCTCGTGTTCCTCACCTCTTTTCATCCTGTTTTCCTCTTTTCCCAAATGCCCACCTGTCTCTGGCTCCTCACACACTTCACGTTTTCATTACAACATTTTTCTCCTGTCTTCCTTACTGTCTTTGGTTTCTTCTACATTTATAAATTCCTCTGTCTCCTCAACTGCTTCCCACCTCCTTCGCTTAGTCCTGAATTTCTCTCCATTCCCCCTCCATAGTGTGCTGCTCTGCGGTATCGTGTCTATCCTGCAGGAGCACTATCCAGAAGCAGAGATCTTCTTGGAGAATGCCACCAGCGTCGATCCAACCAGCATTGTGGCGTGGACTCTCCTCGGTATGGAGTCACTTGTGGTCTTGCACGTCTTTCCTGTCTATTCTCCAGGTTGCTTTTCCAACTTGTGTGTTTTCCATTGCTCCAATAGAACCCCACAATAACTGAGCTTTCCACCTACCTCCTACGGAGGACATTCTGACTGCTAACGGAACCTCATGGGATCCATGCAGAATCCTCAGTGTACCATGTTGCAACAATGACATGGTCTGTAAGCTACTTCCCACGTTCAAGTGAACCCTGCGATATATATATATATATATATATATATATATCCAAGAAAGAAGTGACTCAAACAGATAGATTCACCAAAGAACAAAAATATATTTCAACTACAACGTTTCAGCTTCCGCCTTCCTCAGGTAGTACAAGATGGTTTGCTCAGTGGCTGCACAGATGACACAGCTGAATTTTCAAAAAGCATCATGAGTGAAGATTCTATTTGGAATGTGGAATCAATGCAGTCCTGAGGCGGAAGCTGAAACGTTGTAGTTGAAATATATTTTTGTTCTTTGGTGAATCTATCTGTTTGAGTCACTTCTTTCTTGGATATTTTATTTCTTTGTGACTCATTGTATCCTTTGGGATCCAGATTTTTGCCCTGGCTGGCTGTTGTTTTCTTGTGATCCTCCATCTTCAAGTATATATATATATATATATATATATATATATATATATATATATATATATATATATATATATATATATATATATATCGGAATGCCACGACCCGCCGCCCGACCACGGGAACCAGAGAAACTGCCGTCAGCTGGCGGTCCATGACTGCATGGAGAGCCGCAGTCACTGCACTTGCGTCTCCGGACTTTGCCCTGTGGAAAGGATTGGCTGGAATTAGGGGACAAAGACAGTTTATTCCCCTGCAATTGTGCTCGAGGTTTCCGCCTGTTGCTCGTACAACCACCCAATACTCGCGTGAGAGGCACAGCCATCTGTGACACTTGCTGGGTTTGCCGATATGCTGCATGATGGGACGGGTAGTTTTAACATTGAACTGCCTGCTGATCTGCGGGGTAACGAGGGTCAGGTGAGCGCCCTGCCATTGTGAAGAGAGGAGCATTTAAGAACTTCGTCAATGAAACCTTTTGTGAACTGCGGCATCTGAGGAAGGCTTACCGCCGAAACGCGTCATGCCCAAATCATGAATAAATTGAATTTGAAGCCCTGTTGTGTCCCTTGATCTGCTCAGATGGGAGGAGATGGTGTTATATATATATATATACACATACATATATGTATATATATATATATATATATATATATATACATACATACAAACATATGTGTGTATGAATATATAAATATATATATCAACCGTTACGTTATTCTGCTTGTCCCCCAAAAGAGGTTTCAGACCTCCCAAGCCTTGCTACTGCAGGATCATCTCATATGCCCACTGTTTACTTACTATACAATGTGTTGCACCTACCCCCCTTTGCTACTTCAGTGATTCTCTGTCTAACTTCCCCCTGTCTACGTTAAATATCTATAACAAAATCCTCTACAGGGATAAATTATAGCAAAATCTCTCTGGCAAAATAGCGGAATCAGTCGCTATTGATTAACATTTCCTTATATGCATATTTTTGATACCTACACAATTGCCCAAGTAACAGTAGACCATAATGTTGTTTAATTTGTATTGAACAGATTAATTTACTACAAAAAAATTACTCATCTATTTATGATACATTTAGTTATTACCAGCACCAAAAATTGCAATCACCCTCTCCACCATTCTCTGTGTAACGTTTCATGGGCAAGGATGGGTGCCCATGTTCTGTTTTAAATCCAAGGTACACCTCTGAAGTGAACCGCCAAGTCAATTTAAGAAAAGACTGCTATTGCTTTAAAGGCTCATCCCCTGTGTAGTAGCTAGTCTTATAATTGCCTTTGTGGAGCCCGTCCCAATATTGGACTCTCTCCTGGGGCAGTATTATGACCCACTGTCCCAGTATGTACAGACTGGGACAGTGCATCGTATTACACCAACTGTGCTGTTCCCAGTCCTGGCATGAACATTTATTTTAATTTTATTTTTATTTATTTTTTATTTAAGAAGTTTTATATAGCGCTTGCCTGACCCGAGGGTATCGGAGCGCTTTACAGCAGATACAATGTAGAGATTCACAACAAACAAAACAAAAGAAAGAACACATTAACATTGCAGGATGCTGTGTGGGAGCTTCGTAGTCTTGAGAACAAGGAGACCGAGCAGTGCGAGGTGTCTGTTTCCCCGCTCCGATAGATCCTATCGATTCCCTAGGGAGCGGTCGAGGAACAGGATTTTGAGTTGGCTTTTGAATTTTACAAAAGAGGGAATGGTTCTGATGTGAGGGGGAATAGAGTTCCAGATTTTAGGCGCGCTACCGGCAAAGGATCGTGCCGCAGTTTTTTGTTTTCGAGTTTTTGGCGGGATGAGTAGGAGGGAGTTTGAGCTTCTGAGGTTCCTGACCTGACCGGCTTTTTTGAGTTTGGCCGCCAAATATTCGGGTTTGCCGGTATGTAGGGCTTTATGAGTGAGGCAGGCTGTTCTGAAGCTAATCCGCATTTCAACTGGGAGCCACTTAAGTTCTCTGAGTGCAGGAGAAATATGGTCGAATTTCTTGATTCCGGTGACCATTCTGGCTGCCGCATTCAGAGTTATTTTGATGGGAGCCAGATGTGATTTTGCTATTCCTGCGAGGACTGCGTTCCCATAGTCCAGTCTTGATAGCACCAGTGTTTGAGTGGCCTGTTTAAGATCACTGGGCGGAATGAAAGGTTTTATTTTGTTCAGTAGTTTTAGGTTAAGGAAAGCACTCTTGGCCGAATTCTTGATGTGTCTGGTCATGTTCAGTTTCGGGTCTAGCGTGATACCTAGTGATTTGACAGAGTCGGCCAGGGTGAGATTCCCGTTGAGCGCATCGATGGCCTTTAGCCATTCAGCAATTTGGGGGTTCTCCTCTTTATTCGAGATGAGGAGTGTCTCGATTTTGTCGGGGTTTAGTTTAAGGTGATTACATGACAGCCAGTGTTAGATATCTCTCAGTACGTCATTGAGTCTTTGAATGTCTCTGAAGGAGGTGGTTTCCAAGTATATCTGGGTATTGTCAGCGTACAGATGGAAGCGGATGTTGGCTGTTTTGAGTAGTTTGGTGAGAGGCTCCATGTAGATGTTAAAGAGTTGCGGGGAGAGCACTGAGCCTTGAGGGACTCCCTTGTTGACTGGGTGGAGGTCAGACGCAAAGTTTTTTATTTTTATTTTTTGAGTGCGGTTGTGTAGGAAGGAAGAAAACCATTGGAGGACCACCTCACCAAGACCGGCTCTTTCTTGGAGAGCCCTAATGAGGAGTTTGTGGTCTACCGTATCAAATGCTGCCGATAGGTCTAGGAGGATGAGGAGGCAGCATTGGTCGGAGTCTAGTGATTTGTGGATATCGTCGATGATGTTGAGGATCGCGGTTTCTGTGCTACAGCCTTTTCTGAATCCAGATTGATGGCAGTCCAGGAGGTTGATGTTGTCCAGGTTTTGGGTTAGTTGTTGGAGTACGCATCTTTCTAGGATTTTGGACAGAAGGGGAAGGTTCGATACAGGTCTAAAGTTATTCAAATCCGTTATGTCAAGGCCGGGTTTTTTCAGCAAGGGTGTGACTTGTCCCATTTTAAGGCAGTCTGGAACGACTCCATTTTTCATGGAGCTGTTTATGATCGTGCACCAAAGCGGTGCTAGGGAGCGTTTCAGCTTTTTGGTCAGTAGGGGAGGAATGGGGTCTAAGACATGAGATGAGGGTTTGGAGGTGGAGATCAGAGTGATTATCTCAGATTCCTGAATGGGGCGGAAGCTTAGCCAAGATTTGGAAGAGGGACACGGAGCGATATCATACGCCCCGGACGTGCTGCTCTTTGTGGGGCGAGTATTGATAGTGTCCAGTGAGAGTTCGATCTTAGTAATCTTGTCATTAAAGAAGTTGGCGAAGTTGTCGCAGAGTTCTTTGGACGCCTGTATTGAGGAGGTAACGGGCTTGGAGGTTTGTTGCCTGATGATGCTGTAGAGCTCTTTGGGTCTGTTTTTTGCGATGTCCAGCGCAGAGCGGAAAAAAGTGGATTACTTGTTTTTGATGTGATTATGCGCCTGCACTGGGAATAGAGTATAATTGAAAGATGGACCGGCTGCTTGCACCAACCCGCCTTTCACTGAGCAGTCAGCAGCCCAGCCGGCATTTTAAAGGAGGTCGGAATCCCCGTGCAGGGAGGTGCAGTGAGTGGCTGTACCCGCCTGCAGGGGGGTGGGTGTCTGGACAGGTCATAGGGCTGTCTTTATCTCCTCTTAAGGGGTGCCCTTGAGGGTGCAGAGGAGTGCAATGACCGTACACCACCTATATTTGGCACAGGGGCGCAACTAGACCCGTACTTTGGGGGGGCTAAGACTCCCAGCCAGGGCTGGCCCTAGCACTGGTTGCGCACGGTGCAACAGTCTTTTTTGGTGCCCCTCCCCATTTCCTCCTTCTACATGAATTCCCTCACTACCACTCGCCAACAATGCACCTCATTTCTCTATAGCCCCTTTCTGACAAACATTTCATTTTTTATAGTGCTACTCATAGTTTACTAACACTCAGTTATGTGATCTGCATGGTACATGTTCTTTGTAGCAGGAACATTAACCCTCTGCACTGTGTGGGTGACAGGAGTGCCCATGTGAGTGCACAGTGAGCGATGCAACAGTGTGAGAGTAGGGTGAGAGGAGTGACTGCAGGGTGAGTGAGGTGACCATATGAATTTGGGTGCGGATGTAAGTGCAGAGTGGGACAAATGAATGTATGGTTAGTGATGGGCTTGTTTGAGTGAGATTGCAGAGTGAGCAGGGAGGGGGACAGGTGAGTGAAGTGTCACATGAGTGCAGCAGTGGCGGCTCCTCCGCTAAGGTGGATGAACGTCGCCCCACTGCTTAACCCTTTCGCTGCTTCTGTCGGCCAACGGCCGTCGCGAGCACTACCTCCGTAGTGCTGCGCACGTCCGTTGGCCGACGCGGCCCCGCCCACTCTTCAAAGCCGCCGCACCGCGGCGAAATTTCGGCCGCGGTAAAGGGGTTAAAAGGAAAATTAAAATAATAACCTATTGTTATTATCTTTTTATTTTCCCTATTGAAGTCAGTGGTGGGGCGGGGCTGACCAGAGCAGGGGAGGAGTGGTGTGCACTCCCGAAGTGAGCATGAACTGTTTGGCCAGCCCTCTTGGGCCGACCAAACAGTTCATGCGCACTTTGCTTGTTCCTACCAGGCTGCATTACACAGCCTGGTGATGAACATGCAGAGGCTCCCTGTTCCAGTCAGAGCGGCGATCCACGGCGGTAAGACCAATCACAATGCTGCATTGCAGTGTTGTGATTGGCTTAGGGGAGCCTGTGTGCCTGGGTGCTTCCTGCTGCCGGCCGGGACAGGAATATGAAAAGAACGGAGGAGAGGCGGTAGCCGGCCAGCAGTTAAAGGTAAGTCTTTTTTAATTTTTTTTTATTAGATTCCTCTTCTCCCCGTCCCCCGACACCACCCCCATCCAATAGCAGCCGCTACTGGAGTGCAGGGTGAGTAGTGTGCCTGTGTGACTGCAGGGTGAGGTACAGGGTGAACAGCGCAAGTTCATTGTGAGTACAGAGTGATCACTGTGAGTGTAGAGTGAGCGGTGTGCTCATGTGACAGCTGGGTAAGTGGAGGGAGAACGGTGTGAGTTCATGGCGAGTGGCATAATTGCAGTGTGGTCACTGTGAGTGCAAGGTAAATGGTGTGAGTGCATGGTGATCAGTGTGAGTGCATTGTGATCACTGTGAGTGCAGGGGTGAGTGTGAAAGTGAAGGGCGAGAATGATTTGTCTGAATACATTGTGCATTCCCAGACACTTGAAGTAACTCAGCATGTTATTGAGGGCTGGCGTAGGGTTTCAGATATAGGGTAAACTATTGCTATTTTGGCATTATTCAGGGTCAGGGCCAGACTGCTGTAGCAGGCACCAGGCATTTTCTTAGTGGGCCGGAAGGAGGGTGGGGGCCGGTTTTGGTACAGGGGGGCGGTTTTGCAGCAGTGCTGCAATATCGGCCCCCGTACCAAAATCTGCTGCAGTGTTTTCCAAGCGCAGCCCCCTCCCCCCCCCACACACACACAGCGGCCGGTCCGACTCAATTGCCTTGGCCGGTTTGCGTTCCCAGTCCGGCCCTGTTCAGGGATCGAGGGTGGTGGAAATAAATATTGTGCTCATCCTGCAACAAACTTCCAGTCTTGTGATTAGGGTTGCCAGCTCATTATATTGATGTCCCAGGCTGTACAAAAATAAGCAGTCACCTGAAGCCTATTTTCAGCACTTATCTGTGCATACTTGGAACAGCAAATATAAATAGAAAGCATTTTTAATTGTGTTCTAGGGCTGCCTGAATAAGCCATGACTGATAATTGAAGGGAACAAAGACAGAAAAGTCACATTACAAATGAATACATACTATTTTGTTTATACCCCTATCATTGTCAAGACGAGGCCTTTGCAGGCTCTTTAAACAACAAATGACTGGTACTTTTCTTTTGGCAGCCCTACTATATATTCCTTTTCATGAAATGCATTCTCAAACTAAGGCAGTAAAAGTTAAATACAAATGTAAGGAATAGGCAGAGTGGGGCCCAGGGGGTACTGGAACCAGAAACAAAACGGAATCCTCGGTAACCAGTTTGCAAAGGTATGTAAATATGCAAATGGTCTTTAAAGACCTGTGAATAACTCGGGTGTGCCGGAGATAAGACTCCAGACACTGCCCAGCCGAGCCCACCGCTGCAACAGCCCGGGCTGAGACACATGACGGGGGGCAGGGGGGCTGAAGGCCTTTTAGCCCTATGGGCGTTGCGCACCTGTTTTTGCACAGTCCGTGTGTCTCCTGTGTGCCTCTCTGACAACATCTATAATACGGTGCTGGCGCAAAGGATGTCGGGCCACACCCCCGTGCAAATGAGGACATGACCCTTTGAGATCAATCCACTCACATTCAACGCTGGTGTGATCTGTATTGCGGGGGGGCTGTTCGGGTGTCTGCACCCCCACAAAATGAGTGCAAATGCAAATGGTGCACCTGGGACACGTTTGTTAGGGCTGTTCCTTCTCTAATCACCATCCAACTCTGTCCACCTGCTTTCTTTCCATCCCAGCTATGCAGCTACGAGTCTTATCTCCAGGGCTTTAAGTGGGATGAAAAAAACGGGGGGGGGGGGGTCTCATAAAGGGGCGTGGCAAATGTAATTAAGTGCGTGGCTTAAAACAGGTAAGCAAAAAATCTGTGCTTAGCATAGTGTGCCGCCCGACTTGTATTTTGCTGTTTCTGTCACTGCATCCAGATATATGATACAAGTAACATCATACCTACAACAAGTCAGGACTATTGGCTTTGTCAATGGTTGTTAGTTGCATAAGATAAATAAGCAGCAACTATGGCTTGTATATAATATTGAAAAAGCTTCCACTTACAGCCCTGGTGATACCACGACAATGTTGCTGCTCCTGAGTTTCAAAAAGAGATGGGGAATCCAGAGAGAAAATGACTCTCTTTAAAGGATTTCCCTTCCCCTACAACGCTCACCTGGCATGACGTCATGGCGTAACTTCTCCACTAGTGAACAGTGTGATCACGCGCACATCATGTGCCTGCTGTCACTGCAGTCCGGGAATAAAACGGACCACCTGTGCCAGGGCACAAAACAGAGCCAGATAGAGGCCCGTTTCGAGGCCCCCTTTAAAAAACTGCCGGTGCTCAGTACCGGTGAGACTCGGCCCACTTAAATAAAGCCCTGCTTATCTCCATCCCTGTGCAACTCCCTCCAGCACCCCCAATTTCTCACCCGATTTGACTCTCTTGTGGACTCTTGTTTACCTCCACAGCGCCAACAAAGACTGTTTCGCTGTCTTCCTTGTGCCTCCTATGTTATCTTTAGGACTCTTCAGTGAAATCCAGGACAATGACATTCAGATGGACATGGCCTTCCAGGAAGCTGGCAAACTACGGCTGGCAAACATAGAAAAGGACAGGGCTGCAGCAGTAGCCGCAGCCGAGGCGCTCACCAAAGAAGAGGACGCTGCACACGCTGACGTCACTGAGACTGGTATGTACTGGTAAAGATGGTATGCGCGTGGTGCATAGTTCTTATGTGGCTTGAATGCATTCCACAGTTTTTGCAGTTATAATCTTTTATGTAAACCTACTTAAAGTGAGTAGAAAGCTCCAAGTAGCTTGTGGTAGCTACACAGCCCTTCCTTTTGATTCCCCTTGCCCCTCCCTATATCACTCGTTTTAATCCCCCACATGTCTGTTCTTCCGCCTTTCCTTTCCAGTATGCATGTTGGTAAGGATGAAAGTCCTTGCTGTGCCCTACAAGTCTCTTTGATTGGAAAGTTTCTTGCAGATTAGTCAATTGTCCTAAAGTTATAAAGGCATGCAAAAAGTGCCTTTAAAATGGAAGCTCCGACCTAGCAATACCTATGCATTCTCTTTTGCCAACTATATATAATTTAGCCTATATGCAGATGCACAGAGTGCGAAATGCTATTTGTTACCGTTGTTGTGTGCAGGAAAGGACCATTACTCAAGCCTCAAGTGAGCCTGATGACCTTTCCCTCCTTCAATAATAGGTCAAAATTAGCCTCTGTGGTTTATGCTATGCCATTTTTATATGTATATTTCTTTAAAGGTATTTAATCAAAACCCAAATGCAAGGGGTAACATTTGTTCGCCAGGGTAAAATTACATTGACGAGGGCTCTTGACTATTAGGAGAGTTGTTTCCTATGTAAAGACATTGTAGCATGCAGTATGTTTCAGGGTACTGTGGTAACAAAATTGAATTTGACCTGTGCACTGCAGTAATAAATGTATAAGTCTGTGTTTATAAGCACAGTTGCTCAGAATAAAATGCATTAAAAGGCATATTTATTTTCACTGCCATTGTGTATATATATAAATCGTAGACCGTATAGTTAGACTTAGCCTTCAGCATCTGAAAAGGGCACTGCTCTTCCAAGAGTGGCAGTACGACCAGTATCCCAGCATGCTCTACGTTGCTAGTGCATTCAGCTCTTTTTTGGTCCCCTGAGAACTAGCTCTGCCTTTTTTTAATTTTTATTTTTTAGAAAAATCTTTTCAAGCGACCTTGAAATATCCTGACAGAATTTGTTAGAGTTTTTCAGCTTTGTTCCGTCAAAACAGCCCACATCTACTCTGCATCATGCCTCCTTGATTCACATGTTACTGATGACTGTGAATTTTGCCAGAAACTTACACGACCGAGAGAAAATCCACCTGCACTGTAGGCAGGAAAAAGCTAGAAGATACTAACACACATATGAACTGCCCCAGGCTTCAAAAAGGCCTGGGGAAAGGGGCCCCTTTATCCAACAGGGTGAACAGACATAATATCGAGTTGGAAATATCGAGTAGCAGTAATATCGAGTCCAAAATCTCGGACTACAAAAATATCGACAGTCAGAATATCGTTGTCAAGAATGTCGAGTTGAAGGTAAGTAATATCGTTTTTCAAAATATCGAAGTAATTAATATCGTTAGCAAAAATATTGTTGTTTGATTTAGTCTTATTTAATTTAGTGTGTATTTTACATGTATGTGTTCAATTTTTTGTGTAAGTATTGTATTTGTTTTTTAATATATGTGTTACATTTTTAGAAGTTATTAATTTTTTTAAAGTAAATTTTGCGTTTTTGTTCTGTAGCGGGTTGTGGGTTTATAGGGGAATAGGGTGGGAAGTAATTTAATTATAATTAATTAATAAATAAATTTGATTAATTAATATTTATGTATTTAATATGTTATATTGTTAATTGTGGTTATTAATTAGTTATTAATTGGTTGTTAATTATTATTAATTATTTGGTAAATATCTTAATTGTGTTCTTTTTTAGGAGCGGGTTGTGGGTTTATAGGGGAATAGGGTGGGAAGTAATTTGATTATAATTAATTAATTAATATTTTTAATTAATTAATATCTATGTATTTAATAGTTTATATTAACTGTGGTAATTAATTTATTAATAATTAGTTATTAATTGGTTGTTAATTATTAATAATTAATTGGTAAATATCTTAATTGTGTCCTTTTTTAGGAGTGGGTTGTGGGTTTATAGGGGAATAGGGTGGGAAGTAATTTAATTATAATTAATTAATTTATATTTTTAATTATTTGATATTAATGTCTTTTACATTTTATACTGTTAATTGTGATAAATAATTTATTGTTAATTATTTATTAATTGGTTATTAATAATTATTAATTAATTATTTATTATGTTATTTGTGTCATTTTTTTAAGAGTGGGTTGTGGATTGATAGGGAGTAGGCTGGGAAGTAATTTAATTTTAATATTTATTTTTTATTTTTTAATATAATATTTATTTTAAGTTGTTTTATAGTGTTAATAGTGTGAATTAATTTATTATTGATTGTTTTTAAATTTAATTAATTAATTATGTTAATAGTGTTATGTTTTACAATATTGGTGGTGTCATTTATAGGGGAATATGGTGGGAGGTAAATTTGTTTAATTAATTCATTGTTTGTTAATTAATTTTAATTATTTTGCTAGAGTGGGAATAGTAAATTATTCCCCTATGCAATCCAACACTTTCCCTACTGTTGCACTCGCTGGAGTGGGAATAGAAATTATTCCTCTCCTCTATCCAACACTTTCCCTACTGTTGCACTTGCTGGAGTGGGAATAGTAATTGTATCCCCTCTGCTATCAAACACTTTCACTACTGTTGCACTCGCTGGAGTGGGAATAGTAATTGTTACCCTTCCGCTATCCAACACTTTCTCTACTGTTGCACTCCCTAGAGTGGGAATAGTAAATTATTCCCCTCCTCTATCTTACACTTTCCGTACTGTTGCACTCCCTGGAGTGGGAATAGTAAATTATTCCCTTTGCTATCCAACACTTTCCCTACTGTAGCATTTGCTGGAGTGGGATTAGTAATTTTATCCACTCCGCTATCCAACACTTTCCCTACTGTTGCACTATCTGGAGTGGGAATAGTAAATTATTCCCTCCGCTATCCAAAACTTTCCCCACTGTTGCACTCGCTGGAGTGGGAATAGTAATTGTTACCCCTCCGCTATCCAACACTTTCCCTACTGTTGCACTCTTTGGAGTGGGAATAGTAAATTATTCCCCTCCACTATCCAACACTTTCCCTACTGTTGTACTTGCTGGAGTGGGAATAGTAAATTATTCCCCTCTGCTATCCAACACTTTCCCTACTGTTGCACTCACTGGAGTGGGAATAGTAATTTTATCCACTCTGCTATGTAACACTTTCCCTACTGTTGCACTCTCTGGAGTGGGAATAGTAATATTTACCCCTATGCTAGCCAACACTTTCCCTACTGTTGCTATCGCGGGAGTGGGAATAGTAATATTTACCCCTACGCTATCCAACACTTTCCTTAATGTTGCACTCCCTGAAGTGGGAATAGTAAATTCTTCCCCTACGATATCCAACACTTTCCCTACTGTTGCACTCCCTGGAGTGGGAATAGTAATATTTACCCCTACGCTATCCAACACTTTCCTTAATGTTGCACTCCCTGAAGTGGGAATAGTAAATTATTCCCCTACGATATCCAACACTTTCCCTACTGTTGCACTGCCTGGAGTGGGAATAGTAAATTATTCCCCTCCGCTATCCAACACTTTCCCTACTGTTGCTGTTAATGTAGTGTCAAATGTAATTGTAAAAGATTAAAAATATTTTAATATTTTAAAATATATATATATTTAAATTTTCTATTTTACTGGTATATATATATATATATATATATATATATATACATATACATATATGAATTTATAATTTTTAATATGTTTATAACATTTTATAATTTATTATAATAATTAATTATTAATATTATTAAGTACATTTATATATTATATTTTATATATATGTATGTTTAATTATTTTTAACATTATATTTATTTTGTATAATTTTAAACATTTTTTAATAATTCTAACAGTTTTTTTAATTATATGTATTATTTACTTTATTTTACATTATTTTTTAAACATTTAGAAAAAACGATATTTTTAACAACGATATTTTTAACAACGATATTTTTTTCGATATTTTTGTACTTACCATTATGTAGATAGGACTTCAATATTCTGGACAACGATATTTTTGTCCCGATATTTTTGTACCTCGACATTTTTGTTGTCGATATTCTGTCAGTGATCCATCAAACAGTTTATCTGTATTGACTACCGAATGTCACTGTGGAAGATCCCAAAAGATGCATCATAAAATTGCAATGTTTCTGTTCGGCATTACAAATTCAACTATGAGGAGTGGTATACCGACAACTTGTTTGCCATCTAGGACTGATTTGATATCAGACTTATTCATTGCCCAGGAGGCGAATACGTTTGCCATTGAGGACCTCCTTAATGTGTATAATTTTTTATTGCAAAAAAATATGTTTCGAGAGGCACCATTCGATTATGAGACTTTTATCAACAACAAGGTTTGCACCTTTCCACCAAGAGTATCTAGTCCTCTTCAGTCGGCTTCAGATTGCAAACACTCCCAAGCATTTTCCTGAACACAGCAGCAATCTCCAGTTGTGTCCATCCTACCATCGCGATAACCGACATCTTGTTCTCCTTGTGTTACAGCTTCACGTTCAGTGACCTTATCTCTTGCACAGCCTATACCTACGTTGCCATATCCAATTACGTAATTTGCTAGGACTCCAAGAATGCCCTCAATGCCAAGAAGGGATTTGCACAAAAGAGCTCCTTACCAGGTACCAAATCATCTATGCCTAGCCATACCCCGTCTAAGAGGCATCACTCTTCACTGAGAGACTGAATGCCGCCTAGGCGAGACTAGATGTTACAATACAAGAAGATTTTGCATACCGGCAATGGGCACACTCTCCTGGATATTGCCGCCATCCCCCCACCCCTCACCCACTAGGTCAGATGTCCCAAGGTACTGTTCCACCATCTCTGATTCACTTCCATCAAGGACTTCCCTGACACCTCTTACCCTTTAACCAGACTGGCTTCGTGGCAAAATCAGGAACCACAACAAACCTGCTCGCACTATCAGTACTGTCTGAGAAAGCATCGGCCTCGATAATGCCACTCCATTGCTGCTTTGTTGATTTCAAGGCGGCCTTCGACCGTGTGCCCAGGAGTCTTTTATGGCTTAAACTGCAAGAATGGGGGGTTCCTTCTGCCCTAAAGGCCATAATCCAGCTTCACTCTAACACCTGGATCCGTATAAAAATTGGGAGACAGTTCCCACGTCTCAAGGAAAATACAAACATTTTGTGGGGTAAAACAAGGGTGCGTATTGGCACCCCTTCTTTTCAACCTCTTCATCTCAGATTTATCACAGCTACTTGATGAAGTTAATTCGCACCCTCCAAAATTTGGCGGTACCCGTGTAAGCAGCCTGCTATATGCAGACGATCTCGTCTTGCTCAGCCATTCAAGGGTCGGCCTGCAGAGGCCCCTTGACCAGCTGCTCCCCTACACAATCTGCAACGAGCTGGAATTAAACCTATCAAAGACAAAGACAATAACCCTCGGGAAAAGGAAGCCACTAAGTGGAGGGTGGCTTTTTAATGGTAAACGCATTGAAAGTACTGCCGCTTACAAATATCTGGAGATCTTTATGGATTCAAGGGGCACCTTCTCCAAACAGAAGGAAGCGGTCGGGGCAAAGGCTCTGTCAATCGAGGTAGCACTTACGAAGCTTGCGAGGCAGTTAACCGGCCCAAGTCTGTCCCCCCTTTTAACCGTCATGAAAGCCAAAACTTCCAATTATTTATCTTATGGCCAGGAGATAATGCTGGGGAAAGACTCCTGTCTGGTGAACAAGATAACAATAAGAATCTTTAAGCGAGCATGGAGTCTACCGAAATCTTCATCCCCAGCTCAGATAAGACTTGAGCTCGGTCTTCTTGACCATTGAGGGGTTGGGACCGGCGCTTTTATCAAGCTGTGCAACAAACTGCGCACTTCATGTGAAGGAAGCCTGGAGGCCATACTGTGGCAAGAAATATCAACCAGTCAAGTGGGTCAAAAAATCGCTGCTATTTAGAACACTCATTGCGAATGCTGGACGCAATTGAAATTTGGGGAATTAAGTCATCTCAGCAGGCCCGCAAAACGTACATTAAAAAAAGAGTCCGGCTCTGGTCCTTTCACTCTGACAGGGCACAACTGACAAAACGCAAACACGCCTGGACAGTTTTATCGGGGTTTAAGCCAGGGACCGCGGTGCCACATCTATCATGCACCTATGGAGTAGCTTGGAAAAAAAGATTCCTGCCCCTCAGGATGGGTGAATGCCCTTTTTTACAACATGTATCAGATTGGCGCCGCTCAAACAACAATACAATGTATAGGGGGTGTGGGTGCACTACAGAGTCAATTGAGCACGGGGTGTGCGTTTGCCCTGCCCTACTCAACGATCGAAGGATGCTGCTACGGGGTGAATGGAATAAACTTGGTGTTCGCTCCTGCCACCAAGCCATCTTAGCAGCCATGAACCCAGAGAACCCGACGCTCAATATCCAGTTCACCAAGTTCGTCACAAGAGTGGCAAAAAGGTTAATGCAGTGGGAGTCCCAGTAACCAAATCTCCATCTTATTGCACTGGGTCGCCTCCCACTTACTAATGCACTCAGATGCTACCTTTTCCTCTGGATTAACATGGCTGCCCACTTCACGGCCCGTGTTTTTTAGCAGAGACACCAGAGTCTCATCCCTTCTCCACGCAGGGACCATTCTCCTTTTCAGATAGAGCCCTAAAGTGAGTGGATCGGACAGTTGGACTTTTCTGGACTGTGCCTTGCCCGTTTCTCTCTCTTTTTTTTCCTCTGTGTTCTAACAGAATGGCCCCTCTCTAGCAATGAAGTCATTCTGCCTCTCATGTAACATCTTTTACTGAATTCACATGTCATCAGGAAAATTATGAAAAATTAAATCTGGTACCCTCTTGGCTCTATGTAATTATGCTCCGTCAAACATTTTAACTTTTGTATTACCGAATCTCTTTTTTATAACTTTTTATTATCAGAGTGTTTTCCTATTGTAAAGATTTTAATTAATCGAACAATAAAGTTTCTTACTGCTATCCCTTCCCTGACTTCTTAGATAGCAGAGCTGCATATCTGGAATCCCCATGGCTACTCAACATAAGACCCAAAATACGCCATGCTGCTTTCAGGCCCCAGCTTTTTGAAACATGCACTCAACCTGTTTCCGAAACTAACTTGAACAAGTGCCACAACACCAAGGCGTCTTACAAAATACAAACCCAAGCAGGATCCATTATGTCTAGGAACAGATCCTCCAGATTCACTTGTGATCAGGGACAGACCAGCAGCAGCTCCCTTTACCTCCAGAACAAGGAAAATAAGAGTTTGGAATTGGTAGTGAGAAACGTTTGCAGTTTAGCTGCAGAATGTTTTCTAAAGAATAGCATTGGTTAAACACTCGACTTTTATCAGTGATTAATATCCCTTTTCTGAACCAGTGCTCGAGGAATGAGCATGAGAGCCTCCATTTTAAGCCTATGCACAGCACAAGTTTAGCATTGCACCTCTTAGGTTTTACTGAATCAATGGCTTTTTAAAGTTGGCTGATGTATGCAGACTGTTCGGTAGCGGGTTACAGTTGAAAGGTGATTGATAAAACTGCTTAAGTGAGCACTTTAAAATCACTGATTAGGCGGTGCATTGGAACCAGAATTACCGGGCTAGATTTACCATTTTCAGTTGGTAATTATACTCCTGCACCATCCAGTTATAAGTTAAACATGTTGGAATGGAAAATAATTATGCAGACCTGGTTTTTCTGGGTCATGTTATGCATAGGTTTCCTGATTCTGGTCTGTTTAACAATCCCATTTACCACCTACATGATCAGGTGGTAAATCTGAGGTGGGGGCGATGTGGCGAATTGCAGGTCAGAAGGTCAAAACGGTGCAGGGAAGTTCCTGCAGGGTGGGGAGCTTTGACTACCTCCTTTTGTGTTGCTTTACGTCTGGGGCTCCTCTGAGGCCTAAGCCTCTGCCTAAGCCCAGAGCTTTGTTGTTAGTGAGCGTCAGGGGTCTGGAGGCCTTGATCAGGGTCTGGATCATTGTCTGCTTCGCCCTGGCTGCTGGACTGCTCAGAAGGGTCGGGGTGTGCTGTGCCTCTGCCTGCAGCCCTTCCACTACCACCAGCCAAATGGATTTACCGAGTCCAACGTCTCACCTGCTAAAACTGGGTCTGGTGTTTTCAAAACTGAAGTTACTGGCTCCAGGTTTTGTGGAAACAGTAATTTCAGGCCTGGAATCATCGGCCCTCTTGGAAGCAGGCGGAGCATTTTCTCCCTCAGAGATTCTGCTTTGACTGACTCACAATCAGTACCCAACCAAGTAGCTTTCTGGGGAGCATTTGGTTTTAGCACATTTTTACCTCTTTAAATTATAGAGGTAGTTCTATTGGGCCAAATCAATGAGTTTAAGCTTAAGGAAATGTAAGTTCCAAAGTAAATATTTGAATACTATCAAGAATCAATTATACTCACTGTAGTGTTTGTTTTTCCTTTAAACCAAGGTATTTCTCTTCCTGACGTTTTTACTGGATCCTACATCTCCGATCGAGAAGCACTTTCTAGTCTAACAACAATCCTTCCAGGACATGTTGCTGGAAATTTCCTCACACACCGCCCTAACCTCAAGATGAATGTGATTTACCGCCCTACAGGTCAAACCAACACTGTTGAAGAATGCATGGAATTCCTCACATCTCTATTAATCAACTCAGACAATATTATCTTCCTCTGGGACTTTAATCTACTCTGGATCTAATCATATCAAGCACCCCCACCTCTTGGCCAGTGACCCCATTCCGGTGGACTGGTTCGACCATCTACTGATCCCCTTCACAGTGTCTTTCACCAGCATTAAAACCTGTGCTCAACCTTAGAAGACAAAAATTTGGCTCAGGGACACAAGCAACCTCAACATCAAAGCCATGGCTAACATAGCCCTCTCATACCAGGTCCCAATAAACATCAGTGAGACCATAGACAAAGCCAACTTCAACACCCTAAAACATACTTCTATGCCCTATGCTAGGAGAGCATGGAAAGTAGAATAACTTGCAGCTAGATTTTTCTAGGGATAAACAGTGCACTGCATACCTTGTTTATAGCAGAATGTTCCCTGAGAAAGGCAAACATGCGTTCAGTATCAGCATCAACTCCTTATAGGCTCAGTATCCACCTTTAATGGAAAGTGCAATACGGAGATGGCATCTCTGGCAGGCAGAATCATCTTCAGGTCTACTGTTCCTATAAGAACAATGTTCTACAGATTCCTATACATCCTTATATTTTCGCTTTATGGTTGTGATCCATGTCATCCATCTTTTTATCCATAAATAGGATGTATCCTCTGAAATGTCATCATAGTGGTTAGAATTCCGACCTGGGTGGCTTGGAGGGGCTACAGAAGTGTTAACTCTCAAGAGTCCTAAGGATCCTCCCTGAGGACAGGCGTGTTAGTTCACAGTACATAAACCTAAATCATATACTAATGCTGTAGAGCTATTGTTACAGGTAGGCCACTTTTTCCTATACCACAGTGTCTTCCACTTTGACGTGCATGGTTTCGGTGTGCAACCTCTGCAATTTGAATCTGATGTGAGCTCTCCTCATCCTTTTCTTTATCTATCCTTAGCAAGTGCAGATGTTAAGACTACACAGGAATCGGACCCCGGTGTGCATCTTGGATCTCATTCTTCCATTCAAATGACCGAACAACCCAGTATCTTCATGGAGACTATTGACTTCCTCATCAGAGTCAATGCTGTGCAGGTTAGTGCAAGCAGAGACGGTGAGTGGGTGTTGATGACTATTGTAAATGAAACGGTTGCAGAGGCTGAATACTGCCTGTATATATCTATGTGCAGCCTAGTAAGGTAGTTACTAGGACTGCCATGAATCTCTCCAAGGAGGAACATTTGATTTAGTTCTTAATGCTGCCTCTGCCTATCTACCTCTCATGCTGTTGTTTCTTTCTCTTCCTATGTTTTGCTACCACGCCTTTATTAGACATAGGTTGACAGTGCAGTTCCCTGCAAGACCTATTGCTTGCACTATATAGTGCAGCATTCTTCAGCCATTTGCTTATTTGGATCAGTTCACCAATTTTGATTGGCATCTTTCATCCACTGACTTGGTGTTAGGTCAGTCCAGAGGATTATTTCTCTCTAAACTGTTGATTACTTGGTGTATCACTCTGCCTTACACTGCAATGCTCGGGGGATTTTATTAGATCTAAAAAAACTATACTCAGCACACATTATGTCACATTTAATTCTTTATTTCATACATGCATTGCACACAGAAGGTGATCTTATGAATTTACTACAGAAAGCATTGTGTGAATGCATTTATCATGACTCAAGTGTGACACTTACCCTAACGGGGCTTCTTTTTGTTTATCACTTTGGATGACCATCTTGGGATCAGGCTGTCCTGATGTGATCAACACAAAACAATTAGGAGGTGCGTGTACGAGATGTAAATATGTTAAAATGGGAGCAGTTAATCAAAACCACTAATGCCAGTTTATCACCACCACCAATACCACTAATACCACTGATACCAAGAACAATACGTAATATGTATAATACGACCACCATCAATACCATCACTGCCAATACCACAACTGCCAATATCAAAATCCTCAAAGTCAATAGCACCACCTGCATCAATACATCGCCAAAGCTGTGATCAGTACCACTACCAGTAATACAATACCACAGTCAACAATAGCGCAAGTACCACCACCAATACGACCAAAACCAATATCTCCACCACCACTAACACCACCGATACAAGTACCACAAATACCAACACTAGTTATACAACACACACACACCCCGCTAGTAGCGTCACCAATACCACCATCTTTGCCAACTCCAAAATCACACAACTGCCATTACAAGCAATTCCACCATAATACCAATACCGTCACCAATTCCACAATTAATACAGCAACCAATATCCCAACCACCATTACCACCAGTACCACTAATTACACAAGGATCATCACCACCAACAACGGAACCACCACTACCACCAACATCAGTATCATTGCTACTGTCAAAACCTGTTTGTAGGGGCCTCGGGCAAGCAGGGGCTCCTAGGCGACAGCTGTGGGACCTCGGGTTGTTTGCCTGTAATGTCCCAGGGTCCATCCTACTATGGCTTTGCAAACTTGGCAAAGAACAAATCCTTCAGCACTTAGGGGCTCATTACGATGGCGGGCGGACATCAGTCTGCCCGCCATCGTTGCGGTCCCGCTGGGTGAATTAGGATGTGCCCGCCGCTATGGCGGGTGCATCCTGGGCCTTTATCAATGCGGGCGGTGCTGCTGGCTGCAGCACCGTCCGCAATGATAAAGGTGCATGCACCGCATTTCCCTCTAGCACTTGGCAGGCACCACGCAGTGCCTGCCACTTGGTGCATGGAACTGCAGGGGGGTACCATGGGTACCCCCACAGTGCACACCCTCCCCCTTCACCACACAGAGGGGGGCCGCAACGGGCCCCCAAAGCCAGTGTCCGCCTGTCTTTTTGCGGCGGGATATCTGCCGCAAAAAGACAGGCGGAAAGGGATACCGTAATCCCTACGGCGGTGCCGTAATCCCTACGCAGGCCCGGCGGTGGTGGTCCTTCCGCCATTGTAATGAGCCCCTTAGTTCTCAGGGGTAGTGGTGGTGTACAATCACAGGCTTTTTACAGAGGTTAGTGTGGAAGTACAAAAGGCTCAGAACTCAACAAACACCCAACAGCGCAATAACATGATTGTCTAGCCCAGTGCTTGTCTTTCATAAAGGAAAGTACTTAATTAAACTGCAAAACTCAACACTACACAAAACATATCAAACTCCTAGGGTACAGGTGTGAGTCTAATTGTTCTAGGTAAGGCTGTCCCTCCTCCTCACTTGGTCCGCATCCACCACACTGCTTTACTTTACAGTACTCTGGAATTGGTAACAGTGCAGATGCAGTGCTTTTTCTATTGGTTACCAGTTTTTAGGCAATAATTTCCCTCAGTCTCTCACCCTTGTTCTGGGGCGTGGTATGTCCCTTATGGCAGCCTTCTGCACTTCAGTCTGGGATCCACATTCGCCGAGAGGTGTGCTGCTCATATCTGAAAGAAACACATAGTGATAGATTCCTTACCTTAGAATATCCCCAGGCGTCAGACTGGATCTGGAAAGTTTTCGTCAGCAGTACCCCTGCGCGTCGGTAGGTGGCATCGTGCGGCTCCGCGTCCGTTGTTGGCGTCGTGGTCGCCGAAATGACGTCGCGGGCGCTACTTAGACACCGCCCACGCGCGCTGACGTCAGTTCTTTCTTTTTCCGCGCCAGCAAGCGCAGATCCGGGTAGAGCAGGAACCCCCAGTCAATTTTTGACTGACTTTTTGAGGCTTTTTGTCTCTATTTTTCTTCGAGTCATCGACTCCTGGTGCAGTAGGATGCCCGGTTTCAAGTCCTGCGGGGATTGTTACCGCATGATGTCGGTGACGGACCCGCACCGTGTGTGTCTTTTCTGCCTGGGGCGCGACCACGACCCCAAGTCGTGCTCCGACTGCCGGGCCATGGCGCCGAAGAATTTGCGGGAGCGGTCCCGAAAGTTGCTGGAAGCCCGGCAGTCGGCTCCGCGCCGTTCGAAGTCCCGGTCCAGAGGGAGGTCGAGGGACCGTGCGCGGAGTCATCATCATCGGTCTTCGGGATCCAAGTCTTCGCACTCGGGGTCAGGTAAGACGAAGCACAAGAAGTCGAAGAAACGCCATCGTTCTTCGACTTCCCCTCGCCGGTCGCGGGACGCGGCTGAGGGTGTGGGTGGTGCCACCCCCGCAGCTCCGGCGGAGCCTATGCAGTCGCCGCCCGACTACCCGCCCTTCCCGGGGTCGTCGGCGACTCCGGCCCAAATACAGGAGTTCCTGTCTGCCATGGCTCGCCTCTTTGGGCCGTCGGGTCCCGCCGGCGCGCCTTCGGGCCCGCGGTCCCGCATCGGTGTTCTCGCGTTTCCTCGCCGGCGGTTCCGGCCCCGGCATCGCTGTCGGCTCCGGCCACAGCGCCGCAGGACACCCTTGGATCCAGGCCTGGATCCCGGTCGACGCCGGTTGACCTTGTTACGTCTCCACTGACGTCGACTCCACCGGCACCAGTTCTCACGCCGCCCGCTCCTCGGGTCGACGTCGACCTCAGTTTCAGCCCCGAAGTGGACGCGGCGTCGAGCCGGCGTCGATCGATGCTGTTCTCGACGTTGCTTGAGGATTTTTATCCCCATGTCCCTGCTCCTTATTTTAGACCTGTTGAACAGCCTGAGGAGCAAGGGGAGGACTGGGAGGGGTCTGAGGACCCTCTCGCTGCAGCCTACGAGTCTGAACAGGACTGGGCTGAGGAATTGGGGGACGCCAGTGGTCTGGATACCTCACCAGACCTTGGCATGCGGTCTCCTCCTACCGTGGCTATGGAGGAGGGTGCTAGTTATGCTGTGGTGTTGCGTAGGGCGGCCGAGGCCCTACACCTCGAGCTCCCTAATGTGGCCATCAGGACTAACCTCCTGACAGAGGTGCTTCAGCCAGCAGCTACTTCTGCGGAGCCGCTGCTTCCTTTCAATGAAGCCCTTTCTGACGTTCTTTTGGGCACTTGGTCCAGGCCCACCAAAGGGGCTCCTGTGGATAAGAACGTGGCCCGATGCCATCGCCCGGCTCCGGGTGACCCCATTTTCCTCTCCCAACACCCCACCCCCGAGAGCTTGGTTGTCCGAGCCTCTGCTTCCCCAACCGCCTTCCCTTCTGCACCACCGGATAGGGAATCCAAGAAGCTGGATCAGTTTGGGAAGAAGATGTGTTCTTCCACCAGCTCTGCGCTGCGGTCCGTGAACACCGCATGCCTCTTGGGCCGTTATTCCCACTCTCTGTGGGATACGGTGGCGAACGTGCTGCCCCAGTGTCCGGAGGAGGCCCGGCCTGCTCTCTCCCAGGCTGTTGCAGAGGGGAGAGACGCAGCAAAGTTCATGATTCGTTGTGGCCTAGACACCGCCGACTCACTGGGCAGATCGATTGCAACGACGGTGGCGGTTCGCCGTCACGCCTGGTTGAGGATCACTGGATTTTCGGGGGATGTCCAAAACACCCTTATGGACATGCCCTTTGATGGCCGTCGCCTTTTCGGTGACAAAGCGGACAGCGCGTTGGAGAGGTTTAAGGACTCACGGGCTACGGCCAAGTCCTTGGGACTCTCGGCAGTCCGCCCTCCTCCGCCTTCCGCTTTTCGCTCCTTTCGTGGCACAGGAAGGGGCGCCCGCAGCGTTCGCAACAGAGCCACAGGCCGGCGCAGCAATCATCCCAGCGCGGACGCGGGTTCCGCCGTAGCGGACCAAGGGGCCAGCGGGCGGGTCAGTCCACCACCACCCCGGCCACCACTGCCTCCAACCTTCCTAGTCCGAACTTTCAGGCCCATCAAACGCCAGTGGGCGGCAGGCTTCGCCATCACCTCCCCCACTGGCGCACCATCACTTCGGATAGGTGGGTTTTAGAGATAGTCCGGAGGGGCTACTCCCTCCCCTTCAAGACTACCCCTCCAGCCATGCCACCTCAGTACCACCGCATGTCGGGGGATCACTTGGTGCTTCTTCAGCAGGAAGTTGCGGCCATCTTGGCCAAGGGGGGCATCGAGTGCGTTCCGACGCCCGAAGTAGGTCGTGGTTGCTATTCCCACTACTTTGTGGTGCCCAAGAAGGACAAAGGCCTGCGTCCTATCTTGGACCTCCGGAACATCAATCGCTTCCTCCGCAAAGAGAAGTTCAAGATGCTCACTCTTGCTCAGGTCTTGTCTGCTCTCGACCCACAAGACTGGATGGTGGCGCTGGACTTGCAGGACGCCTATTTCCACATCCCCGTCCTGCGAGCCCACCGGCGTTACCTGCGGTTCATGGTAGGCCACGAGCACTTTCAGTTCACCGTGCTCCCCTTTGGCCTTACCAGCGCCCGCGGGTGTTCACCAAGGTGATGGCGGTGGTCGCAGCTCATCTGCGCAGATCAGGGGTTTCAGTCTTCCCCTATCTCGACGACTGGTTGTTCAAGGCGGGCTCGCCCCAGGCAGTCGTCTCCCACCTCCAGACTACGGCCGACCTCCTGCACTTGCTGGGGTTCTCCATCAACGTGCCGAAGTCGCACCTGATCCCCTCTCAGAAGCTCCTCTTTATCGGAGCGGTTCTGGACACGGCGCAGTTTCGGGTCTATCCTCCCGAGCAGCGAGTCCGGGATATTCGGGCTCTGATTCCCATCTTTCAGCCCTTGTCCCGGGTTTCGGTCAGAGTGACTCTGAGGCTGCTGGGCGTCATAGCCTCCTGCATCCTGCTGGTCAATCATGCCAGATGGCATATGCGGGCTCTGCAGTGGGACCTGAAGTTCCAGTGGGCGCAGCATCAGGGGAACCTGTCCGATCACATCCAGATCTCGGATGGCACTGCACGACAGTTGCAGTGGTGGCTCACGAACCGGCATTGGGTCGACGGCAGATCCCTCTCCCTTCCCCAATCGGAGTTTACAGTGGTGACGGATGCGTCCCTCCTAGGATGGGGCGGCCACATGAGAGAGGCGGAGATCAGAGGCCTCTGGTCTCCGGCGGAGTCCCGGCTCCACATCAACCTTCTGGAGCTGCGGGCGATCCGACTTGCACTGAAGGCATTCCTTCCCTCTGTCAAGGGGAGAGTAGTGCAGGTGTTCACAGACAACACCACCGCCATGTGGTACTGCAACAAACAAGGCGGGGTGGGGTCGTGGACCCTCTGTCAGGAGGCTCTGCGTCTCTGGACATGGCTGGAACATCAGGGCATGTCCCTGGTGGTTCAACACCTGGCAGGTTCTCTGAACGCCAGGGTGGACGAACTCAGCCGCAGGTGCATGCTCGATCACGAATGGCGTCTTCACTCGGAGGTGGTGCAAGGTGTCTTTCAGCAGTGGGGCGAGCCTTGGTTAGATCTATTCGCCACCAAAGAGAACGCGCAATGTCATCAGTTCTGCGCGTTGGAATTTCCAAGGCGGCACTCGCTCGGCGTCGCTTTTCGTCGTGAGTGGAGTTGCGGTCTGTTGTACGCCTTTCCGCCTATACCACTTCTGCCCAGAGTGCTGAAGAAGATCAGGCGCGACCGGGCCCAAGTCATTCTTGTGGCTCCGGACTGGGCTCGAAGAGTGTGGTATCCCGAGCTACTCAGTATGAGCATCGATCCTCCGATCAGACTGCCTCTTCGGGAGGATCTTCTGTCGCAGCAGCAGGGGACGGTCCTCCACCCGAACCTGTCCAGCCTCCACCTCTTTGCGTGGAGATTGAGCGGCGGCAGTTGATTCCTTTCGACTTGCCTCCTGAAGTTTGTGACGTTATTCTGGCAGCCAGGCGTCCCTCTACTAAAGTGGTATACGCCTGCAGGTGGAACAAGTTTGTGGCATGGTGCACAGCAAAGGCTGTGGATCCCCTTTCTGCCCCTCTTTCTGAAGTACTACTGTTCCTTCTTTCTTTGGCCCAGCAGGGCTCTGCTCTGGGCACTATCAAGGGCTACCTTTCTGCAATTTCTGCTTTTCTCAGGCTACCTGATCAGCCCTCTCTTTTCAAGTCCCCTGTTGTAAATAGATTTCTCAAAGGCATTACACACCTTTTTCCTCCTATTCCTTTCGTGATGCCTCAGTGGGACTTGAATCTGGTTCTTACATACTTGATGTGCGCTCCCTTTGAGCCTCTTCACAACTGTCCTCTTCGTCTCTTGACATTGAAGACTGCCTTCCTGGTGGCCATCACCTCCGCTAGGCGGGTGAGTGAGCTCCAGGCTCTTTCTTGTAAGCCTCCTTTCCTTTCAGTCCATCCGGACAAGGTTGTGCTCAGGCCCCGTCCTTCCTTTTTGCCAAAAGTGGTTACGGCCTTTCACATTGGGCAGACTATTACCTTGCCCACCTTCTTTCCGCCTCCGCATCCTTCCAGAGAGGAAGAGAGGCCCCACCGTCTGGACCCAAAACGTGCGCTCTCATTTTATCTCAACCTCACCTAGCAGTTCCAGGTGGATGACCAGCTCTTTGTTGGCTACGTTGGCACCAAGAAAGGTCGGGCGGTACACAAGAGAACTATCTCCCGCTGGGTTGTCTTGTGCATCAAAGCCTGTTACTCTTTGGCTAAAAAAGAACCTCCGGTGGGGCTGCGTGCTCATTCCACCAGAGCTACTGCAGCCACTACTGCATTGGGACGTGGTGTCCCCCTGCAAGACATCTGTCAGGCAGCCACGTGGGCCTCGCTGCACACGTTTACCAAGCATTATTGCCTAGACAGCCAAGTCCAGAGAAACGGCTTCTTTGGCCGTTCTGTTCTCCGTGACTTTCTGGTGTGATCTTAGTTCGCAGACCCACCACCGGGGTTGGTATTGCTGGGGTATCTATTCTAAGGTAAGGAATCTATCACTATGTGTTTCTTTCAGATGCACAAGTTACTTACCTTCGGTAACGATATATCTGTAAGAAACATTAGTAGTGGTAGATTCCTTACCGCCCCACCCATCCTCCCCGTTCTGCGAACTGATTTCTAGGGTTAAGGTCATCCCTTTCAGGGCCCTAGTTTCAATGCACCAGTGGTCAGTATCTTGCAAGGCTCTGCGTTCCTGGCGCGGAAAGTCATGTACAGAACTGACGTCAGTGCGCGTGGCGGCGTCTAAGTAGCGCCCGCGACGTCATCTTGGCGACCACGACGCCAACGACGGACGCGGAGCCACACTACGCCACCTACAAACGCGCAGGGGTACTGCTGACGAAAACTTTCCGGATCCAGTCTGACGCCTGGGGATATTCTAAGGTAAGGAATCTATCACTACTAATGTTTCTTACAGATATATCATTACCGAAGGTAAGTAACTTGTGCTTTCAGGCCAGGCAGCTGCTCCCCTCAGAGGGGGAAGGTATAGGCCACACAGCAGTGTCCTGAAGGCAGCGGTGGCATGCAGCTGTCTTCAGACGGTATCCTCTTTTGGGCTAATGGTGTCAGCAGCAGGTGCGCCCCTTGGTCACAGGCGGGGCTCCCCCTCCTGGATTGAATCAGTCACTCAGGCTTTCCTAGGATGAGGCATCAATGCATTCCTCCTCCAGGTGCAGGTACTGGTTTTACACCTGGGTGGTTTTGAGGCACTTCTGTGCAACGGCTGATGAGTCCGATCTGTCACACTTGGAGGAAGCGTCAAGGGCTGCCACTCTGGCACTTCAGCACACATTGGCAAGTGCTTTGAAGTAGCAGTTTTTACTCTCAGTGGTGAAGTCTGCATGGGCTCACGCTTGGCAAGTGCCAGGGGCTAGCCACAATCTCAGTTCATCAGACACAGCAAGTGCCACAGCTTTACAAGTCTCTTCTTCAGTGGCGCGGATGCTCATGCATATTCAGGCAAGTGGCACTGTTGCGTCAACAGGGTTTCTTCAGGCACTCGAGCATGTGCCAGTGGTCATGCTCTGTCCCTCCTTCTGCAGAGAATACCACTCGGTGATATACAGGCAAGTGCCACAGCTGCAACTGAAAAGTTGATGGGGTGATTCGCTTGGGCACATTTCAGCAGTGCCGCCGATCCTCTGCTTCAGTAACCAGCTCCGAATTGGGAGCATGCCAGTAATGCCCTTAACGAGTCTTTGGTTTGTGGACCATCAGCACCAGAATCACTAGCTTGTGTTTACAGCAGTAGTCAGCTCTTCCCCCTTCCAGGCAGGACTCTCTAGGCATTCCTTGACAGGGAGAACAGTTTTTCCTCCAAATCAGACTTCAGGTGATGTCCCTCACCTCTGGAAAGGCGGCTGTCAGACACCAGCTCTGGTTACGCAGTAGTCCTCTAGGTGCTCTGTAGAGCACCCTTTCTTGATTAGAGACAGCTTGGAATTGGAACGAGTGAGTGGCTAACTCCCACCTTTATACAGGAATAGCAGACGGGATGTGTATTCTCTGTCTGCACTTTCAGAAATGGTTTGTGCCAGTTCTACTTTCATGTGTTCTTCTCAGGATGTCTTCTAGCCCCAGCCATTGTCTAAAGTGATGGTCCTCACAGCAGGGTCGTCTCCAGGGTGGATACCCATAATATAAACAAAAAGACGTGTGAGCAGTCTGCACTCGACTATCCACAGCCACACGTGAAAGAGATCAGATGGAAAACAGACTTACCCCTTCTAAAGAACCCTTCACATCCTGACAACAGGACTGACACTGCCACCTTCCACCCATACAATCTACCAATTGACAATTTCAGGAACGCTAATAAGCAGCCCTCTGCATCAATAGAGAGCTTTGATTTCTAAGGGGAAGCCAGTCTCCTCTTTCCCCACTTCAGTGTATGGGTTCCTTCCTTCCAGTCTTAGGAATGTCAGCACTACATTTCCACTACCTGAAAAGGTCTGTGCTACTATTGTTCACTCAATCATTTGTGGTGTAACATGCTTACCACACAAAACATGCATGCATCAGTATGCTCAGGCTCTCAGCACTAGGATCCTAATTCAACTGTAGTCATGGAACTCTACACGAGTGGGCGAAAGCCTCCATTGTATGACACAGATGAAAAAGGCCTGGTCTACACTATGATTTCTAAAAACATGGTACACTGCTACCACCATGCTACTCTCATTAACCTGTGACAGGCACATTAGTCATCTGCCACCATGAAGAGTGCACTTGGTGCACCCGTCTAGGACAGGTCCATGACTGAACTTTTGTCAAAGGGCAGGACTAGGCCTTCGTGCACACTGTGACAATGGGACAAAATAAAAAAAAAACAGGATATAAGATACTCCCAGTTGGCCATGCAGGACAGGGGTCATAACTGTACTCCAACCACAGACCTTTCCTGTCCCAGCAACTACCAATATGAACATTGCCACAATTTCAATACCACATCACTAATTCCACCAGACCGATAACACCACTAATACCAATACCACCACCACCACCGTTGGTACCACAGCTACCACCAGTTTCACAACCACCAAAGTATCCCCACCAATACTACCACTATAATTTCAATACTGTCACCATTACCACAACCTCAGTACCACCGCTAACACTACCACCAATAAAAACTATACCAATACAAATAACAATATCACCAATACCTCTACCATCAATGCCATAACTACCAGTACCACCACCAATACAACCAACACCAATACCGTTAATACCAACCTCATACCACGACAATAGCACCACTAATACCATCACCTCCAAAGGCCATCAATACCTCCAACACTACCACTACCAGGAACACTACCAATAGCAGCATAATATCATCATGAACACTACCAATACCACTACCAGCAATAGTACTAATACCAACACCACAATTACTGCCAACAGCAACATCAATATCACCTGTACAAATACTAATACCATTGACACCACCATATACTACCGTAAATACCACCTCCACCAATACCACCTTTATTAACAATACCACCACCTCTGCAATTTCAATTCCACTTACGATGCTACACACCACTAACACCACCAAAGCGAATACCGCTATCCCTCAGTAGATGATAGTGAACCCACATCAAATATCACCAGTAACACCACCAATAATTCAACTAATAATGCCACCACCATTACCACTGAAACCACCACCATCAATACCATCACCACTAGTACCGCCTGTAACACCACCAGTGGCACTAATGTTACCACCACCATAAAACTACCAATGCCATAACTACAATATCTGATAGAGACATCTACCTGCAGATTCCATAACTTTTGAATTCTCCCCAGGCGCTAGTCTGGATCTGGAATTTTTTTTAGCAATGCCTCTGCGCTCTGGGGGACGGTTCGTACGGCTCTGCGGTGACGTCGACTCCGGTCATGACATTAGTGGAGCGCGGACGTCAGTTTCTTCTTTTCTGCGCTGTAACGCGGATCAAGAGAAGTGGTTCCTCAGGTCGTTTTTTCTCGACCTACTTCGACACCTGGTGTCAGTGGAACAGTGTGCCTTTGTCAAATGTTGACAGGTTTCAGACCTTATGGGTCTTGTAGCCGACATATGTCGGTGACGGACCCGCATACATTTTGTATGTTGTGTCTAGGTGAACACCACGACGCCGAGGATTGTGGCTCCTGCCAGAAGCTAAAACCGTAGTCGTTGAAAGAGCGGCGTTTGAAGTTGTTGTTGGCGCACAAATTGCGATCCTTGATGACTTCCCAGCCTCGGTCTTTGTTGTCCCGGGAAGAGCACTTGCTGGGTCGATCTAGGAGCCGAAGCCGGTCTGGAGGACTTTGTTCTCTATTGAAGTCGAAAGTTAAGGGGCGGTCGAAGTCACGGCATTCTCGGACCTCACCGCGTGGAGACTGTCTCCCTTGGCTCCTCCCGCTCGACAGCTGAGGAAGCTGTACGTGACTCCGCACCGCGTCGCTCCATGTTTCCGGGAGCTGGTGCATTGATGGCTCAGATGAGGGAATATTATGATTCCTTACACCTCATCTTTGGGACCCCATCTCCCTCTGGAGCGCCTCTAGGCCCCAAGGAGGTTTGTGGGGCGCCGTCGGGGGGTTGGTCCTCGGTGACGGTTGGGCCACCTGAGTCGATGGGTCAGCGCCGGTCGATGTCAGCTGACATTGCTTTAGCACAGGCTCACAGTCCTTCGGGATCTTTGCCTACGACGCCGATCTTTGATCAACTGACTCCGACATTGACGTAGGTGGTGGCGGTCGAAGTCGCCTCTCCTCCTCCAGTCGTGATGGCGCCGCTTAGGCATCATACGGCGTCGGATGTGGATTTGCCTGTGCAAACTGAGAGGATTGTACAATTTGTGGCCCCTTTTCAGGAACAGGTGTTGGGAGGTCAACCTGTATGGACTGGGGCAGGACTTCTTCAGCCCATTTCCGACATTCAGGTGGAGGAGAGCTGGCTTACAGCTCTTGGTGAGGCTAGTGGGCTGGATTCTTCACCAGCCTCGGGGTTGCTTTCTCCCCCTAGTCTTGCCACGGAGGCAAGTTCTTCCTTTGCAGACATGCTGAGGATAGTGGCTGCAGTTTTATACTTGTCACTGCCCACGGTGCAGAGGTCTACAGACCCTTTGTTTGAAATCCTTTGCCAGGGACAGACGGGAGAGGAGCCTGTTCTTCCGTATAGTGAAGCCCTATTTTACGTTTTATTAGGTGCTTGTGCCAAGCCTGAGTCGGGGGTCTCAGTGGACCGTGTTGTTGCACGTAGGCATTTACCTGCACCTGGGGACCCAGTTTGTTTGTACAGACAACCTTCCACTAGTGGCCTGGTGACTCAGGCTGCAACTTCTTCCCAGGATGTAGATTCTACTCCTAAGACTCCGGTGGGTAAGGATGCTAGGGGTCGTGATGCTTGTGGTAAGCATATATTTGCTTCAACCAGCTCAGCATTGAGGGACACCAACACGTCCTGTGTGCTAGGGTGCTTTTCCTGTGCCTTATGGGATTCTTTACAGAACATGCTCCGATCTTTTCCGGATAACCTCTGTGATGAGGTAGGCAACTTGATTAGAGATGGCCAGCAGGCCGTTTGGCTTACCATAAGGTGTGGCATGGACCCAAGGGATTCTGTGGGTCGGGCCATGGCATCTGCAGTGATGCTAAGACGTCGGGCTTGGTTGGCATCTTCAGGTTTCTCAGAGGCTGTCCAGTCGGCTTTGGCCGATATACCATTTGATGGTACCTGTCTTTTTGGTGATCATGCAGATGCGGCGTTAAGACGCTTCCATGAAAGACTGAGAACTACAGAGTCGTAGTCCTACATTTTTTGTGACTGTGTGCTTTGCTTGTCCCTATGCTTAGAATCAATGTTTTTGTTGGTCAAGGTGTAGCCTTATTAGGACATTGTATATGTCTAGTTTCGGTTTCAGTACTACCACGTGTACTCCAGTGAGGAGTAGTGGTTATAACCTCAGTACCATTTTCTTTTTTATTTGTGTATTGATTTAAATGACTGAGGGAGGTTCCCTTAGTTTTGTGGCCTCTGAGGATGAGCTTTCTGCTCAAGAGGCTATTATTAAGAGATGTGTCTTCATGTAGGGAAGCGGATCTGTTACCTGCTTCTTCGAAGCAGTTCAGTATGCAAGTTGCATGGCTTTCTTCTTCAGTGTTCTTTTAGAGGCATATGAATATGTCAGTTGTAGACTGGGGTATAGTCACTCTTTGATCTACTCTTGGAGTAATCGGGTGCTTCAGCAAGTTGAAGCGTTGCTTTGGCTCAGAGTACATATTTGCATTGTTTGAATGCTATTTGCTTGCAAGTACTTCCTTTAGGGTAAAGGAACAGTGTCTAATGAAGACATAAATATTACCTCGACTGTTGGGAAATCCTATCTCTGCTCCATATTGTGGTGCTGTAAATTGGCAGTCAAAGGTTTATGATGCTTGGGTGTCCCAAAACCAATGTAAACTTGATGACTTGTTGTCCTTGACTTCAGACAATATGTCCTATGGTGTTGGGCTGTTTTGGTCATCAAGAAGGCAGTCAATTCATCTATAAAAGTCTTGGGAGACACTTTTATAAACGGAGGGATTTTGCTTTATAGTAAGCTTTTCTTCTTCCTATGATATTCTTGATATAGTCTGATCGGCATTATCTATCTTTTAGAGAGGATGTACTTATTGTTTTCTGCATTTCTTAATTCATGAGGAATCATGACTGCTCTTATCTTTATAACAGACAGCTTTTCATATGGCAAGTCACCTACAGTGTTGTATTTGTGGCGTACTACCCTTTTTTCACAGGGTTGGCTATTTATGCCGAACCTCTCATTTCAGAGTGGTTTTTCGTATACGGGGTATACATAATTTAATGTGCTGCTGTGTTTCACTTAAGTGTTGGACTTGCAATCATATTTGTCTTGTATCACAGGTGTGGTCGTATGTGCTTGTTGACAAGTGCGCTAATAGGTGCGTTACCATTTTCAAGATTATTGTAAAACGCTTTATGGAACTGTTTCTCAGTTCCAGTTAGTTAATAGGTATATAGAGTATACATGACTGTATCATATGTGTTATATTATATGTTATATTAGCCTGCCAAATAGCGGAAGAGGGGTAGCTCTTCCCAGATCGGCGCTTAACTGACGCGGAAAGAAAAGAACTGACGTCTGCGCGCCTGGGTGGCGCCTATGTAGGCACCGCGACGTCATAACCGACGCTACCGATGTCACGCGGAGCCGAATGGAGCCACCCGACGTCGCGCGCAAGGGGTATTGCTCAGCAAAGGTTTCCGGATCCAGCCTGATGCCTGGGAAATTCAAAGGTAAGGAATCTGCAGCTAGAAGTCTCTATCAGATAATGCGTTACCGAAGGTAAGTAACTTGTTCGTTATACATATTTGTTCTTCAGGAAAAAAAAAAGGTTTTAATCAAAGATGTGGTTGAGTCTCTTTTTCTCGCTTGCCTTGGTGTTTCGAGCTTACCTATAGGGCTCAAAGTGGTGTTCAATCTTTTAGACTATGGCACTGAAGGCCATACGAGGGCAAGCTTTATATGTCCTTGCGGTCTGGCAGTAGTTATTGGCCAGTCAAATTTGGTGAATTGCCGGGCCAGTCAGAGTATCTGGTGATGCATTTATGTTTGTATATATATTTATGTCCATATATGCATCTTTGTGGCAAGATGTTATACAATTGGCGCATTTGATGAATAAGAATGCTCATTTTGTCCAAACTAAATTATTTATACCAAGGAGGTGTTGTGGTTAATCTCTCCTTTGGGGAAATGGGTTCTGAAAGTCCTTCTTTGGGATTCTATCAGTACAATTTTTTTCTGATTTTCTTTATTGTAATGAACAATGCAGATTACATGGTTTCTGTCATGCATTTGACCCCTTTTGGTCATTGAGTTTTCCTTCCCCTTTGGGGGATAGGGGCTAATGTCTGTTATCTTACAGATGGATCTTTAGGGGTTTTCCCCCGTTTCCCTCAAGGACCAATTGACTTGGACCTGTAAGGTTGTTTTTTATTTATATGTTCTGTGACAGTGATCATGGATTCTATTAAGAGCAAAGCTATTGTTCTGCTATTCCCTCGTACATTTGGTTGGATTTTAGTTTGCCTGGCAGATTCTCTTTAGGAACTTTTGTAGGACTAGTTCGCAGACCCTCCTCTAGTGGGGTATAGCTATGGTATTTAATTCAGAAGTTAAGGAATCTGCGGCTGGATGTCTCTATCAGATGTAAAAGTTACTTACCTTCGGTAACGTGATAACTGGTAGAGACACAGTCTAGCCGTAGATTCATTAACTCCCTGCCCATCATCTCCACTCTGCGAATGACATATGAGGTAAAGGTTATACCCTTTTTTCAGTACTGGTTTTATATACCGGTATCACATTCTCACCTTATGTTGGGACTCAACAGACCACTTGGCCTGGCCACATCGCTTTTGTTTAGATGTTGCCATACCATCCGTTTCCAAATGGGTGTAGTAAGTAGGGTGTGTGTGTGTGTGTTTCTCTTTCACATGGGATTAGACACCAGTGGGCAGTATTGATTTATTTGTTCTTTTCTTTGAAAGTCTTTGTTTGGTATCATCATACCGTAAATTGGCACTATCAATATGTCACATGGTGGTGTGATTCAACAAACAGTTTGCTGTTGTTTTTGTAGGCTTTGTTTTGCTGTTGCCATGCCATTCATTACTATTGATGAATGGTCTATAGAGTGTATGGTTTTCTTCCCTTAAATAGGGGTTCTTTACCAGGGTGCAGGGTTTCATATAGCCCTGTAGTTTGTTGACTGTGTTGGGGTTTCTTTAAAATCCATGTCTGGTATTAACATACCATTTTCTATGGTGGCTCTGTGTTCTGGCGTGGAAGGTTTCACATAAGAAACTGGCGTCCGTGTGCCGTAGGGGACCTATATGGCTCCACTGACGTGACCGGAGTCAACGTCACCGCCAGATCGCTCGACGCCGTCACCCGGCGCGCAGCTGTACTGCTGAAAAATTTCCGGAGCCAGACTGCCACCTGGGGCGAAATTCATAGGTTATTGAATCTGCGGCTAGACTGTGTCTCTACCAGATATCACGTTACCGAAGGTAAGTAACTTTTACGTCAATACCATTGCAAGTCAAAACACTAATATAACCAGCACTGATACTAGCACCAATGCCACTTCCAGCAATATCAGTACCATCATCTTCAATGCCATGAACAGTAACACCAGTACCACCACCACCCATACTACTACCACCAGTTGCAATGCTGTGACCACGGTGTGGTGGTCGTACCAGTTGACATTCCAACAATACTACCACCAGTAACACAGCTAATATTAGTACCACTATTACCACTAATAACACCAGCACCAATACCATCACCTCCAATATGACACTACTACCACAAATGTCATAAATACTGCCACCCTCATGAAAACTACAAATACCATTACCACGGTGTCAGTGCCACCACCAAATCTTAACCCCCAGATAGCTGAAGCTGGTGACTCTTTCCAGCTGTTCATTTCCAACTTTAATTATACAGTTCTTCGCAGCACCAGTTCAAAACACCATGTATTTTGTTTTTTTTAGCATTTAGTTCAAGCCCTCTAGCACTACAAAACCCCACATATTTGTCAATCAAAGTCTGAAGCTCCATGGGAGTCTTGGAAAGGAGGAGAGAGTCGGCTGCAAAGAGTAGAATGGGAACCTTTTTGCCATTTAATGCGGGTGGGTCATTCCTAGAGTCCAAGAGTTAATTCACCACATCATTCATGTATAGGGTTAATAAAGTCGGGCCGAGGACACACCCCTGAAGTACTCCTTTCAATATTGCAATTTGCTCTGTCAACTCCCCCTTTCTACCCCAACGAACTTGAGTGTAGTTCTTTACATGCAACCTTTCAATAAATTGAATCAAGTTCCCAGGGGCACCCATGTCAACCAGGACCCTCCACATTTTCCCTCGGGGAACAAGGTCGAACATGGCTCTAAAATCAACAAAGGCCACAAATAGTCTCGGTTCCAGCAGTAATACATACTTCCAGTGTAAGGTGGTAAATCTAAAAACCCGTCCGGAGGTACTAATCCTGGATCGAAAACCCGCTTGGAGGGGGGGACAGGATATGCCTATCCTCTACCCATTGTAAGAGTTTATCTAAGACTTGTTTTGCAAAACAGTTCTGCAAATTGTCTATGAGGCTTATTGGCCAGTAGTTGGATGGAATACAGGCTTTGCCCTTTTTATAAATGGGGATTATTTCTGATCACCCGCCCGCCATGAGTCAGAAATTTCCCCTCCCCGGCAGAGATCGCATTAGTTAGTAGATTGATCTAACTGGACCAGACTTAGGGCTCAGCTTTGTACAGATCACAAGGTACTTTGTCAGGGCCGGGGGCTTTAGCTGTTTCTAAATGTCCAATGGCGCTAATGGTGTCCTCTAGAGAGAACATCACAGTATCATTTGCCTCAGCTTCTCTCCCTACTGATGCACCAGAGCGGCTCAGCAAGTCAGAGCTCAAGAGAGGTCCAACAAGGCTCTCTCTGGCGTACAGAGAAGAGAAATGTGTAACCCAACTGTCGGGCTGTATGTGATAGTTAAAAGATCTTGCAGTTTTGTTATATCTGATACTGTACGCCAAAAAGACCTGGTGTCATTGGTCCTAATTGCATGAAGCATATCCTGCCATAATTTATCTTCCAAAGTTTCTTTCGCTATTTTTAAAGCAGCATTGTAATTCCTTCTGGCCTCTTACAATTCTTAATGGCTGTTCGTAAACCCAGTTTTGTTTGCTTGCATTCAAGGTTATACCATTTGACCTCCTTCCCACACTTTGATTGCTTATAGACGAATTCCACTAAAAAGATGTCTTATAGCCTGAAAAAAACTGTTTATGTATGTTTAAAAAGGAATGTCAGAGCAGGGGAGATTTTCGTACTCTGACAGGAAAGCCGCAAACAGACAATACATTTCTGCATATAGTTTCTGATTTGCCATGACATAAGGCCAGGAAACCCGTCTACGGTTGTTTGCAATTTGTGGTTCTGGTGCTATAGCCGCACATCCTGTTGGAACGCTACTAAAGGGTTCACCTGAAAAAGTTGTTATCAGTGAGTTATGGTCACTACTTGTTTGAGGGTCAACCCTCATGTCCACTAATAGCATTGAACAGTCTTATGTCTATTAGGATATAATCTATGGTACTTGAATTAGGAGCTCTTTTGAACGTTGGAGCCCTGTCTTTGTCCAAGACAGTGCATCCATTACAAGCCCTCAGCCCATGACTAATGCAAACAGATGCTAATTTTAGAGCACAAGCAGATAAATTGACATTTCCCAGTTAAACGAGGGATGCTCCATTGCTTGTCTTCAGCTTCGGTCAGCTCATTGATGTAAGGCGATGGCTCAAAAGAAGTGTTAAATTCTCCTGCGACTATTATCTTACAATAACGCTGGCAGGATTAGATGAAATCGTCAAAGAGGACAAGGACAGGCTGTTCGTTCCCAACAAGTGCTGGTCTTGCATGAACATTAATTAATGCCAAATTCAGTCCAGGGGAGAATTTGAGTATGACCCCCATAATGTTAGGTGAATCAACCATCAGAGCATTGTGAATGCATGAGAGGTCATTTTTTACTAGAATTAAAAGCCCACCGCCAGCCCTTCCATCTACACACACTTTCGTAGTTTCCCAGGTTTCCTAGAATATAGAAATATCGTAGCCACTAATATGAGAATACTCAATCAGGGTCGACCGGTTTGGACATAATACCGGCTAGGTTCCAGGAGATAACAGTAATGTCAGTATGAGAGGCACAGCCAATGCTGGGGCACTGAACATTAGGTAAGTGTGAGTTTTCAACCAAATCCCCATTGCGTGGACTATCATTACTGCTCCCCTTCTGTGGCCCTGAAATCGCAAACTTAGTATTAACATCCATATTAACATTACTACAATGGTCATGGGTAGCAACAAATAAAGGAGTTCTTAGCACAGGACAATCTTCCCGCAGGGCAGGCTCACCTTGGTGTGACAGTCAATCAATAGCATTAAAATTAGACGCTTCAGGCAAAGCGATGTAGAATGGATTCAGTTGGGGTGGATTGCAAGGATTATTATAGAGGTCCAGTGGAGGCTTGTCAGCAGGTGGGGATTTCTTCAACTTGATGTCAGTCTCTGGCATATCATTTAAGTGGCAAGTGCGTAATTGAAAATGTTTCAGTTTTTCGAACAGCCAGCCATTACTCAAAGTTAGAAGGATATAATCATGAGAGGCAGAGTCAGTTGTACAACGCCTAGCAAAGACAATGTCTGACCTGATTATAAAAAAGCAATTACTTTTGGACCTGAACCAATAAATGACTTTATTTATCAGAGAATCAATGTCCTTGAATGAGCCAGGGCAGTTTTGGTACTTGGGTCATGTAAATTGTGCTCCCACGATTGTCCACTTGATCAGTCTGTGGTGAAAACTCCCTGGGATGCTGATACTGTTGCTGCGGGTGCCTTATGAGGGCCACGTGCCCCCATTCCTGTTGTGAAAATAAATGAGGATCGAACATTCAGTAAGGAGGGAAGAGGTGGATCACCATAAGGATAGGCTAAAATCAATGTCATGGGCATAAGGAGTGCATTGGCCGTGACCAATGGCTTCGGATGCGAAGATCTCAATTGATAGTCCGAGCTTCTGCTCTCCCTAATGGTCAACCTAGGCTGCTGGTTAGTAACATTGAGGCCAGGGCCATGCGACTGGACGTTGGATGTCATTGTTGGAAGCTCCAGTCTAGTGGCGTTTACTCTGGAAGGTGGCAGTTGGTGTTTCCGTTCGGTGCCCATACCACAGATGCCCTTACAGCAGCAGTTACATCTTCGCAGGTCTGTAATTTGATTCAACAAGGAGGTAAGAACGCTCTTTAATTTGTCCAGTTTATGATGGAATGATGCACAGTCGACTCTGGTATTTGGCAATTGGGGTTTAAAAGCAGGGTCATTGATTGGATCCAATCCGACTTGATGTAAAATTGGACAGTAGGAGGGAGACTGGGTATTTGCCTCAGTTGCAGTTAGAGGAAGAAATCTATAATAAAAGGGAATGCTTCAGAGAATATCTACTTTGGGAGACAGTGGTACTAAGGATGATGGCATGCAATCGCTGGAACTCAATTCTCTATTTTCATCTGGTCCCAAAGCACCCAAACGGGTGGGACCAGGGGTACTTGTCGCGTCAGCAGTAGATCTGCATAAGTCCCTGGTAGTGCTTACAGCATCTGTTTTTTTTTTTTTTTTTAACATATCGGGGACCTTAGGAGACTTGTCACTGTTTGCGGGTGTATTGGTGTTCAATAGGGATTCGACTTCTTCTATAAGATGATCAAAGTCATTGAGTGTACAGATCCTGTTAGCAATGTTTCTTTCCTTCGGGGCTTTCTTGATTTTTTGGAGCAAGCTGAGGGTTTAGATGCCTCAGTAGCTTTGCGCTTCCCCATAGTTATTGATAGCGATTTGGTTATTGATAATCATGGTAGATGTAAATTCAATTAAAAGATTGCAAAAATACAGAGTTGCTGATAGGGGTCCCAATAATGAACCTCGCAATACACACAAGGGGTTTAGCATTGAACAACAGTAGCTTAGAATGTAAAGGATGTCAGATGGGGGGCCCAGCCTCCTCCAGGCTCCAATGGGCATCGACTGGCGCGCCCTTGGCCTGGTCTTCACTCGGGCACGTCCTGCACACGTCCCGTGCAGCTGGACTGCAACGCGCCAGAAATAGCGCCAATTAGATGAGCCACAGGTGATTCTGTCAGAGGGAATTATGGGACTTGCAGTCCCCCGCGATCACGGGTACTCCCGCAGCGGCTATCCCCAGATAGAGTTATTGCCCTCATACAGTGCAGGGCAGTTCAGGTCTCCTTTCCACATCAGCAAGGCGGCAGGAAGAGTCTCACCCCCATTACGGGTATCAGGCCAGCAGACAAGGCCCCCGAAGTGCAGGACAACAGCGCACTAGAAATATCTCTGATGAGATAAGCCACAGGTGATTCTGTCAGAGGGAATTATGGGACTTGCAGTCCCCAGCGTTCATGGGTACTTCCGCAGCGGCTATTCCCAGATAGTGTAGGTGTCCTCGTACACTGCAGGGCAGTGCGGGTCCCTTCCACATCAGCAAGGCAGCAGGAAGAGTCCCACCCCCAGTACAGGTGTCAGGCCAGCAGACAAGGCCCCCAAAGTGCAGGACAACAACGCACCAGAAATAGTACTGATGAGATGAGCCACAGGTGATTCTGTCAGAGTGAATTATGGAACTTGCAGCCCCCAGCAGTCATGTGTACTTCCACAGCAGCTATCCTCAGATAGTGTCTGTGCCCTCATACATTGCAGGGCAGTTCAGGTCTCCTTTCCACATCAGCAAGGCAGCAGGAAGAGTCTTAACCCCAGTATAGGTGCAAGGCCAGCAGACATAGACCCCCAGTCATTAGTGCCCATTCTCCATCTCAGTCTATCGTTGCTTGAGATGTTCTGGCCTTTTGATATACAATTTCAAACCCAGGACCCCATTTTATGTTAATCTAACACCCTCCAAACTGTTGGAATGGAAAAGTCCCTCACATTGTGATGGACGTGCACCCCTGCCCTGAGTGCCCCAACTGTAATGATTTCTAGATCCCTGGTGCTTATTTTTGTTCTCATGTATGTACGTGGATCATGCGTGTGCTCCATGACATAGGCCTGACTCACAGATTACGGTCTTTTTGGACTGGAAGGGGCACCCAAAGTGCTACCCTAATAGTAGTGAAAGGCTACTGCCTTTGCCAGGAGTTAAGCTGCATGACTGTGGTGGTGGCAGCATACTGTGGAGTGATCAGTAGGAACGAAATGAGCCATTTTACCTGTGTCACTGGAGTGAAGCCTACAGGCTCACTCATTTAAAGTTCCTCTGCTGTGTGCTTAACTCACCCATGGCCTCCATTAGTTTGGTGTACTGCTCTGCGCAGTGCTTGTGTGGAATTCATGTGCTGGGTGTATGTGTGCAGGTGAATGGTACAATATAGGGATGATGCAGTGCCGTGCAGTGTGTGTACGTTATATGCATGTGCTGGGTGTATCTGATAGAGGCATCTAGCCGCAGATTCCTTAACTTTGAATTCTCCCAGGCGCCAGTCTGGATCCGAAAACTTTTCAACAGTACCTCTGCCTGCCGGAGGAGGGCGTCCTACGGCTCCACAGTGATGTCGTCTCTGGGCATGACGTCAGTGGAGCTATATAAGTCCCCTCCAGCGCGCGGATGTCAGTTTCTTCTTTACCGCGCTGCAATGCGGATCCGGAGAAGTGTATCCCTGGACGTTTTTTGGCCTAATGTGACGAATTTTCATCAGGAAACAGTGTGCCTTATGCCCTCTGTGTTTAAATCCTGTGGGTCCTGTGCTCGCCAGATGTCGGGTACAGATCCACACTCTATTTGTATGTGGTGCTTAGGCATACACCACGACACGGACGACTGCAACGCCTGTCAACTGTTGAAGCCGAAGGCGCTGCGGGAGCGGTGCACAAAGCTTCTGACGGCGCATTTGTCGCAGACTTCCAGCTCCTTTCGACGTCGGTCTTCTTCCCGGTCCAGAGGTCGTTCCCGGGAGCGCCGACCTTCATCCCATGATCAACGGCAGTGGTCCCAGTCTCCAGCGATGTCGCAAGAGATCGAAGCCCCGGTCTTTCATGACCTCTTTGACTCACGATGTGTATCACGGGGATGTCTCATGTTCTAGTGCTCTGATTCCCACTCCGGCATCACGCCCAAGCCTCCCAATCTTTCCTGGAACCGGGGTGACCTTGAGTCAGATGCCGGAGTACTACCAGGCTCTTCATCTAGTTTTTGGGCCCTCATCTCCCTCTGGAGTGCCTGTGGGCCCAAAGGAGGTCGTAGGTGTAGTAACTGCACCATCGCCGGCGGGTTCGCCCTCAGCGGCAGTTCTGGTTTCAGACTCGGCGATGCCGGTGCACGGTCCAGTTGGTCCCCACCCTCTGCGTTGATGGACGTCGACGCGATGTTGGTTGTTCCTCTAGTGTCTTCCCCAGTTTGGACGGGGGACTCGGAGTCGCTGCACGTCGTAGAGCAGGCTTCTCCCCAACTCCAGGTGTTTACATCGATGCCGGTCAAGACCTCTACTCCTTTTGTGGCTCATGGCCTCTTGGCGGGTCTGGCCACGTTACCGCAGGCCTGGCTGCCATGATGACTCTTGCGCACGTTATTATTGGATGTTGTTCTTTCGCCCTCTGTTATTGCCAAGTAATTCTACAACAGTCTGCATATTCTGTTACTCACCTTTTCTCCTGTTCCCTTTTGGGCTCAGTCTGAACAACAGTTACAAGGTCGAATAACAACTCCCTGGTTCCTACTGATTTGGCCCGTCCCTCGCACCTAGACATAACACTTGTACAGCTGCCATTGAGGAAATAGTGTGCTTTTAATAATGCGATCTCTTGTTCTAAGATAGCACTTGGAGACGACCTTTCCAGAGAGAAGAGCTGTGACAGTTTGCTGATGTAGTTTTGCATCAAGAGACTGAGGTATGGGGGTTCGCTAGTCAAAGCCCAAAGGTCTTCTATTATCATAATAAACTGGCTTCCAGCACGGGGAGGGTGGTAATGTTAGTTAGACATATCTCCACTGCTTTATGAGATGCTTTCCCGTTTGTATTCTATGGAGTAGTAACTATGCTGATTATATTGTTCTTATGTATTATGCTACTAGTACTGACACGTGTACTGTATCTTAGAGCACGTAAGTTGAAATAAACATTTTAACCTATACAGTGTCTCTTCATACGCATGTTGTGGACAGGTACGAATGTGACGAAAGAGTGTTCTTGCCTCTGCGTGTCCTGAGAGAGAGATACCGTGTTCTGGGTTGTCTAAGCATTGGTACATTGGTGCCAATGGGACGCTAAGGCTAGTTGGGTTGGGGTTTTGGGTGCTAAGGTTTATGGTTGGCTCACCACTATATTCCAAGGTCCTATTATCCTGTGCATAGCTCTGTATGTGCAGAAACCCTATGACATGGCGCAACCAACGAGTGGGGCGGCTTACTTGCGAGACGCTTGAGTAGTACTTGTGCTTGTCCACAAACCCCTCACGTACGCTTCCGGAAGCGTGTGTGACGGCGATACCTCCTATATTACAGTTATTGTAGGTTCTTTCAAGCTTGATGTTATTAAAAAAGGTTTTTCTTGACTAAAACCCTAATTGTGCTGCCTCCTGTTAGATTGTCGAAGTATTTTAGCCGTAAATGGCTGTTCAAATTGCGGCGCATAGCCGCGGAGCACTCCGGACACACTTACGGGTGTATGGAGTGCCAGATGCTGGAGTCGAACTGATCTTTGTGGTACAAGCCGATCCGGCTTACCACTTTGAGCTGTTCTACTCATGGGTAACTTTTCCTGCAGTGGATGGGACTGACAATTTGTTCCATGAATATACAGCCACCGCAGTTCCTAATAACTATATACCTTATTCTTGTCTTGAGGTACCGCTCACGGCGTGGCAACACCGTGTTTGGTTTAATGGCGCCCTCCCACAACCGACTACCACGGTTCGTTTAGGCCCCTTATCTATTGATGGGGCCACTTGGCCTGTTTTGGCCGGGTACACCCCACATCCGCGATATATGACAATACCAGTCGCGGAACTGCGCAACATGTATTCGGCTTTGGTACGAGTGCATCGAGCCTTAGTGCAATATGTTACAGGCAACATCCAGGGAGCCCCTCCTGGAGTTGCAGGCCATCCAGCTGGTGCAGCCGGAGTTGCCATAAGTCCTGTAATGGTGAACTCAGTGATGGGCAAACGTCCACAACATAAGGACGACTTTCCTTATTGGCTTGCAGAAAAATTTGATCAGTTGGAGGCAGTTTTTCCACATACAACTCCAGTGGATAAACATCGTATTTTGACGATTAGTTTGCCAAAAGACTTAATTCCCGAGTTGACAGCATGTGACAACTGGGGTAGAGTATTCGCAGCAGTATATTCTAAATGTTTTGGTACGCCTTCCATGACAGTTCTCCCTCTGTAATTAAAAAAGTACAGGATGAACACGGCCCTGAAGCGGCTGTGGAATTAGGGATGAGACTAGTGGGAGTGTTTGAAGTAGTAGCTGAACTGATCCTTGCAAATGTCAAGGGCGATGCAGTGAACTTTCAAGTAGCGAACGCTTTGGCTTTGATCCCAGAATTGGACAAGCCTCGCGAATTACCGAAAATTATTACCCAGGCTTACAAAACTATTGGTAGAAACAGCCTGGGTAACAAGCCTTTTGCTAAACAGCAAACACAATCGCAACCACAACAGCAACAAACCAAATCTCAATCTGAGAAGGATGAGAAACCAGTCTTCACTAAAAAGAGCTGGAGGCTGAAAAAACAGGGTAAGCAACAGACAAAGCCGGGATCGCGAGGCGCATCCCCGGTTTCAGTTTCTTCTGAACGTACTTATGATTTACGCGATAGAGCGAGAATTAAGTCTCCGGATAGGTTTCAGATCCCTGATACGCGTTCTCCTCGTTCTTTACAGGCACAGACTTCGTCACAAGCCGGTGGAGGAGACCGCCAGGATAGAGGAAGGGCCCGTGAGGCCCCACAGGGATGAGACCAGCCTCGACAACAAGTCAGAGGAAAAGAAGAAGACGCTCAACGTTTTCGACCCCAATTTCAGAAGAAGAAAGTTGCCGCTGTAACAGCGAAATATGCCACAGACGGTGAGAACGAGACTCCTGAATTGGACGTGGGCAGTAACCCTCCTAGACAGCGCCGCGGAAGTAACCATAGTGCGGGAGGCGCTACGTCCTCATATGGAGGCGACAGCAACTGAAACATTCATTACTGTTGAAACAGCAGACACCAGAGTGGCACCCCCTGACAGACTATTTAATATAGTCCTCCAAATTGAAGGTGATATACAGCGTGTAATTAAAGGGATTTTTGGGAAAATCTGACCTCTTCATATGATATTTTATTGGCAGAGGCGGATTGGCCACCCCCATTCGTACTTACTGCGCGTAAAGGGGAGGAGGTAATCCTTCCGAGCTTTTCTAGACATGTCCCAAAGGACAAAGCAAAGGCTCTTGCAGCAGAATGGGCTGTGTCCCTGGCTCCAGCGTTATTCCGCAATCACGTGGGTTGGGACGAAGAATCTCCCCCCATGAAATACCTTTGCGATCATTGCCACAGCCACAACCCCAATATCCCATAAAACGTGAAGCAAAAGGCCCAGTTTCCGAAATTCTGACACAGTTGGAATATCAGGGAGTAATTGAACCCTGCGTATCACCTATGAACAATCCCCTTTTCGCGGTTTCTAAACCCGATGGATCGTACCGTTTAGTATTGGATTACCGGCATTTGAACTCTCATTGTCGGACCTTTGCGGTGCAAAATACCCATAGTTCTGCGCTTGTAGACAGTCTTGTTCGTAAAAAATACAAAACGACTCTTGACCTTTCAAATGGATTCTACACGCACAACTTAGCCCCGGAGAGTGGCCAATGGTGTGCCTTTACTTCCGGTGGTAAAATGTTCAAATTCAGGCGTCTTCCTATGGGGTACAAAAATAGTCCAGGAGTGTTTGCCGCTCGTGTTGTCTCTTTGTTAGACGGCATAGATCCAGACGCCTGTTCGTATGTGGATGACATTTATCTGACAGACGATGAATTGTTTCCGCATCTGACGCGAGTGGACCGCATTATTCTTGAATTTGCGGTTCAGGGATACAAAATTAACTTTGCCAAATCCCATATTGCTGAATTTACCGTTTTGTTCTTGGGCTATGAGCTCAACAATGAAGGTAAGGGTTTAGCCCCCATTTTCTGGAGAAATGTGCACTTCTGTGCCCTCCTACTAATCTGAAGAAGCTTCAGTCTTTGCTGGGTTTTCTGAACTTCGGACGTACATACATTCCCGAATATGCCCAGCGTATCAAGCCACTATATGCCTTGATACAGCCTACCTTTTCGAAGTCTTCTTGGCTTCCGGAGCATACCTCCATTCTGCAGTCTTTGCAGACAGACCTTCTTGAGTCTAAATACCTTTTGACGCGTGATAACCACACAAACTTGGTGATTAGAATCATTCCAGGGGCAGTGGGTTTCACGTACTTAACCTTTAATGAAGGTGATACAGTACCTATCGCATACAAGTCACATCTATACACCTCTGCAGAAATGCGGTTCTCATCTGTGGAGAAAGTGCTAACAGCAGTGCACATGGCGATCCTGAAGGAGCGCGCACTGGCACAGGGAAAACGCATTCTGGTGGTGACACCCTATCCTGCCCTAGAGGCAGTGACTAAAGCAAGTGTTCCGAACTCTAAAGCTTTGCACCCCGTTGGATTCAATGGGCAACATCTTTGACGTCTCCGGATGTCACTTTCATATTCGACTCTTCTCTTCAGACTCAGGAGTTTTTACAGTATGAATTCATTCATCCTCCTCCTTTGTCCTTATTGCCGCTTGAGGATTACGATTGTGTAATCTACACCGATGGCTCGGCACAACCGGCCACGGGGTCCAAGCATGCTTATTCAGCCGCATGTGCTATTGTTGCAGGTACGTTTGTGAACGGAAAGTTCAAATCCACTGTGGTGCATACGCAGGCACTCGGGGATAGTACCGCACAATTGGCCGAGTTGCGTGCTTTGGTGCTTGCACTTGAGTTCGTAAATCCTGATGTGACCACTTTAATCGTGTGCGATTCTTACTACTGTGTTCAATCATACAATGACAATCTGTTCTTTTGGTCGCAAAACGACTATAGAGACGCTAAAGGCAACACAATCAAGCATAAAATGCTTTGGGTTAGGGTGGCAGAATTACAAAGACGTCTGCCACTCACACAGGTGGTTCACACCCTAGGCCATCAGCGAGTGGGCGCACACGCTGTTGGTAACAGTCTGGCAGATGAAGCTGCCAGATCAGCAGTACTCACGTGTTCAGTAGCAGCAGTTACTAGATCCATGTCTAAAATAGACACTGATATCTTGGCAGCTATTGCTGCAACAAAAGAAGGAGTGAATTACCCTAGAGGTTTCCCTTCTAAATATTCTTACCAGATAGGTCCCGATCAGGCTCCTTATGTAACAATACCTAACGTTGGGGTTCGGCTGATCCCCAACGCGGACCGCAGACTTTCCTTGATGGCAGCGGCACACAAAGGCATGGCTTCGGCACACGCTGGTGTGTCTGCGACAATTTCCATTTTGCAGCAGCGTTACTGGTGGCGTGGTTTATACAAAGATACACGTACTTATGTGCTTTCCTGTGACGTTTGTCAACAGATCAAGCCTTCAACAGTTACAAGACCACCGCAGACCTCGCTTGCAATTTCGAACAGACCCTTTGGGTGTGTTTACTTGGATCACTGCGGTCCATTTTCTTCAGACACTGCCTATAAATATATCTTAGTGGCAGTGGACTCGTGCACACGGTTCATCTGGGTCTGGCCACAACGGAGTGCTGACGCACGAAATGTCATTAGGGATTTGCGAGTCTTTGTGGGAATTTTTGCATGCGGCACCTTCCATTCTGACCAAGGTCCGGCGTTTGCCTCTAAGGCTTACAAGGACGCAATGGGCTCCTTAGGGGTGCGGGTGAAATTTTCGTCTCCGTATAGGCCTGAGGGCAACTCTATCGTTGAACGAATGAACCGTGACTTAAAGCAATCCTTGACAGCTAGAGTTATAGGTACTGGCAGGAACTGGCTGGCCCACTTGTATACTGTTCAACGTGCACTTAATAATCTCCCTAGAAGGCCTCTGGGTGGGCGGACCCCTTACGAAATGCTCTTTGGCATACGAATGTTTGTGCCTGACCTTGATGGTCTAGACATGGCGGCGCAATCCGCCAAGTTTGATGTAGATAATCATTCTACTATGTTACAGGACTTACAAGAAGCCCGAGACAAACTAGCAATTGCACATTTGCCTTCAGCCACAGACCCTGCTTTGCAGATTCCGGTTGCCGGCTGGCTTCCGAAGATTGGCGACCTGGTACGAGAGAAGGTGGAGAACAAAAAGAATTCGGCCCCTCTTTTCGTGCACCGGTTCCAGTCCTGGGCTTGAAGGGAACACGTACAGTCATCTTACCACCGCTTCCCGGTCGCAAGGAAAACAGATACATCTCAGTGGAAAATGTCAAGCTACAACATCTGGCCGATCTTAAATAGTGTCACACCAGCGGTCTCTTGTCCTGCCATTTATCGGACAAGCGTTCGAGGTACGCCTGCACGAACAATTAATGACGTTACCATGGAGATGGTTGATTTGCCTGAAAATATATTTGAACCCCCTGCATCACCCTGCATAGACGAGGACGAATATACTTATCCCGCCACAGAGTCGGTGGCACACCAACCAACAACGCCACTGAGCCCGACACGTTATTCATTTGACTCGGAATCCAACTCATCACAAGTCCCGTCCACGTTTAGTCTTTTTGTATCGTGGTTTAGAGACAATTTTTTGATTCCACCTTGGACATACATTTGGATGGTACTTTTTTTGGGTTTTTTGTTCATGTCCATTGGCTTTGTCACAGTGTTTTTTCTACTCATCAATGGTCACTATTTACCTGAACGCTCTGCTGTGAACAGTGTTGCTGGAACTTTGGCTCCACATTCCTCTTCACACATCATGAAGCGTGACCACACATTTGTGAACATTTCAGTGTTTCCAGTTGCTGATGGCATAGTATGGGATGCGGTAAACTTTCAAATACATGGCCCGACAGAAATTATTAATGTACCAAATGTCCTTCGAGTCTCGATGGGTGATGTAGTAAAAAGTAATATTCATTCTGATGATTGGGATGTGCATGCAGTTGAAGCATTGTTTGCTGATTTAAAATATTATGCCTCTTTTAATGCTGAAGACTTATATATGAATTCTGCGAATTATGCCGATTTGTATTGTTACCAACATTGGGGAAATCATTTTCTCCACAAGCCAAGTGCACTACGTAGCCCTGCTACTTACACCCAATGGGAACACTGCCCAAACCCCGTACTAGGTAGTTCCCAAACTCTTCGAAATAAATTCACCTATTTTACTGATTTTAATCGATCAAACCCTGGGTCATATTATTTTAAATTAAAAACTCCATTGACTCAGAAAATAATGTTGACCCACACTAAATTATTATATTCGGGTTCCTTTTTGAGCGCCTTGGCGGTGGGTGGTTATGAATATTGGAAAGACACAGTGGATTTAAAATCAATTTGGGGTTCGAAGCCATGGCAGGTGCAAGGCACTGAGGCCTTGCACCGCGCTTGCCTTATCCCAGCCCAAATTCTATTTCTAAATGCTTCCATTTATCAGACCACGTGTTGGGGGTTGGCTACCGTTAAACAACTAAATGCGCCAACCATCCCATCCTTGTCGAGTCTTCCAAATGATAGTTTGCATTTTAATATGTCCCTTATGGAGTTACAGGCACAGTTTCAGAACAATTCCTTTAACGTTTCTGCACTGATACAGTCACCCTGGTTGGCATGGCCCATATCATCTAATGCATGCCAACTGCGTTTTCATGGCACAGTTCCTGGCTACATACAGGACAAGCCTGATCCAAGATTTACTGAAACTCGTACTGTGACCACGTATTCGGTTGGTAAATTATGTAAACAATGGTTACAACATTCGTCCTTAGACTCTGTTAAGAAACATTTATCCCTCCTATCAGGCACTATTGACTTATCTGACTTTATCTTGGGACCTCGTGGTCCCCGACCGAAGAGATTCATTTATGAGGCATATAATGAGCTCTGGAAACTGTCACAAATGGAAGCTGCTTCCCGTCTTAGGGAAATAGACCAAGCCAATTTGGAAAAGGTGCTTGCTGTTGTTGACAATAGTATAAATACCCTGTCTTCCCGCATTTACACTTTAGACAATATTGTATCCTCTGTTGTTGATATTGTACAAGATGATGTCTCTATGTTGTATCATGGTCAGAATCAGTTGCGCTCAGTGATGCAGTTTGCATGGACTTTGCAAACCCTTAAGTTGGGTAAAGTTCCTTGGAATTTGTTAAACACCACTGCCCTCTTTCTGCCTTTTAATTTGACTGACAAACAGCAGTTCATGTCCATGAAAGATGCATCCTACACTTTGTTACATATTGAAAAAGTGGATCCTTTACCGTTCTCTGTAGCAGAACTAGATTCTGCGGTGTGGCTAGTTCATGGGGTTATAGCTTTACCTTTTTCCCTATTTGAGTTCAGTTCGTGCATGAAGCATTATCCTGTGGGCCGTTTCCAGCCTTTGGGTGGTGCTTTCCTGCATGAACTTTGGTCCTTGCCTTTCATGTATAAATGCCTTAGAGATGGCAAGGAAGTATTTCTCACGGGGGAGTCTTGTGATTCAACTGTGGGTCATTCGCTTATTTGTAAACATATTAAATTGCACGGGGCTTGTAGCGTTTCAGTTCCAAATCTTGCATGTGTCCTGAAGGGTATTCCTGCTCCTGCTATTTCTCCTACTTTTACTTTGCTTACCAACGGTAGCTATTTGCTTTTAAATAACGAAAATTGTTGTGGCCTGCAGGCTGGCATTCCGTATATTGTTACAGTCTCGCACAGAGTTGTCTGCTGCAAGAATGTGCTTTTTCCTCCCCTCACGACATCGTTGATAGCTCTATTTGGCCTTCCATTCCTACCATGGAGGCAGATTTCAATAAGTTGAGCAGAATAAAGGCCCTATTATTGAATGAGGAGGTTATGCTCACATCCGCCCGGGAGACATTCATTCTCCAGGTGGCGAGCACCCACAGTGAAATACAGGCCCTTTTGAACACTGACCTCCCCCAACATTTTGGGGAGTTAATTCATCGTATTTTTAACGCATCAAACACTGAGGGTCTGGTGCACTTTTTTAAGGTTGTGGGGTCTGGCCTCGTGTCCACCTTTCAAACTATTTTCGGTGTGATACCGGCATTCATTCATTCTATTTTTTCTAGCGTCTTTGGTGGATTCCCATTAATCCTCGCTTTGGCGGCCGGTGTCTTGCTGTTGGTCTGTTTTCTGCGCAATGGCTGCACTCCACTGGGCCCTTCTCGATCCCGAACGCCTCCAGCTGCTCCGTGAGCGACTTCTGGTTGGCTTCGATGTTCTGCCCTTGCAACTATCAGTGTGTCCTACACCCTTTCCTTTCGCTTTGCGTATTTCACTTGCGTGCAACCTGTGATGACTTGCATCCGCTGTCCGTTTACATGGACCATGGATTATTGCCTCTCCAATTCGTCATTGTCGGTCCCGGATTTGGTTCGGTTGGTGGGTCCCTTAGAGGCCCATGAACGGGACTGTTCCGCTGCTGGCTTTATGATGCGTGCGGCTGCACTGGGGATTTTGGCACAATGGGATATCTGGGCGGCTGCTCAGAACCTCCTACAACAAAGTTATATTGAATATCACGCAAGCTGTCCCGCATTGCTTTTGGATGCTCCATACTCTGAAGAACATTCCTGCAGCTTTGACCTGTTGGACTGGATGGCGTCTACGTTTTTTGACGACTCCAATGATGTCCTTTGGACGGTATAGCGTTTTTCTGCTCTTCCACGTTTTTGGATTGATTGACTTGCCGTTGGTTGTCAGTAGGCCGCCTCAATTCTGCTCAGGTGTTGGAACTCTGTCTTCATTTTCGTTTTGGCCGATGGACTGTCCAGGGGAGGGTGTCTTGTGGCTCATGGCCTCTTGGCGGGTCTGGCCACGTTACCGCAGGCCTGGCTGCCATGATGACTCTTGCGCACGTTATTATTGGATGTTGTTCTTTCGCCCTCTGTTATTGCCAAGTAATTCTACAACAGTCTGCATATTCTGTTACTCACCTTTTCTCCTGTTCCCTTTTGGGCTCAGTCTGAACAACAGTTACAAGGTCGAATAACAACTCCCTGGTTCCTACTGATTTGGCCCGTCCCTCGCACCTAGACATAACACTTGTACAGCTGCCATTGAGGAAATAGTGTGCTTTTAATAATGCGATCGCTTGTTCTAAGATAGCACTTGGAGACGACCTTTCCAGAGAGAAGAGCTGTGACAGTTTGCTGATGTAGTTTTGCATCAAGAGACTGAGGTATGGGGGTTCGCTAGTCAAAGCCCAAAGGTCTTCTATTATCATAATAAACTGGCTTCCAGCACGGGGAGGGTGGTAATGTTAGTTAGACATATCTCCACTGCTTTATGAGATGCTTTCCCCGTTTGTATTCTATGGAGTAGTAACTATGCTGATTATATTGTTCTTATGTATTATGCTACTAGTACTGACACGTGTACTGTATCTTAGAGCACGTAAGTTGAAATAAACATTTTAACCTATACAGTGTCTCTTCATACGCATGTTGTGGACAGGTACGAATGTGACGAAAGAGTGTTCTTGCCTCTGCGTGTCCTGAGAGAGAGATACCGAGTTCTGGGTTGTCTAAGCATTGGTACATTGGTGCCAATGGGACGCTAAGGCTAGTTGGGTTGGGGTTTTGGGTGCTAAGGTTTATGGTTGGCTCACCACTATATTCCAAGGTCCTATTATCCTGTGCATAGCTCTGTATGTGCAGAAACCCTATGACAGACGCGATGTTAGTTGTTCCTCTAGTGTCTTCCCCAGTTTGGACGGGGGACTCGGAGTCGCTGCACGTCGTAGAGCAGGCTTCTCCCCAACTCCAGGTGTTTACATCGATGCCGGTCAAGACCTCTACTCCTTTCCAGGTGGATGTCGACAAGACGTCGCCTTGACGTCGTTCGATGTCGTTTACTAAGCCGTTGGTGCCGGTCGGTTCTGTGGGGCCCCACAGGACCAGTCAGAGGAAGGTTGTGTGGGGATGGTTCCCTTAGAACAACCACGGCTTGTAGACAGCTGGGTTGCTGAGTGGGGTGAGGCAAGCGGGCTAGATTTGTCCCCTGCTTCCTCCCTCTTGTCACCCCCTGGCCTTGCTTCGGAAGCCAGTTCTACCTTGGCTGATGTTTTGCATCTCACTCTGCCCACTGTGGAGAAGATTACGGATCTCTGATGGAGGTCCTTCATCCTGGCCAGTCGTGGTTGAACCTTTACTTCTATGTTGCGAAGCACTATCCGACATTCTGCTAGGGGCATCGGCAAGACCTGACTCAGGGGTACCGGTAGACCGTACTATTGCCCACACTTATCGCCCTGCCCCTGGGGACCTTGTTTGTCTTGTTAGGCAACAAACCCACCACGGCGTTGTGGTCCAGACTATCACAGCGTCCCTGGTAATGGAGAATATTCCCCATTTCCCCCTTGATAAGGAGTCCAGTAGACAGGACACTTGGGGAAAAGGTGTTTTTTCCTCCACCAGTGCAGCGTTACGCTCCACGAACACAATTTGCGTCCTCGGATGGTTTCTCCACACCTTGTGGAATTCTTTGGGCCAATTTTTACCCTTGTTTCCCGAGGCTAATAGAGGAGAGCTTCATCATCTAAATTAAAACGTGTGCTGGGGATTGCTATATCATTTGATGGTGGATGGCTGCCAGGCAGCCAGGTTACTCATTCGCTGTGGTATGGACTCTATGGACTCCATTGGCCGAGCTATGGCGTCGGCTGTGGCCTTGCGTCGGCATGAATGGCTTAGGGAGTCTGGGTTTTCAGAAGCTGTCCAGTCTGTCTTGCTCGATTTACCATTTGATGGTGAGCACCATTTTGGAGCCCAATCTGATGCGGCCCTTTGCAGGTTTAGTGATGATCGAACAGACTCTTAGTCTGTCTATAGTTACTTTGGCACCCCCCTTTTTTTCTTTTGATTGGTGGGCAAACTTCCCCCATTTTTGAAGTATTGCATACAGTCTCTACTGGTAGTGCTGAAGTATTAAGCACGTCCTGTTGCAATTGTGGTGTTGAAGTTAAGCACCTCTTCTTTCTTGCTGGGAGACTAGTGTCTCTGGATTTACCATTTCAATCTTCAGATTGTTTTGCTACTGGTTAGCAGTTTATTCTTTGGTACTCTGAAGAAGAGCCTTGTCTCAAGAATTCATACCTTTATGGTATATGCCTTGCTCTATGTGGAGTATTGGTTTGCTATTGTGTAGCTTGTGTGTGTACTACTTACGTAGTATGTCGGTATGCTACCGGATACTTTGCTCTGCTATAAGATAGTTTTCTCTGAGTGCCCGGCCTCAGGCGGCCGTCACTCAGAAATGTAACCTAGGCCATTAGGGCCAGGCTATACGACCTTTATGGATCATAGTTGTTGCTTTCCTTGGTGGTACCCTCTTTTAGGGGTCCTGGTGCTTTTCACTCTTGTGGAGTTTTTTCATAGCCAGAATAGTTAGTGCAGATTGTTTTTCTTCAAAAACAGTCTGCATATACTCTTCAGTGTTTGTTTTCCTAAGCACTGTGGGTGTATTCTTGTAAATAATCGAGCTATGGTTCTCTCCCTTCTCGGGAGCATAGGTAGTTCCTTGGTTCATTCTTGGAACTCTTTAGCAAGCCCTCCTAGATAATCTCCATCAACTTTCTTGTTTATACATATCTGAGAGTTACCTGTCAATTGAAGTATGCAGTGAATTAGCATTTAAAAAACCTTTGAAATTCACTGAAAAAACCATAGGTTTCAGGCATGTTATAGTTAGAAATTAGCATTTAAAAAACCTTAGAAATTCACTGAAAAAACCACAGGTTTCAGGGACGTTATAGTTAGTTGGATAGTTCACTCGTACAAAACCAGAGAAATTAGGCCGTTATAGTTAGTTCAGCTAACTATAACTCGCGCCCCCGCAATGCACTGCTGATGACGTCACATATTACATCATTCATGACATGGTCAGTGACATCACTGATGACATCACTGATTTTTTTTTAAACAAATTTTATTGATTTTCAATAAAACATCATGCAACTAACACTCTATCAAAATGATCTGCTTTTGGTCCTTAACCTCATCCATCATTTTATCCGTTGTTTTAATGCTACGCCAGTTCCAAATAATTATTAGAAGCAATCCTTTACAATACAATAACTGACTAACTTAAATGATAAATGAAGGCCCACCTAGCCCCCCCCCTCCCCTCCCCACCCCACCCAAACCACCGGTGTGCATTTCCCGTTCGCAGCTCATTATTGTACTAACATCTACCCTGTCCATTATAGTGTCCTGAATACCAGCAACCCAATACAGGTGAACGCGCCCCCAACTGAGTCTAGCTAGTATGGCGCAGAGTAAGTATCTCGTCACTCTATCACTACTGCGCGGTTTGGTGAACCCATTGATGCCCCCGAGATCGAGCCACCCTCTGAGTCTGCCTCAGATATCTGCAATGCAGCTACCAGCGCTTCCCATGCCCTCGCTACCTCCAATGTTTTTTCATTATCTGTGCGCGCAGCCTGTTGAAACCTGAGTGTTCTTTCGCTCTGCGCCCACTTGAGGAACTCCGTCCTCCATCTCCCAAAAGTGGGCCCTCTCGCTGACTTCCACTGCGCTGTAATCTCTCTCTTAGCTAGTACCAGGCCTAAATCCATAAACTTGCTCATCACTTTCGTTTTAGAGGTGTGCGGAAACCAGTGCAATAGGCAAGTGCCCTGGTCGGATTCCATATTACGGGCAGTAGCCCCCCGAAGTTGGGCAACCACTTCCTCCCAATACGTTCCCAACTGCGGGCACCCCCACATCATATGTTGAAAGATTGCCCCCTCCAAACTACAGCGTGGGCACCGGGCTGCGTCCGTCTCAAAGTACCGATTAATTCTGGCAGGTGTTAAATATGCCCTATGTAAAATGAAAAAATTAACCAATTGAAACCTGGCGTTCCTAGTACTTTTCCAGTTCCACCTGACTAGTTGGGCCCAAGTCTTCTCAGGGATCTCTTTACCTAAGTCTACCTCCCATTTCCCTCGTAGTTCTCGGAGAGGTTCCAGCCTCTCAGTCAGCATGCGCCTATAGAGGCACGTGATCGCCTTAAAAGTGCCCGCGTCCATCGCCACATATTGGCAAGCCGCTGATGTCTGTGGCTCCAATAGACCCTCTTTCCAATAACTTTGTATTGCCGATACAAGGGCTGAGTGCAATAGGTAATCTCCCCGAGGGAGGCCGTACCTATCTTGCAAGGTCTGAAACGGCAATAACGTTCCATCTTCATAGAGGTCGCCCACCATCTGCACCCCCAAAACCTCCCATTTAGCCAATGCTGTCCAGTCTCCGCCGTGGGGGAGGGCCGTACACATCCCCAGTGGGATTTCTGGAGCATAAGGGCGGGCCACCCCAGCCCTGCGCTGGCTCCGGTTCCAGCAAAGCCTCAACGTCCGCTCTTCGCCAGTGAGCTGCCCAAGGTTCAGCCGCTGCCGTAGTACAATAAAGGACAAAACATGTCGTTGGACCCATCTTCCTTCAGGGCCATCCGGGCCCCGGAACTCCTGAGCCACCGCTTGGGTGAGCCACTGCAACTGGGCCGCTAAATAATATAACTCGAAGTCCCTCACTGCCATCCCCCCATCGACTCTCGAGCGCATCATTGTTGTTAGCGCAACCCTCCGTCTGCCAGTTCCCCATAAAAATCCCCCAGCCATAGAGCGGAGTTGCTTAAATACGGAGCCTGGGATCCAAATCGGCAGCGTCCGAAAATAATACAGGAGGCGGGGAAGCGCCACCATTTTCAAAAGTGCCACCCGGCCCGCCACCGAGAGTGGCAAAGTGCTCCAAAAGGCAAAACTGCTCTTAAGGCCTCGTATGGCCTTACCTACATTACCCTCCAGCAAATCTTCCGGGGCATGATATATATTAGTGCCAAGATAAGGTAAACATCTAGGTTCCCAGCAAACATCTGCAACCCGGTCAAGGTCTGCCTTGGATGGCAGAACCGGGAACAAGCATGTCTTCTGCCAGTTCACCCCAGCCCCGACACCCTGCCAAAATCATGGAGCAATCACTTCGCTCCCACTAAAGCCTCTTCCGTGTTTGCAAGGAAGATTAATAAATCATCAGCATACAGGGAGATGTATTGCATGTCCCCACGGAGATCTAGCCCAGGGTAATATGTCCCCAACCTGGCATGGGCAGCTAACGGTTCGATAGCCAAAGCGAATAACAATGGAGAGAGCGGGCACCCCTGCCTCGTTCCCCGGCCCACTGAACAGGAAAGAGAAATCGTTACTCCCGTTCGTACGCGAGCTGTCGCTGATTGATATAAGATTTCCGTCCATCTCACAAAGGATTCCCCTAGGCCCAGCGCCCTCAGTACCCCAGACAAATACGGCCATTCTAGGCTATCAAAAGCCTTTTCAATATCTACTGAGAGGACCGTCGCCGTGGGAGCCATACTATTGCCCTCCCCCATTATGCGTAGGAGGCGCCTTACATTAGTTGCCGTGGTACGTTTCGGAATAAATCCCGCCTGATCGCTATGAACCAGCTGTACCATATATGGAAGGAGCCGCGTCGTGAGGATCTTACTAAGTATTTTGTAATCAGTAGTTAACATGGACAACGGGCGATAAGCCGATCGTATCAGAGGGTCTTTTCCCGGTTTTAATATAGGGACAATAATGGCCTCACGAGTGGAAGCAGGCAGCCGTCCCAGGCCCCAGGCTTCCCGGAAAACCGCCAGCAGCCTAGGAGCCAATATATCGACATAAGTCGAATAAAACTCTATCGGCAGCCCATCCGTGCCCGGCGTTTTATTGCGTGCCATGTGTTTAATCGCTTCCCGTATTTCCCCTTCGGTAAGCTCCCGCCCCAGGAGGTCCGCCTGTGTCTTCTCTAATCTTGGCAGGCATACTTCTGCTAAGAAATCCCCCAGCGTTTCGCCCGGAGTCTGGAGCCTGCTCTCATACAAATCTGCATAATAGTCTAAAAACAATCCATTAATTTCTTGCTGAGTGTATACTGGTGTTCCCGTGGATGATGTCAAGGCCAATATAGGCATGCCCCTGGGGGTCGGATTAGCCAACCAAGCCAATAGTGTACTCGACTTATCCCGTTCCGCGTGCGCCCGCACTAAGTACGCCTTGTGGTCAAAGCAGCGCAATCTCTCCACCTGAGTCGCCACTCCCTCTCTCGCTGCCATGACTTCGCCCTGCGCCTCAGGATTCTCGTATCTGGCTCTCTCGGCTTGCCGCAGCCGCTGCTCTTCTTGTTCTATGTCAAAAAGGAGGGTCTTCCGTACTCCCACCATTTTAGATATACATAAACCCCCCGTAACAACCTTAAAAGCATCCCATTCCAATGCCAAGCTCGATGTTGTACCTTCGTTCTCTTGAAAATAGTGCTCTATGCCAGTCTGTACTTCTGCGCGGAAGACGGGGTCCTCCAGAGTTTCCGGGCGTAAACGCCAGGTGGGAATTAGAGGCCTCTCTCTAACCCAGTTTATTATCAGCAGCAATGGATTGTGATCCGAGATCGTCCTTGCCAAATACTCGCTGAGTCGGACAGATGCATGAACATCCGGGGAGCACAAAACGGCATCCAACCGTACGTGTAAGTCGTGCAATGCAGAGAAGTAGGAATAATCCCTCTCGCCCAAATGCTGTGCCCGCCAGGAATCTATGAGCCCCCATTTATCCTGCCAATCCTGTCTGGTTTTAGAAAGCCTATGAATAGGAGCCTCGGGCAACGGGGGGTGAGACCTGTCCATAGTAGTGTCAGTGACAGAATTGAAGTCCCCACCCATTATTACCGGGCCTGTCAAGAAGGGTGCCAGTTTCCCCGACAGCCGGGCAAAAAAGGAGGCCTGTTCCAGATTGGGGGCATATACGCTGCATAGCGTAACTCCTTACCATCTAACCTTCCCATGACCGCCCCTCCGCCCCTCCGGGTCTGCCAACTGCTGTGTCGGCTGGAAGGGCACTCCAGCTCTGACCCATATCAGTGCGCCCCTAGCAAAAGCAGAGTAGGTCGTATAAAAGAGCTGTCCTCTCCACCTGCGCTGCAACGCCACCCCCTCAGCTCGATCAACATGGGTTTCTTGGAGGAAAGCGATCTGCACCCCCCTACGCGCCAAAAATGAATGTATCTTGTGGCGTCTCTGCATCGTGTGCATTCCCCGTACGTTCCAGGTAATACATTTTAAATCTGAAAGAGACACGTTAGTGACAGATTCCTTACCTTAGAATATCCCCAGGCGTCAGGCTGGATCCGGAAAGTTTTTTGCGTAGCAGTACCCTTGCACGTCGGTAGGCGGCGTCGTGCGGCTCCGCGTCCGTCGTCGGCGTTGTGATCGCCGGGATGACGTCGCGGGCAGTACTTAGACGCCGCCCCTGCGCGCTGACGTCAGTTCTTTTTTTTCCGCGCCAGTAAGCGCAGATCCGGGAAGAGCAGTGCCCTAGTCACTTTTTGACTATCCTTTTTTGTGAATTTTTTCACTGTTTCTTCATTGAGTCTTCACGACTCCTAAGGTGTCGTAGGGATGCCCGGCTTTAAGCCATGCGAGGCCTGTGGTCGCATGATGTCGATCACGGACCCGCATCTCGAGTGTCTCTTCTGTCTCGGCCGAGACCACGACACAAAGTCGTGCCCTGACTGCCGGAAACTTCATCCGAAGGCTTTGCGAGAGCGGTCTCGAAAGCTACTCGAGGTCCGGCAGTCGGCTCCGCGCCGCACCAAGCCCCGGTCCCGGGAGAGGTCGAGGGGCCGGTCGCGGAGTCCCCGCCGTTCGTCGGAATCCAAGTCTTCGCGCTCCTCCGGTAAGTCGAAGCACAAGAAGTCTAAGCGGCGTCATCGCTCTAAGACTTCGCCTCGCCGGTCTCGCGACTCGGCTGAGGCCCCAGTCGGCACCGTCCCCGCGGCCCCGGACATGCCTGTAGAGCCGCCCCGAACTACCCGTTCTTTCCGGGTTCGGGGGCGACTCCGGCCGAAATACAGGAATTCCTGTCGGCCATGGCCCGCCTCTTCGGGCCTTCAGGTCCCTCCGGTGCGCCTTCGGGCCCCGCTGGCCCTGATGGGGTTGCCCCGGCACCGCCGTCGACTCCGGTCCCGGCGCCGCCTGTCCCACCAGCCTTCATCCCGGCCTCGGCTCCGGCCCCGGCCTCGATCCCGGCTCCGGTGGTACCGCAACCCCCATCGACGCCGGTTGACCTAACCACGCCTCCGCCTCCGCCGATGTCCCGGGTGCCGTTCCTGACGCCGGCTCTCTCCGGCTCCGGACATAGAGCCGGACCAACGTCGCTCGACGCCGGCTCCGGCGCCGATCAGACCTTGGGTCCCAAATGTCCCTCCTCCTCCATATTTTGAACAAGAGGAGGACCAGGAGAGCTGGGAGGGGTCTGAGGACCCTCTCACACAACAGTGTGAGTTTGATCCGGACTGGGCTGAGGAACTTGGGGATGCCAGTGGTCTAGACACCTCCCCTGACACTGGCATGCTGTCTCCTCCCGTGGCTACGGAGGAGGGAGCTAATTTTGCAACGGTGTTGCGTAGAGCAGCTGGAGCCTTACATCTCCAGTTGCCTACTGTGGCCGTCAGGACTAACCTCCTGACAGAAGTGCTTCAGCCGGCCGCTTCCTCTTCGGAGACTGTGCTGCCGTTTAATGATGCACTCACTGACGTTCTTTTGGGTGCCTGGTCCAAACCCACCACAGGGGCTCCTGTGGATAGGAACATGGCCCGACGCCATCGCCCTGCTCCGGGCGACCCCTTGTTTCTCTCCCAACATCCCACCCCTGAGAGCTTGGTTGTCCAAGCCTCTGCCTCCCAAACCGCCTTCCCTACCGCCCTCCGGATAGGGAATCCAAACGCCTGGACCAATTTGGGAAGAAGGCTTTTCTTCCTCCAGTGCTGGCTTGCGGTCCGTCAACACCGCTTGCCTTTTGGGCCGATATACCCACTCCCTGTGGGATTCGGTGGCGGCTGTTTTGCCGCAGTGTTCTGAGGAGGTCCAGACACTGCTTACCCGCGCCATTGCGGAAGGGCGAGATGCGGCTAAATACACCATCCGTTGTGGCCTTGATACCGCCGACTCGCTGGGCAGATACTTTGCGACGACGGTGGCGCTACGTCGCCACGCCTGGCTGAGGACAACTGGTTTCTCGGGTGATGTCCAGAATACACTCATGGACATGCCCTTTGATGGAGTCGGTCTTTTTGGTTCAAAGGCAGACCATGCGCTGGACCGGTTTAAGGACTCACAGGCTACGGCCAAGTCCCTGGGCCTTTCTGTTGTACGCCCTCCGCTCACCTCTGCTTTTCGTCCCTTTCGTGGCCACGGAAGGGGCGCCCAGTCACGTCAGCTGCCCAGCCACCGGCCCGCGCAGCAAGCGTCTACACGTGGCCGAGGACGTGGATACCGCCGTGGCGGTTCGGGCAACCAGCGTGCGGGTCAGGCCACCACCTCCAACCCGTCCGCGGCCTCCAAGCCCTCCTAGTCCCTCCTTTCCGGTGCACAGCACGCCAGTAGGGGGCAGGGTCCGCCATCACCTTCACCACTGGCGTCCCATCACCTCGGACAGGTGGGTCTTGGACATTGTCCGAAGGGGCTACTCCCTCCCCTTCGAGACCACCCCCCAGCCATGCCACCTCAATTCCACCGCATGTCAGGGGATCACTTGGTACTTCTGCAGAAGGAAGTCACGGCCCTCTTGGCCAAGAGGGCCATCGAGCATGTTCCGACCCCAGAAGTAGTACATGGTTGCTACTCCCACTACTTCCTGGTGCCCAAAAAGGACAAGGAGGACATGCGTCCTATCTTGGACCTCCGGAACGTCAATCGCTTCCTCCGGAAGGAGAAGTTCAAGATGCTCACCCTAGCTCAGGTCTTGACTGCCCTCGACCCTGGAGACTGGTTGGTAGCGTTGGACTTGCAGGACGCTTATTTTCACATCCCCGTCCTGCCGGCCCACCGGCGTTACCTGCGGTTCACGGTAGGCCTCGAGCATTTTCAGTTCACCGTGCTCCCCTTGGCCTTACAAGTGCCCCTCGGGTGTTCACAAAAGTGATGGCGGTGGTCGCAGCTCATCTGCGCCGGGCAGGGGTTCCAGTCTTCCCCTACCTCGACGACTGGCTGCTGAAGGCGGGCTCGTCCCAGGCAGTCGTCTCCCACCTCCAGACTACGGCCGAACTCCTGCACTCGCTGGGGTTCTCCATCAATGTGCCGAGTCGCATCTGATTCCTTCTCCACAGCTCCTTTTCATCGGAGCAGTTCTGGACATGACGCAGTTTCGGGCCTATCCTCCCGAACGGCGAGTCCGGGATATTCAGGCTATGATTCCGATCTTTCAGCCTTTATCCTGGGTTTCGGTACGGATGACCCTGAGGCTGCTGGGCCTCATGGCCTCCTGCATCCTGCTGGTCAATCATGCCAGATGGCATATGCGGGCTCTGCAGTGGGACCTGAAGTTCCAGTGGGCGCAGCACCAGGGCAACCTGTCCGATCACGTCCAGATCTCGGAGGGGACTGCAAAACAGTTGCAGTGGTGGCTCTCGAACCGGCAATGGGTCATGGGCAGATCCCTCTCCCTTCCCCAGCCAGTGCACACAGTTGTGATGGACGCGTCCCTTCTGGGATGGGGCGGTCACATGGGAGAGGCGGAGATCAGAGGCCTCTGGTCTCCGGCGGAGTCCCGGCTCCATATCAACCTTCTGGAGCTCCGGGCGATCCGACTTGCACTCAAGGCATTCCTTCCCTCTGTCAAAGGGAAGGTAGTGCAGGTGTTCACAGACAACACCACCGCCATGTGGTATTGCAACAAACAAGGCGGGGTGGGGTCGTGGACCCTTTGTCAGGAGGCTCTGCGCCTCTGGACATGGCTGGAACATCAGGGCATGTTCCTGATGGTTCAACACCTGGCAGGTTCCCTGAACGCCAGGGCGGACGAACTCAGCCGCAGGTGCATGATGGATCACGAATGGCGTCTTCACTCGGAAGTGGCGCAAGGACTCTTTCTACAGTGGGGAGAGCCTTGGTTAGATCTATTCGCCACCGAAGAGAACGCGCAATGTCATCAGTTCTGCGCGTTGGAATTTCCAAGGCGGCACTCGCTCGGCGACGCTTTTCGTTGCGAGTGGAGTTGCGGTCTGTTGTACGCCTTTCCGCCTATACCACTTCTACCCAGAGTGTTGAAGAAGATTCGGCACGACCGGGCCCAAGTCATTCTTGTGGCTCCGGACTGGGCTCGAAGAGTTTGGTATCCCGAGCTACTCAGTATGAGCGTAGATCCCCGATCCGTCTGCCTCTTCGGGAGGATCTTCTGTCGCAGCAGCAGGGGACGGTCCTCCACCCGAACCTGTCCAGCCTCCACCTGCTTGCGTGGAGATTGAGCGGCGGCAGTTGATTCCTTTCGACTTGCCTCCCGAAGTTTGTGATGTGATTCTGGCAGCCAGGCGTCCCTCCACTAAGGTGGTATACGCCTGCAGGTGGAACAAGTTTGTGGCATGGTGCACAGCAAAGGCTGTGAATCCCCTTTCTGCCCCTCTTTCTGAGGTTCTTCTGTTCCTTCTTTCCCTGGCCCAACAGGGTTCTGCCCTGGGTACCATCAAGGGCTATCTTTGTGCCATCTCAGCCTTCCTCCGGCTTCCTGATCAGCCCTCCCTTTTCAAGTCCCCTGTTGTTAACAGGTTTCTAAAAGGCATTACACACCTCTTCCCTCCTGTTCCGTTTGTAATGCCTCAGTGGGACTTGAACTTGGTTCTTACCTTTCTTATGTGCGCTCCCTTTGAGCCTCTACATAACTGTCCTCTTCGTCTTCTCACTCTGAAGACAGCCTTTCTGGTGGCCCCTCACCTCCGCTCGGCGGGTGAGTGAGCTCCAGGCTCTTTCATGCAAACCTCCCTTTCTGTCTGTCCATCCAGACAAGGTTGTTCTTAGGACGCGTCCGGCCTTCTTGCCAAAGGTGGTTACTGCCTTCCACATTGGGCAGACCATCACTTTGCCCACCTTCTTTCCGCCTCCGCAACCTTCCAGAGAGGAAGAGAGGCTCCACCGTCTGGACCCAAAACGTGCGCTTTCTTTTATATCAACCGCACACAACACTTCCGGGTGGATGACCAGCTCTTTGTTGGCTACGTGGGCGCCAAAAAAGGTTGGGCGGTGCTCAAGAGAACCATCTCCCGCTGGGTGACCTTGTGTATCAAAGCCTGCTATTCTTTGGCTAAGAAGGAGCCTCCTGTAGGGCTGCGTGCCCATTCCACCAGGGCAACGGCTGCTACCACGGCTTTAGGCCGCGGTGTTCTGCTGCAGGATATCTGTCAGGCAGCTACGTGGGCCTCGCTGCACACATTTACAAAGCATTACTGCCTTGACAGTCAGGTCCGGAGGGACGGCTTCTTTGGCCGTTCTGTCCTCCGGGACTTCCTTGTCTGATCTTTGTTCGCAGACCCACCACCGGGGTTGGTATTGCTGGGGTATCTATTCTAAGGTAAGGAATCTGTCACTAACGTGTCTCTTTCAGATGCACAAGTTACTAACTTGTGTAACGATATATCTGTAAGAGACAGTAGTTAGTGACAGATTCCTTACCGCCCCACCCATCCTCCCCGTTCTGCAAACTGATTTCTAGGGTTAAGGACATCCCTTTCAGGGCCCTAGTATTTTTCAGACACCTATGTCAGCTTCTTGCATGGCTCTGCGTTCCTGGCGCGGAAAGTCGTGTACAGAACTGACGTCAGCGCGCAGGGCGGCGTCTAAGTACTGCCCGCGACGTCATCCCGGCGATCACGACGACGGACGCGGAGCCGCACGATGCCGCCTACCGACGCGCAAGGGTACTGGTACGCAAAAAACTTTCCGGATCCAGCCTGACGCCTGGGGATATTCTAAGGTAAGGAATCTGTCACTAACTACTGTCTCTTACAGATATATCGTTACACAAGTTAGTAACTTGTGCTTCAGGTGATGTCCCCATAGTGGTTTCCAGCCCACATCCAGAACTGTTCTCCCTCCAATGGCACACCGGTGGTTCTAACTACCCTCAAAAAAAGAAAACCCAAAAATCCCCAACAAACCCCCCCTCCCCCCCCAGAATAGGCTCTAAAAATCTAGCACACATCCAAACTTCCCACTAACTTTATCCCCGGTAGCTACCAGGGACCCACTTAAAACCTGATCGAAGGGGGGGCTCTAGAGTCGAGAAGAACTGGGTCACAATCCCGGTGTATCCTAGCCCCGTACCCCACTATCAGAGTAGCCTCCATACCGTCGAAAGGATCCCTTATAAAGGAGAACTGCTCTAGTCTGGCGCCCTCTCATCTCAGCCCTCCCCCCGCCCGATCTCAGTCACTCCCCAGGGGATGCCAGGGCTAGTGCCACTCCACCCCCCACTCAAAGTATTAAATTTGGTCACTCAGCCTCAGGCATCAACAACCTCATCCGCAGTCCCAGGGGTGACATGTGGCAGAGTAACACTCCCAGTATCAGTGTCATCAGAGTCAGTCCCAGCTGACCCCTTTTCGGAGTCCGTCGCTGCCGTTGACGCTCGCCCTCTTGCTTGGGAAATCTCTGTCACGGCCTGCAATACTGCTAATCTCTCCGTCTCCGTCTGCGTCGTGGTGAGGCGCTGCGCTCCCGGGTGACGTCGTCCAGTGCGTCTTGTACGGCGTGGGCGCGGTGCTTCCGTTTGGTACACTGTACCACGGCCCGCCTTTCCCAATCCCGCTCTGTAGGATTCCAGCCAACTCCATGCTTCTTCAGGGTCATTGTGGAAATACGTTGTACCGTCCATTATTACCTTCAGGCATGCTGGGAACAGCAAGGAATATTGAATGCCTTCTTCTCTAAGCTCTTTCTTAATTGCTAAAAACGAAGCCCGCTGGCGCTGCACCTCGAATGTGTAATCCGGAAAGAGCGTCACATTAGTATTATCCACCTTAAACGGGCCCGTTGTACGAGCCTTGTTCAGGAGCAAATCCCTATCTTTGTAATGGAGGAGGCGCGCCACGACCGGTCTGGGAGGTCTTCCAGGCGCCAGCTACTTGGCCGGGACCCTATGCGCCCTCTCCAGTGTGTAGAAGGGAGTCAGGCCCTCCGGCGCAAACTCAGTCCGCAGCCAGGTTTCCAAATAATCCACCATATTGCCCCCTTCCACACCTTCCGGCAGGCCCACCACTCGTACATTATTCCGTCTATTGCGCCCTTCCGCATCTTCGGCCCTCCGCTCCAGTACCTGTGGATGGCGCCGCACATCTCCCAACTGGGTTTCCAACGTTTTCTGCGCCGGTTCCAGAACCTCCAAGGTGGTCTCTGTCTGCTTCACCCGGTCGACCAACTTTGCGTGCTCCGCTCGGAGGAGGCCCAACCCCAGGGCCACCTGCGCGATGTCTTGCTGCAGCGCATCCTTAGTATCCGTGATGGCCTTAAGTATCCGATCCACCTGTTGCTGCATCAGGCCCTCTGGTTGCGGCTCTGCGACGTCCTGCTGTCGGTGCTCCACCGTTTCTACCTCTGGCTCTGGGTGGGCCCCCCCCTGCTTGCCTCTTGGTTTCCCCATGGAGCTCAGTTCGCTAGGACCCCAACCGTAGTGGGGGATCTCCTCTCGTGGCACCAGGGCAGGCCACCAACCGCACTCCCCGCCTCTCACCAAATCAGGCTCTGGCTGCCAGCGGAACCGCTTTATCGCCCAATGTGCGCTCTCCACTGGTCAGCCACGCGTATGAAAGGCAGTTGTTGCACCCTCAGACCCCAAGTCACTCACAGGGCCAAGCGCAGCCCCACCAGGGCAAGAATCTGCCTCCTGTGGCCTGCTCCGATCTGCTCTAGTCTTCGGGTAGCAGCGCCACACTGAGTCCCCGCAGGTCAGGAGCACACTGGACCCAGGATAACCACAAAGTTCACCATGTGGGCCCCCCAGTAGCCGAGGCGCCCACCTGCCCCCGTGGCCAGCCTCAGTCCCTTCGCGGTTCTCCGCTGGCTACTGCTCGATGGTCACTCTCTGCTGGTCCTCCTCGCACTTAGGAGGTCTCTTTGGCGCTCTCGGGCCCCAAGCCGTGCGCCGGGTCAAGCGTGGCCCGACCTGCCCGATGGCTCTCCGCCCTCGGCCAGCCCAGGTCTATTTCTTCTTCGCGGATGTCACACTGCGTCCGCGCCAGTCAACTCCTCACCAGGCCTCGGGCGGTCCCCGCACTCACTATACAGGGCCCCCGGCTGCAAAGGCGCCCGCCCGCTCACCTCGCGACTCTAGTGGCAGGCCTCAGTCGCGTCGCCGCTCCTCCCTTGGCACCCGCCGTCCACTCAGGCTCCTCCGGGATGAAGCGGTGCCTGCAGTGCGCTTTCCGCCACCTCGTCCGCTCCTCACACAACCGGAGCACCGGGCCTCCGTCGGGGACAGGCGGCAGCTGCTGCGCTCCAGGGGGGCCCCCCCAGGCTGCAGGCCGCACCCCTACGCTTCAGGGAAGCAATCGGCCGCCAGTGTGTAGGTGCGCCGGTCCGGGCCCTCTGTGGCCGCAACGCCACCTTGGGGGGACGGTGGGTGTCCAAGCTCGCTCCCAGCAGTCCCCAGCTGCGTGCTATCAGTCTGAGGAGGAGGTCCCATTCAGTAGAGCACAGTTCTGGGCACCATCAACCAGGCCCCGGTCTCCAGCAGGACAGCTCTCCTCCCCAGTGTTCGCCCTCCTTCGGTCTCCTCAAGGTGACAAAGGCTGCAGGGACACTTTCTTAGCCCTCAATTGTCCCTCGCGGCCGAGCGCAACTCCACCAGTCCACTCATCCCACCTCCGGCTCCAATCCAGGCCTCTTCGCGGGCACCAGCGGCACCGGGACGCTCCAGGAGGCGGAGTCGCTCCAGGCCCAGGTCAGTCACCAAGTCTGTTCAGGGCCCCCAGGGGCCGAGGCACTCACCCGCTGTTTCCGGTCCTCCAGCGGCCGGCCTCAGGTGCTCCATGGTCCTTCCCCAGCAGCCGCTTCCAGTCCCTCCCCGGTCAGACGCTCCCGGGAGCGATCGGGGCTCTGAGCAACCGCCTCTGCGTCATCGCTATGCTTCTCACCGCAGGAGCTCTCAGCGGTGTCGGGGGTCGACCGGATCCCGTGGCACTCCGGCGGGGGCCCTCCCCAGTCCGTATCTCCTCGCTCTGGTGCCCCGGGCAGCGCCCTTCAGGAGGAGAGGACGGCCGCCGCAGCCGCCATTTTGTTGGAGCGCGGGCCGGGATCTGTAGGCCCTGAGGTCACCACAGTACAGCCGGGAACGGGGGGGCGCCCTGACTTGCCCCCAGCAGTCTCCAGCCCCTACGGAGCCGGTCGGCTGGGCTCGACGAAGGTATGTGGCTCGTGGCGCAGGATAAACGGTGGGGTCGGCGCGGAGCTCCCAGCTCACGCGTCCGTCCTCATCGGCTCCGAAGCCACGCCCCCCATGCAGCATCACTGATGACATCTCAAATGACATCAATGATGACATCACTGATGACATCATCCAGTGACTGTGTGTTTCTATAAAGTTTAAATATGTTTTATATATATGCCAAGGTGTATTGAAGAATGAGTGGGTGTATAAGTGTCTGGATGGATGATTTAGTAGGTGCGTGACTGACTGTATAAGTGAGTGATTAAATGTGTCTTACTGAATGCATGGGTTAGTGACTGATACAGACATTCACACAGTTTAGTTTGTCAGTTGGTGTGTAAGCGGTTGCATGGGTTGGTGAGTAGCTAAATGAGGATCTATATGGGTTATTGATTGGTTGTCTGAGTATCTGTATGGGTGCCTGAGTTTCTGTGTGGGTGGGTGGGGGTGTGTGACTCTGTGCATAGATGTGTGAGTGGATGATTCACTGGGTGTATGGGTTCAAGAGTGTATCTATGAAGGGCTGTATGGATGGGTGAGTGTGTGTATGGGTGTGTTGGTGAGTGAATGGATGCCTCAGTGGTACATGTGTGAGTAACTGCATATGTGAAAGGCAGTATATGTGAGTGCTGGAGTGTATAAATGACTATATGTGAGAGTGAGTGATTGTGAGAGTGGCTGTGTGGATCAGTGTGTGCTTGTATTAGTTATTGTATAAGAGTGTAAGTATGTGTTAGTATATGTTTGAATAAGTGAGGTGGTGTGTGTATAACTGTATAGGTGAGTAAATGGGAGTGTGATTGATTCTTTGCATGACTGACTAGGTATGTGAGTAACTCTATGGATGAGTGGCGGTGTGTGAGTGTCTGTATAGATATGTGAGTGCATATGATAATGCCGTATTGATGGTTGACTGCATTTATGAGTGACTGTATGGGTGAATGAGTGGATGTGTGTGTAGACCTAGGAATTAGTGAGTGGGTATGTACTAACTGGTATTGGTGTGTCTAGGAATTAGTGAGTGGGTATGTACTAACTGGTATGGTGTGTCTATGCATCAGATTATCACGTCGATGATGTCATCAGTGATGTCATTTGAGATGTCATCAATGATGTCATCAGTGATGTCACTGACCATGTCATGAATGATGTAATATGTGACGTCATCAGCAGTGCATTACGGGGGCGCGAGTTATAGTTAGCTGAACTAACTATAACGGCCGAATTTCTCTGGTTTTGTACGAGTGAAATATCCAACGAACTATAACGTCCCTGAAACCTGTGGTTTTTTCAGTGAATTTCTAAGGTTTTTTAAATGCTAATTTCTAACTATAACGTGCCTGAAACCTATGGTTTTTTCAGTGAATTTCAAAGGTTTTTTAAATGCTAATTTCTAACTATAACGTGTCTGAAACCTATGGTTTTTTCAGTGAATTTCAAAGGTTTTTTAAATGCTAATTTCTAACTATGCCTACAGAGGTAGGACATGTGAAGAAAGAAGAAAAAACGCACAGAAAGAAGCAAAAGAAATGCAGAAAGAAGCAACAGAAGTCCACAAAGACGAACAAAAGTGCAGGAAGAAGCAAGACATGTGCAGAAAGAACCAACAGAGGAGCAGAAAGAGGCCTTGTTGCAAAATCATCCTGTGCCCACAACTTTCTCAGACGGGTACTGGTGGTAACTGACTCTGACTAACCAGGCCTAGAGCCAGTGCTATGCTAAAAGACACTTAGAATACAGTGAAAACACCTACATACACTAGGGAACACTATGGGTTGGGGTACCCCTGTGATTAGCATGACCTCCTCTGTAAGGCCCTAGTACATAATAGGGCAGGGGGATTAAAACTACCTCTAAGTCAGAGGTGCAGAAATATGCTACTTTAACTAGTAGTCACGTTTGCAGAGTGGTGGAGAAAGGATGCTGGGCGTCCAACCAACGCTCAGGAATTCCGCTGCGTAGGACTTACAGGAGGTACCAGGAGGGATTCTTGGCCCCCAAACTCCCTCAGGACTAAATTGGACTTCATCCCCCATCCCGTAGTTTGCCACGAGGCATGTTTGCAGAGTGGTAGAGAAAGGGGGCCATGGTCTCCGAAGACGTCTTAGCAATCCCACTGTGTGGGACTTACTGGAGGTAACAAGAGGGGTAGTTGGCCCCCAAGGACATCCTTGGGGGCCAACTTCCCAAACTATTACCTCCAGTCAGACCCACACAGCAGCACTGGTAAGTACTCGTACCAGGCCACGCCCACTTTGCCCACCACTCTACAAACGCGCTCCCTGGCACGCTCTTGGATGGGGATTGAAGTCCCCTTCACTTCTGGGGGTCCTTTAGGGGCCAACTAGCCTACCTTTTACCTCCAGTAAGCCCCACGCAGTGGGATTGGTGAGAGGTAGACAAAGGCCATGCCCCCTTTCTCCACCTCTCTGCAAACACGCCCCCTGGCGCGTTGTAAGTTGGGGGATTAAGTCCCCTTGAATCCTGAGGGTCCCTGGGGTCCAACTAGCCCATTAGGTACCTCCAGTAAGCGCCACAGAGCTGCGTTGCAGAGAGATGTAAAAAGGGGCATGGCCTGGACCACCTCTCTGCAACGCAGCCCTGTGGCGCTTCCTGGAGGTACCTGGTGGGCTAGTTGGCCCCCAGGGACCCCCAGTATTGAAGGGGAATTAATTCCCTAATTTAAAACGCGCCACAGGGCGCGTTTGCAGAGTGTTGCTGGGAAGGGGCGTGGCCTCCGGCATGATCGCTGTCTTTTTTTTTTTTTTTAGAAGGGGGGGTTGTGTGGCCCCCCTTCTTTTTCCTTTTTTTGGGCCCTGGGGACCCCATCCCTCAGGGCGTGACCCCTTTTTAAAAAAAATAATAATCTGAACGGGAAGGGGGACGCGTGGGCCCCCCTCCCGTGGCCAATTCCGGCCCCGGGGACCCCATCCCCCAGGGCATGGCCACATATATTTATGTTTTTAAATATATATTTAAGGAGGGGGGCTGCGTGGCCCCCCTCCTGAGGCCTCTATTGGCCCCGAGGACCCCATCCCCCGGGGCTGGCCTTTCTTTTGGGGGGGGGTGAGGGGGGCCGCGTGGCCCCCCTCCCGGGCCACTTCTAGCCCCGGGGCAGGCACTATCCGTTGGGGACCGTGGGGGGAGCCCCAATGCCCCCACGGTCCTGCCGGCTCCCCGCGTCCTGCAGGAGCCGTCATTGCTTTTCCACACGGGGAGCTGCTGACATGCAGCTCCCCGTGTGGAAAGCAATCTGCTTTGCATTTTGGAAGCGAGAGCAGGCTTCTCTGCTCTCGCTCCAAAATCCAAAGCAAGTTTGCTATGGCAGGGCGGGAGCCGCGAGGCTCCCGCCCTGCCATCGCAAACAGCAGTGTCCCGGGGGTGGGCACCCCGGGACACTGCAGGAGCTGGCCCTGGGGGGTGGCAGTCCCCAGGGCCATCACGGGCTCCAGGAGGGGGGCCGCGCGGCCCCCCTCCCTTCAGTTTCAAAGCCCCGGGGAGGTGGTGGTCCCCGGGGCTCCGTAACCGACCCCCGCATTTACATACTTAGTGCCCCGGGGAGGTGGCAGTCCCCGGGGCGTGTGGGGGGGCTAGAGCCCCCCCACACAGGTTCATTTTTCTTTTTTAAAAACAAGCCCCGGGGGTGGCGGTCCTTGGGGCTGCAGGGGGGGGCCGTGTGCCCCCGCAAATATTTAAGAAAATCCCCAGGGGGTGGCGGTCCCCGGGGCTGCGGGGGGGCCGAGTGCCCCCGCAAATATTTAAGAAAAGCCCCAGGGGGTGGCAGTTCCTGGGGCTGCGGGGGCCCCCGCAATTACATTATGGCATGCCCCCGGGACTTGGCCCACCCGGGGGCTAAATAATAACGAAGCGCGGGAGGCCGCGCTTCGTTTTTTAAATTTTCACTGCAGGATTCGCGGATCCTACAAGAATGTTGCAGTTTTTTGTTTTTTTTTATAAATGCATTTTTTGGCCCTGGGTGTCCTTATGGGACCCCCTGAACAGGCCTAGGGGGTCAGGGTGTTTCTACCCTGCCCCCTTTTCTTTTTTTACACCTTTGTTTTTCTGTTTTCTTGTGACTTTCTACCGAGTCACAAGATGGCTGCCAACACTTCCTGGTTTGGAGTGTTGACAGCCAATTAGAATAAAGCTCGTGGTCGGGAGGGTTCGCGAACCCTCCTCGGCCATAGTTATCGAAACTTTTATTTTTTGATTTTCTCAACAACTACTGAACGGATTTACACCATTTAACAAAAAGGGCTCTTTCTGAACCAAGGGCTACCTTTTTGCCAAATTTGGTGTAATTCCGTTCAGCAGTTCGAGCTGTAGCCGTGTGTAAAGTTTCCTGTGGAAAATAACATGGAGAAAACACTTTTTGGGACCCCCCTTTTTTCTTGGCCCCCGCTTGGCGAATCAACCCGAAACTTTCAGGATAGGAGCTGACCGGAGCGGGCCACATTTTGAAAATTTCGCAAAGATTCGTCAACCGGCGCCAAAGTTATTGGGAAAAGAAAAAACGCTTTTCCTATGGAAACTAGGTCCTAACTATAACTATCTACTGCCGACCGCCAGTAGATAATATATATATATATATATATATATATATATATATATATATATATATGTATAATCATGCATCCTCAAGAAGCTGCAGCGTTGTTAGTACTTTCAATCAAATCTTGTTTGAATCACACATTGTCTCAGCTTGCTGTTGGCAAGAGTTCATTTTTATATATATATCATTCTTTACTTAGTACCAATTTTTCTGATACTATTGGTAAGAAGCATTATCTTAATGTCAGGTAATCTTGACTCTTTCTGGATATATATCCTGTAAATCTTGCTGATAAGTGAAATATACTATAAAATTCTTTGGACTGGTTTTCACTTCTATATATCTGGCATGTATACAGAGTATATATATTACCTTGTGTGTATGTGGTACACATGTTAAGTTTTCAACAAAAAAAAGAAAAAACAGAGAAAGGGAGAAAAGATGCAGCTGTTCCTCTTTTCTCGCTTGCCTTGGTGTTTGAGCTTATTCAGAGTTCTAGAAGTATTCAGTCTATTGCATTATGGCATTGAAGACTGTATGGAGGCAAGCTTTATACATTCTGTGTACTGGCAATCGTGTTTGGCCAGTTAAAATTCTGTGAATTGTTAGGTCAATTGAGGTATCTGGTGACGCATTTATGTTGGTACATATTTTTTGTGTCTATGTATGCATCTTGTGGCATGATGTTATACAATCGGTGCGTGGAATGAATATGAATATTCTTTTGTCCGGGTTGAATTATTTATACTAAGGAGGTATTGTCGTTCATCTTTCCCCTAGGGAAATGAGTTCTGAAAGTCCTGTTTTGGTATTTTATCAGGACAGATCTTTTTATAGTTAATGTTGTCATGAACAATGCAGATTATAGAACTTTGTTATGCTGCTGACCCTTTTTGGTCATTGAGCTTTCTTTTTCCCTTTGAGAGACAGGGGTTTATGTCTGTTCTAAGACAGATGATTTTTCAGGGGTTTCTTCCCCCTTCCATTATTTTTTCATGGGCCGATTCTCTCGGTCCGGTAAGACTGTTTTAATTTATATGTTCTATGACAGTGATCATGGATTCTGTTAGGAACCAAGTCCTGGTTCTGCTATTCTTATGTACACTTGGTCGGTTGTTATTTTGACCGGTTAGTTCTCTTAGAGAACTTTCATAGGACTAGATCACAGACCCTCTTCCAGTGGGGTATAGCTATGGTATTTAATTCAAAGTTAAGGAATCTGTGGCTAGATGTCTCTATCAGATGTAAAAGTTACTTACCTTCGGTAACGCTATATCTGGTAGAGACACAGTCTAGCCGCAAATTCCTTAACCCCCTGCCCAGCCTCCCCGCTCTGCGAATGGTTCTTGAGGTAAGGGATATACCCTTTCAGCACTGGGTTTATATACCAGTGATCACTGTCTCAATCTATGTAAGGGTTAAACAAGCTGCTTGACCTAGCCACTTAGTTTTTGTTTAAAGGGTGCAATACCGTCCATTTCTGAATATGTTTGGTTGGTAGAATGGGTGTGTTCTCTCTTGCTCTCGGGTTGTCACACCGGTGAGCACTATTAAATTGTTGTTCTTTCTATGAAAGATTTCTTGGTAACGTCATACCTTGACGCTGGTACTGTCAATATATCAGGTGATGGCATAAGTTAACGCACAGCTTAGTGCTGTTGTCGTAGGTCCTGTTGGACTATTCTCACACACAAGAGCAACTCATATTCTTAAAGAATTTCAACAGAAAAGAGAGGAGGAACCCCTCTGATTCAAGATGTATGTTCGCACCTCTGCAACATCCAAAGATATTGGAATAGACGCCGCACTCACTTATCGTTACATGCTTCATCATTGCCGCTTATCCACACCCTGGTAAGATGGTACCAGCAGGGCGGACTCAACCATAGATCGAATGGGAGTTCTTAAATAAAGTCAAACTGGACAAGCAGGGATCCAGAAGGGTGATTAATTTAAAAATACCTATAGGTATACCCAAACATTCTTCTTTATTTTGAGGGGACCTGGGGAATGGATAAAATCGCAAGGTTGTGGTATTTTATTGAATATAATCATTCAATTATACCCTCTGTGCCAAAATGTTTCGGCCCACTCCAAGAGCCCGATCGGGTCTGGGGCCTTCGTCAGGGCTGTGTTTTTTGTATTCCTACTCTTATGTTCACGCACACCATGCACACTCGTGAGGCCTAAAGCTCTCACCTGTCTTGGTCTTCTGTCCAGAGGTGTTTCCTGCAAGATAGAAAGGTCAATCAAAAACAAAAAAACGAGGTGTCATTCAACTGAGTGAATTATCCTGAATTCTGTTCGAAAATTTTGATCATATCTATTAGCGGTCAATCCTGTTGTAATCTAAACAACACACCTGTCTGTATATATCCATTTTGACACTGACTATATCCCTTTAAAATGGTGATTGTGGTGCTCTCAGGTGAATGTGAAGTGATATTTATTTTTATTTATATTTTTATTTTTTTGCTATCACAATTGGTTGCTGCTGTCCGACTTTTTGAGACGTGGGTCCAGATTGGATAGATTTTTTTGTGCTTTTCACGATAATCTGCTAGGTGAAATGACTAATCCTGGAGAAACTATACAGTGTATCACACGTTTACAAATTTTTTTCTTACCCTCTAGTTTTTAATGACAAGGGTCATGCGGTTCTTGCGAGTGGTGCTGTCTTGTAGTCGCACTCTTTTTGGGGAGGAGAAAAAGGGGTAAGGGAGGGCACAAAAAACACAAGTAGTGGGCAGTCTATTGAGTTAATCCGAAAAGCACCGCTGCCCACTCTCACTTGATGTCCGGGTGCAAACCCCTCATTCCATACTTGCGTTCCTTTCACTCTGCGGTTTTGCCGTTCTGAGAGAGCCCACCTCCATGCGATGGCTAACCTGTCGATGGTCCTATCATTCATTCCATCACATGTTTCTAGTGTGGGGGTTATTTGTACACAGGTGGTTTTTGCTATGCACAAATGCTATATTGATCCGTCACGGGCGCATTCTGCGTCAAGAACTATAGTTCCTTTATGGTTATATGTCCCCGTTATCGGGCTCGTCCCATAAACATATTTTATTCATGGCCGTTTTAGTGTATGCTCCCGCCAAAGGCCATTTCAAATCATTGCAGTAATCACTATGTTATCGGTATTAGCCGTTTATAGGTTACCCACTTGCATATTTTTGTTAGTTATGGGCAAAACCTACTCTCAATCCAAATTGCCTACACAAACGTGCTCAACAACAATCTTGTGGTTTACACGGAGTATTTCTACACTCCTCCGCATCACATCCACTCTTGCATGCACATGTTACTTACTTCATCAAAGATCAGCCACCGAGGGATTACCTAGGTTCTTCCTCGCTGACCGCCGCCGAGTGACTAGATTCAAGGCGGTGGTCTGTTTTTACCGGGCATCCCGTTTCCGGAGTCGGCGTCGTCTTCCGTCAGACGCACGACTTCCCGGGCATGCTGGGAAATGGAGTTCCGACTCGGGCTTCATGTCCTAATTCCTTATGTTCGTGGCTAAATCCTCAAAGGTTTTTTTACACACGGAAGAGATTGGCAATAATCTGAGATTCCTGATATATCGTGAATCTTCCAAATGTATTCCTTATATATTTTTATTGGGATTTATACCTTTTGATCCATAAAGTTCATTTTGATCAATCGAATCCGATCATGCAAACGCGTCTCTTCCCAAAATAAATGAGGGGTAGGATTGCACCTATGTATTGTTAGTCAGTACTAAAAATCAAACTACGAGTGGTTATTCTTTTCTTATTATTGACAATGGGGATGTGTTATCAATGAAATCAATAAAGTTTGTTTATTCAAACGAACATGGTCATGAGATCCTGTCTGTGTCCAATTTTTGGTTGATGGGAGTAGATGCCTAAGTTGATGTGGTTGTGTCTGTTTTTTAGTGATGTGCATCTGTCCGACTTTCTCCTTGTCCTGGCATTTAGACATAGTGACAACTTTACTTGTGTCTCGGTCCTCAACCATCAGTTTGTATGCTTATGATATTAGTCAGAATTTCAAAAGGGGGGGCCATTCCGGATATTTATCATTTTGAGGGTCTTCATGTAGTCATGTGGAAAAGTGTGTTTCTTCTGGGGATTCCTTTGACTTGGTGACCCCACCTTGCCGTCCATTAAGGGGGTCTCTTTTAATTGTTCTTGGTGGCCACATCTCTTATTCAATATTTGCTACAAGTTTTTCTTCCACCCAACCAAAGCTGGATCTTTACGATAATGACGTCCAAGGAATTTCTTTATTTAATCCCTCTGTGGTGCTGGAGAGCCTGTATATTCATCTCTGTTCTAGTTTCAGTAACTGTTTTTCGCTGGCTGCAGCTGGTAATTTTTCAATCACCGTCCATGTGAAGTCGTTCTCTGTGTGTCCTGCTGTGCAGAAGTGGCGCATTAGTTTAGTGATCGTTTTCTCACATCTCACTGTACTCTGTGTTCATTGATACACATCCTGACTTTCCTTGGGGTCATACCCACGCATCTCAATTTGCATTTACATGTGATGATGTATACAACTTTGGTGCTGTTGCGATTTGTGTGTTTCGTGAGCGTCCAAGGGGTGCGTAGTCCCAGATCTATCTCTTTGGTAGCTTTTGTTAGGGGGCAGATGTTACAACTGCCACAAGGGTAATGACCCATAACCTCAGGTAGATTCCACATGGTTTGTTTTGTATTATCCCCAGTTTAAGATTTTTTGGTCTGGTGTGTACTAGTAGGTTTCGGAGTGCTGAAGGAAAACATGGGTTTTTCCAGCTTTAAAGAGGCAGAGTTCAGAGTCTTCCAATGTCATAGGATTATTTTCTTTACTGTGTTCGAGTGTGTTCCATAGGTGGTAACACACACCAGTCTGTTGTTCTGGGGTCTTTCATGTGTTTCCAAAAGTGACTCCCTCTCTTTTGATTAGGCGTTTAGGGTAGGATTTTTCTTCCAGCTTGTTGGTCAGCTTCATTGCATGGTTTTCATAATTTAGTCTTTCAGTACAATTCCTCCGTAGTCTGAGAAATTGGCCTAACAGTAAGTTATCTCTGAGTGCCTTTGGGTGGAAACTATCGTAGCGTAGTAAGTTGTTTACATCTGTAGGTTTGTAGAAGACCTCTGTTTTCAACTCCTCTTTCTCAGACCAGATTCTCAAATCGAGAAAGGTGATGGATTCCTTGCTCATGATCATAACGAATCTCAGAAATTCGTCCCTGGTGTTCAGCCGTTCCAGAAAGTGTCTTTCTTCTATCTGTGTCCCACTCATATTACAAATATGTTGTATATAAATCTTTTCCATATTCGTATGTTCACATTGAAGGGATTATTGCTTCTATAGATATTCTCCAGTTAGAAGCCATGGACATACAGGCATGCTATACTAGGAGCAAATGTGCTCCCCATAAATGTTCCGTGTACCTGTAGGTAGAAGTCCTTTTCAAATTGGGAATAATTCCTTGTCAATGCCATGTGTGCACAGTCTAGGACAAAGCTCTCAGGTGTGATAGAGTTTCACTCCTCCTCCTTCAGTAAGGTGTCTATCACTTTTAGGGATGCCTCTTGTGGTATACTCGTGTATAGGGCCTCCACGTCGAGTGTGATAAAAATATCTGTTCTTGTATCGAATCTGAGGCCCTGGAGTAGTACAAACATGTCCTTTGTGTCTTGCACGTAGGAGGGCATTTTCCGTACGAGTGGTCTTAGGAAGTGGTCAGTAAATTTCGAAAGAGGTTCCAAGATGGATCCGATGCCTGAGACGATCGGTCTCCCTGAGAGTTGATTCTTGTTCTTGTGAATCTTTGGGAGTATATAGAAGTAGGGTATTTTGGCTCTATCTTCTTTTAGGAATTCCACCTCTTTTGTTGTTATCCAGTTCTGTTTTTTTGGTTTCATTAATCATTGATTCGATATCTTCTGCAATCTCCTTTGTTGGATCCCTCTGTAGTTTTTTGTAATTCCTTTGGTCATTCAGGAGTTTTTTTGCATTTGCTGCGATACATCTCGAGTGGGATTATCACTGTAGCTCCCCCTTTGTCTGCTGGTTTTATAATGATGTTTTTCATGTTGTCAATCTCTTTTATGGCTTCGCGCTTAAGATCCTTTTGAAATGTATTTATTTTCGCCTGGGTCAGGTTCTGCTTGTGTTCATTGATAGTTTTGTTATTTTCGTCAAGTTTTTTCTTACATGCAGTGATTGTCATTTGTGTTTTTAATCCGTTTTCCATTGTTTTGATGTCAACTAAAAGAGCATCTGATAGTCTGTTTGCAGTTTGTATTATCAGGACCAGCCAGTCCCTTGTGCATTTCCATGCTGTAAGGGACCAGCAGCGTTTGAACTCTGGATCATTGAGAAAGATCCGGGGGCCATTTGAGACTATTAAACCATTTGGGGCTATGTTGCCCCAAAGGTATTCGGTCATAATAGCTCCATGTATTAATGTTTTCCATTGTGTTATTTTCAACTCGGTGAGTGATTCCCAATCACCGGTGTTCGGGTTAGTCTTGTGTCAAGGATGATTCAGGGATTAGGGATGGTGCTGATAAAATAGACGATATTACGTCTTCATCAAATGCGAGGCCTTCCGCCATTCCTCAATTTGGGAATTCGCTGGATTCGTGGCCGCCAGTAGTATTCTTCTTTGTTGCCCTCTGGGCCATAGAGGCCCCTCTACACTCATTATCACAACGGAGAGCGAGAGACAATCAAACCAGTTGCACTCTCCCGCTGTTGGACTATTGTCAAGCCATTCATGACCATTGATGTATGTTGCATAGAGGGTATGGTTCCTTCCCTCATAGTGGAGTTATTCACCAGGGCACAAAGGTTCATGTAGCCCTGTGTTAAGTTGTTTTTATTGGGAATTTTCTCTAAAATCCGTGTCTGGTATTTTCATACCATTTGATGTTTAATCTTCTAATGATGTGTTTAAAAGATTTTGGATATTCTTTTGGCACACTGTTTCCACAACCAGTTTCTATGGTGGCTCCGCATTCTGGTGCGGAAAGTTTCACAGAAGAAACTGAAGTCCGCGTGCCGGAGGGGACTTGTATGGCTCCACTGACGTCATGTCCGGAGACAAAGTTACTGTGGAGCCGTATGACGCCGTGCGCAGAGGTAGTGCTGAAAATCTTCCGGATCCAGACTGGCGCCTGGGAGAATTCAAGGTTAAGGAATCTGCAGCTAGACTGTGTCTCTACCAGATATAGTGTTACTGAAGGTAAGTAACTTTTACTTTGGGTCCATGCCTCACCCTGGAGCACCTTCGGGTCCCAAAGAGGTAGGGGGTACTCCGACTGGAAACACGCCGGAGGGTTCACCCTCGGCACCGGTATAAAGACCTCGACTTCATGCCTGGAGTCATTGTGACATCAGTACACAGCCCGGTGCAGCTTCCAGTTGTGACGCCGGCGGCGTCAGATGAGGTTGTACTGGAGGTGGATACGACGCCGCCTGACGGTTGATGCCGGAGGCGCCGTTCATGGTGCATGATCATACGACGCCGTCCCAACGTCGATCGGTGCCGGAAACGCCGCTCATAGCCACTTGGGTTCCTGTATCTTCTCCTTTGCAATTAGAGGACGGAGCTCGCTCTGTTGCTGTTTCTCCAGCATTGCAAGGTAGCTCAGGTGATGTAGGTGACGTTGACTGCTTGGTTGGTCTTGTTCAGCCCCGGGTAGGAGGTTCTGGAGCTGCATTGGGTGAGGATAGTAGTCTGTAAACCTCTCCTATTTCTGATCTACTGTCTCCACCACGAATGGCGACGGAGGCTAGTGCAGCTTTTGCGGAGGTTATAAAGAGAGCTGCTGAGGTCTTGAAATGGCAGCTTCCTTCGGTGACTTTGTCATCTGATTCTTTATTGGATCTGCTTCACCAGGGTGGCACAGGTGTTGAACCTTTACTGCCTTATGAAGAGTCTTTGTAAGATATTCTCCTGGGAACTTGGGCGAGGCCAGTGTCCGATGTCCTTTTTGATCGTGCCGTTTCTCATCACCATCGTCCTGCTCTGGACGACCCTGCTCGTCTTTCTCAACACCCTACTGCTAAGGGATTCGTGGTGCAAGCTGCTACAACTTCACCGAATCTAGATGTTTTTTAGGTCGAGCCTAGAGTAGCGCGCAAGCGCTGCTCTGGCGAAGACTTTATGTAGGGGTTTCAAAAAGCTGACCAGACGCTCGTGCGGCATGGCCTTTTCTGTGCGGTTACCCGCACGGCCGGCATCTGTTTCCAATTATCGTGCCCAGACGCAGGCGCGATAATTGGAAACACATGGCCATTGTGCACGAGCGTGTGGTCAGCTCAGCAGGCTGCCGCGCTCGCTCGTTCTTCATATTGTATCTGCATTGCATGCTCGTGCTCTCTGTCCTTTAATATAAACAGTGACTGGGGTGCCCAGCATGGTGTGCTGTCAGTGGCAGACCTCGCCTCATGACAATATAATCGCTTTTTGCTAAAGCTTTTGATGGACTACCCTTCTGCCCTGAAGTGCGAGGCTACCAACGCCAGCGCGCTTCCTAGAAGGGTGTCAAACTCGAATCTGGAGCATGTGCTTGTTTTTAACCTGGCGTGAGGTTCACAGCTAAAGCCTCCATCGAAGGCATCTGCTTCCAAACAAGATGAAAAGGTGAGAGTGGACGTTAGCAGGCACCAGCGAACGAAGCGGCAATGTCAAGTCTGCTATCGTAATGTTGCTAAATTTGACCAGTGTTTAACTGCCTGGTCGATATTTCCAAGTCGAGACAGTTAAAAAGCAGGAAAACAGTTAAAGTCTGGCATGTTTCCCCTTCGGAATATAAACTTAAAACAGCAAATGCTATAGAGGTATGTCAGAAAGAATGCGAACGCTGTACAGACTCTTAAACGTTGTTTAAAGCAAACAGAGACAGAGTTTCTGTGTTAAAAGAAACGGAAGACCATTGATTTTAAACACATTGTTATTCAAATGCTGGATACTAGCCCTTCCGGAACACCAAAACAAGCTCGAGTGTCGGTATGTTTCTCTGACGAACGAGGCAATCATAAGTGTGGATGTAAGCACAACCAGGATCAGCACTTCTAGAAGGAGAGGTAACTTACTGGCCTTAGAGTGCCACCTTTTGATAGTGAGCTAGATGCTGGAGAAAAAAACAACACCCGGCAGCATAAAGCCTCATGTCCACAAATCTACCCTTCCCGATTCTTTATTTCACTCTTGACGGTTCTTTTTTGTTCCTGCTCTACTCTGCCCTGTTGAGTGGCGACTGAAGTGCACTTAAAAGCGTGCAGGCTGCGAGTAAGGACGTTTGTGCATCACGCTCCCCGACGCACTGGGAAAAAAGCACCACAAAGTGGAATTTGGACACCTGTGCAAATTTTTTTTTAATGTTGCGGCTGCAACCAGTATGTGGAATAAGCTGCTGGCAAAGCATCTACGTCAAGATAAACCACCTTTCTGTCAGAATACAACTGTTTTTATACATTCTCCATCTGCCTACTAATTCGGCTAGTAGTGTCTTGAGGTCATTCAGTTCACAGAACGGCGACACACAACGCAGTTTATTCATTCATCTCAAGTTGCTGTGAATGCTGACTTCAACAGCTCACACACCTCTGCGTCCATAACTTCGAGCTTTTTTTTCTTGCTGGATTTGAGAGGTTATTTCTTTCCATATCGTCCACGTTCGTCAGGCACGTTGGAGTGAGACCCACACCTTTCTTCCGGACTTCTTCCTCCAGGTCACCCAGTTCGGGTATGCCCATCTGCCACCAAGACGTTGGTAACCCTCGCTGCCAATGAAGCGCTTCGGCAGCCTGAGGGTCAAGAAACGCAAGGAGCAGGGCCGCAGCACAGAGCGGCGCCAGTCTGAACCCCACAGCATTATAGGTAAGAACAGTCCCTTTTGATTCAAATCTATTACTAAATAGACTCCCCAAGCTCTTCCTCAGCTGTTATCTTAGTGTCACAAAGTGTTATGTAGGATGTCTGATCAACCTTTCTTAGCTGCTTAAGGCCCTGGTTGCAGGACTTTGATATCAAGGTCAAATATGTCATTAGCGGGCAGGGTTGACTTAGCCTCTCATCCTCTTGAGTTTATAATGCAATTGTCATATTCAATCGGCTAAAAGTAGAGAATTTGACCCAACCTGTTGATCCATAGTTTGGAAAGGACATTACATGCACGAGTACCGAAAATGCTTACTATTGTGACTAGTTAGCCTTTGCTGGCGCTCTAAGAAAACAAATAAAGATCAATACATAAAAATAAAAAAATTGGCCAATAAGGGCCCTGTACCTCATCACCGTTCCTTCATCCTTCCGTGGATGGAACACGTCTGTCACTCACCTGGTACTGGATCACAGCTCTCATAAGTGTCCCTACGTGCACGGAAGCATGTAAGGGCAGCCACTCGTGAAGCATAGCAGAGCGGAACAGAAGGCCCTTTTCACGCTGTGTCACGCTTCACATGTTCACTGTGAAAATCTGTTTATTCCTGTGAGTTTGTAGACGCATTCCAATAAATTTAATTGGGTAGTATTGGTCCTATCTTTCGTGCACCTAGAAATACTTTCATTGTGAAGCACCTATATGAATTGTTTCTGCTATATAATCTTGTTAGCCTGAAGTGTGCCAATTTGAATATAAGAGAAAGGATTTTTTTAAGAGGAAGAGGGGATTTTTTTGTGCTTTCTATTAAAAGCTATTCACTTTTATAAAGTTTTTTTATCATTTTCTTTTCACACTTTTGACAATCAATTTTCTGCATGTAAGCATAATTTACTTTAATGTTCAAGTACATTTATTTTCATTCTGATTGAGTGTTGATGTTATCTTAGTTATCCTCCGACAATAAAGTCAGTCAACAAACCAGCTCTATTATGCCAGAGTTTAAAAAGGCCTCGCCCACGTGCGCAATATTAACTTGGTTACCCTTGGAGCAGTGACTAACAGTAGATTTTATTGCACCCAGGATAATGTGCTGCATAGCTAAAGACTTATAAGGTCCCAAAGGCGAGACCTATTGGCTATGCCAATGCTTGTCCTTTACTGCCACCAGGTAGAGAATCTAGGTAGTTAGATCTGTGTGGCCATAATATCTTTGCTTCAACAAGGTCGGTCTTGAGGTCATTAAACACGTCTTGTGTCTTAGACAGGGCTGCATATGCTTTATGGGACTCTGTCACCCATCTGCTTCCTTCCCTTCCTGAAGGGGTCAGGGTTTAACTGTTTCAGCTTGCGCAAGATGGCAACGTTTAATATTAAGTCGGCAATGGACACCACCGATTCTATTGGTAGAGCTTATGGCTCGATCTGTTGCTCTTTGTAGACACGCTTGGTTGCATGAGTCGAAATTCTCATATAATTTTTGGGAGAGCTTGAAAGATAGGACCTTTGACTGTGTTTGTTTATTTGACAGCCATGCAGAGTCAGCGATACAACACCTCATGCTGGTCACTTGTAGTTTGGTCTTATCAGGTTTTTTGCTTATCTTTTATAAAGCCACGTTCGTGGATCTTTAGGTTTGAGGATTTAAATCTTGCTTCTGCTGTTGCTGCACTCGTGGTGTTAAGCACTGCTTCTTTCTCACTGCGAGAGTGTTTGGCTCCGGATTGTCTTTGCAGTTGTGTAGTTGCTTTGTTCCTTTATTTTACTCTGATGAGAAGCTTAGTCTCAAGAGTTCATACCCTTTTTTGGGTATACGTCTTACTCTACATGGAGTATTGGTTCGCTATTGTATAGCTTTCTGTTGGTACTACTTACATAGTCTATTTGTTTACTATTAAATAGTTTTCTCTGAGTGCCCTGTCTTGTGGGAGCATCACTCGGCTATACAGCTTAGTCCTCCTTGGACTTCGTTATATGCTCTTTTAAGGGCTACTGTTGTGAAATAATGGCAGCTCTTTTCCTCTTGTGATACCCTTTTCTTTTGGGGTTCTCTTACATTTACATGCCCCTCCGCTTGAGCGGACTGCATATTTATTATAAGTGCTTCAATTTTTGTAGAGTTGTGCTGATAAATTCAGAGTTTATGGTGTATTCTTTTGAATACACAGGTTAGTAGCCTTCTCCTTTCTGGGAAGGTGTAGGTAATACTCTTGTTCATTTTGGAACATGGTGGTGTGAACTCTGGATCTTAAGTAGGCGGTGTCTGTAACAGCGAAGGCTGTTTTCGGTCATACATTTCATCGTAGGAGTTTTTAGACTTTATAGAAAGCTCTTCTTGTTATTATCCTACAATGTTTTTTACAACTGTCTGAAGGTAAACTATTACCTGTCCTCTTGGGGTATGTATCTAGTTTTCTCTGTGTTTAACAGTCCTTGAGAAATCATGGCTGTTGCTTCTTAAAGAAGAGTAAATGATAATATATGTATGTGTGTATATATATATATATATATGTGTATATGTGTGTATGTGTGTGTATATATATATATATATATATATATATATATATATATATATATATATATATATAATATACATTATGGTTGTATGTGCTTGTTGATGACAAGTATTCATTTGATGTATGGTTTCTTTTTAAGGTTGCACTATTAGGCGCGTTTCCTTTTTCAATCATATTGTAAATCATTTTTGGACTGATTTCTTAGTTCTAGTTAGCTATTGGGTATACAGAGTATACATGGCTGTGTGTATATGTGTTACACGTATTTGGTCTTTGATTTAAAAAAAAAAAAGAGAACAGAAAGAGGCTTTAATGTGAGATGCTGTTGCTTCTCTTTTCTCACTTGTCTTGGTACTTCGAGCGTGTCCACGGCTCAAAGTCATGTTCAGACTGTTGGTCCATGGCGCTGAAGGCCATGTGGGGGCAAGCTTTGTAGATTCTTGCGGACCGGCAGTAGATATATTGACCAGCGAAATTCCGTCAGTTGTCGGGCCACTCAGAGTCCCTAGTGACACATTTATGTATATATATATATATATATGTCCATATATACATCTTGGTGGCAACATTTTATTCAACTGGCATAGGTGATGAATACCTATACGAGATTGAAATCCGTTTGGTGTCATTTTAACCTCTTTGCAGTGCATTATGTAATCTTGCATATACCAGGGAGGTATTATTATTTATCTTACTTGGTGTACGGATTATGTCTCCAGTTTTTACATTAATGCTCACTCATCTTGGTATAATGGGAATGAGTTCTGAGAGTCCTTCTTTTTGGATTTTATCAGGATAGTTCTTTCTCTGATATTTCTTTATTGTCGTGAAGAATGCGGTTTGCATGACTTTTCTCTTGTACTTGACCCTTTTGGTCAATGAGTCTCTTTCCCTTTGGGGATAGAGTATAATGTTTGTTAACTGACAGGTGGTTCTTTATGGGTTTATTCCACTTTTCCTTCAAGGGCCGATTCTCTCGGGCCTGTAGGGTTGTTTTTTATTTATATGTTCTGTGACAGTGATCATGGATTCTATTAAGAGCCAAGCTCTTGTTCTGCTATTCCTACATACATTTGGTCGGTTGTTAGTTATGACCAGCTGGTTCTCTTTGAGAACTTTTCTAGTATTAGTTCACAGACCCTCCTCCAGTGGGGTATAACTATGGTATTTAATTCAAAAGATAAGGAATCTGCAGCTAGATGTCTCTATCAGATGTAAAAGTTACTTACCTTTGGTAATGTAATATCTGGTAAAGACACAGTCTAGCCGCAGATTCATTAACTCCCTGCCCATCCTCCCCACTCTGCGAATGACCTATGAGGTAAGGGTCATACCCTTTTCCAGTACTGGTTCTATATACCGGTGATCACTGTCTCATCTAATATTGGGACTCACCAGACCACTTGGTCTGACCACATAAGTTTTGTTTAAATGTTGCCATACCATCCATTTCCAAATGTGAGTGGTAGGTAGGGGGGGGGGGTGTTTTCTCTTTCACACTGGATTAGACACCAGTGAGCAGTATTGATTCATTTGTTCTTTCTTTGAAAGTCTTTGTTTGGTATCACCATACCTTGTATTGGCACTATCACTATGCCACTTAAAGGTGCGATTCAAAAAACACCTTGGTGTTGTTTTTATAGGTTTTGTTTTGCTATTATCATGCCATTCATTACCATTGATGAATGATCTATAGAGTACAAGGTTTTCTTCCCTAACATGTTGATTATTCACCAGGGTGCAGGGTTTCCCATAGCCCTGTGCTTTGTTGATTCTTTTAGGGTTTTCTTTAAAATCCCTATCTGGTATTAACAAACCATTTGATGTTTCTCCTTTATTGATGTTTCAAAGATTTTTAATCTTTTTGCCACACTGTTTCCACAACCGGTTTCTATGGTGGCTCCGCCTTCTGGCGTGGAAGGTTTCACAGAAGAAACTGACGTCCACGCGCCGGAGTGGACTTATATGGCTCCACCGACATCATCAATGAGCCGTACGATGCCTTCCCCCGGCTCACAGAGGTACTGCTGAATTTTTTTTAGACCAGACTTGCACGTGGGGATAGTCCAAAGTTAAGGAATCTGCGGCTAGACTGTGTCTCTACCGGATATTATGTTACCAAAGGTAAGTAAGTTTTACACCACTACCACCAACAATAACACATCTCACCTCCACCAATATTACTATCAGTATGAGTATCACCCCCACCAATACCTTCACAAATACCACTGCCACCAATTACACATATTGCCAATGCAAAAGTTAACACCACCAGACAGCATCAATACTGCCACCACCATACCAACAATACCATCTCCACAAATACCACCAACATTACCACACAACCACTACCAATTCCACCTTCAGTGTAACAGGTATACCATTATTACCAAGCTACATTCACCAGTACTGTCACTAATGCCATCAACAGTATCCCTGCCATACCCCTACCACCAATGCCACCAATTCTAATATTACAAATGCCACCACCGCAAAACCAACATTACCACCAATACCATATAACTCATGCCACCATCACCAATTTAACCACACCAATATAAAAAGTACCTAAACCACCACTACGAACACTACCGTCAATGCTACCAAATAGCTCAAATCCATAAACTAATAATACCGCCTCTGCCAATACCATCATTTATACTGTCAACTGTACCACCAATATTACCACCACAACTACCACAATTTTTGCACCATCACCACTATCCTGTCTATTCTTTTTTAACAAGGTATAACTTATTGAACTTGTTTATGAAATCATCATCAGTCACTGCACTTTATTTAGAACACGCTTAATAGCTGACTCCTGGCAGCAACAAGCAACTGATGAATTGCACTTGAAAAATTCTGTTATTTGCTTGACAGATGTTTTTAACATTTAGTTTTTACTGTATTCTGTAACAAATGCAATTAATTAACCAAAATTAAATTACTTACTAGCTTTTGTACTATTACAATCAATACCACTGCCACTACCAATACTGTGACTACAGTATCAGTACCACCATCAAAATACTAATACCACCGTTAACACTAATCCACCATTACCAATACCACTACCAACAATACTACCAACATCACTCTCAATACCACCAAAATCACCAATGCAAATTTCATCAGTATCACCAATCCCACCACCACAGTCCCATAACTACCAATATCACCGCTTATACTACCACCAATAGCTACCACTTATACCACTCCGAATACTATCATCACAAAATCATTACAGACAATATCACCCCTACTACTACTACCCCTAACACCCCCATGAACCTTATCAACACACCCACCTATGCCACAAGCAACAACACTAATACCACCAATGCCTACACTTTGGTTACCACCAATAACAACACCACAAATATGATATCCCCCAAAACTACCAGATATGCCACCATCAGTACTATTACTAGTATCACTACCACCAGTGCCACCTAAATCAATACAAATAACATCAATAGCTTCATTGCCAATAATGACTACCAATACCACTACCAGTCCAATTAGCCCCAACACTACCAATAAAAATGTTTACACATATCAACATCGCTTATAACAGTTACCAATATGAATAATACAAACCCCTCCAATGCCACCACAATAACTACCTCTACCATGAATACCATCACCACCAACAATACCTCCACTAATACCACCAACACTAGCACAAATGGCACCATTAACAATACCAATTAGAGTGGCCACCCCCTTCTAGGTCATTGCAGACACTGTCTCTTGTCCAGAATGTTTCATCCACAAATGATTAATTTCAGTTGTGTAAGCCTAATCGGTTCATAGCAGCAAAACAAGAGAACTCCACCCAGAATGCATGAAGCTATCAATCAGTCAATACTTGTATTACACAGCTTATCACCCCAGGGGGTATCAAGGCGCTGGTGTATGGTGAGCCTCAGTCAAAGAGCCAGGTCTTTAGTCCCTTCCTGAAGTTGGTGCGTGAAGGGGAGGTTCGGAGGTGGGTTGGGAAGACTTTCCAGGACATGGTGGCGCGGTCGGAGAAAAAACGACCTCCACTGTGGCTCCATTGGATACTGGGGACGTGTGAGAGGTAGGCAGATTGGAGTTGTCTTGCTGGTTGGTGGAAGGTCAGATGGTGGTTGATGTAGGAGGGTCCGGCGTTGTGGAGGGCCTTGTAGGCAAGGGTCAGCAGCTTTAACTGGCATCTCTTTGGGACGGAGGGCCAGTGGAGGTTTCTTAGGTTAAGGGTGATTTATTTTATTTATTTATTTTTTATTTTTTATTTACTTGAGTTTTATATAGCGCTGGTTAGACCCATAGGTATCAGAGGGCTTTACATGAGGAAAGTTACATAGGTTACAAGTTACACATTGTTACAGAAGATACATCAGTTACAAGTTACATCAGTTGGTTCATGGCGTGTAGAAGGGTAAGGGGGTAATGTAAAAGGGTAACGGGGAGGGAGATAAAGCGGAGAGACAAAGGCAAGTCTGCCCAATGTCCGGCTGGGTAGGTGACGGCCGAGGGGGAAGTCCACAGCCCATCTCCTCAATAGCTATCGGGTAGCTCCACCGGGCATCAGCCAGAAAGCTAGGTCTCCACTGTGGGAAGAAAGTTCAACAGGGTCTAAGTCCAGAAGGGTAAGCATGATGGGGGATAGGATCAAGGTCAGGTCGAAGTCCAGTTATTGTCCCAGAGTAGTAGCACAACGTGGTAGGGACTCCTGTGGCAGCCATCTTGGGGTCAGGCAAGGGAATTCTGACCTTGGGGTTACATTCAGCCGGTCACATTATTATCTTTCGCTCGAAGGAGGGTGTTTGTTGAGCAATGGAGCAGCTAGAGGCCAGAGCCAGTGACCGCTCGCCTCCCAAGGAGGAGAGTATTGCCGTGATATAGATACAAGGGGGAGAAACGGTTGCCATTTTAGGATCAGGCGGGGCGCCTCCTATATCCCTCTCACTCTCTCATAAAAATTAATTAGTCTCAACAAAAATGAAGCCATGATTCATTGTGGGCAACAGACAGTTCGGACGCCTTGAATGTCATTTAGATTGCCGAGACGGTGGGGTAGAAGCGGCGGTGATTCCTCTTACACAGGAAGACGAGGCAAAGTAATGGAGGGGCAGCAGGAGGGTGATCAGCTACTCACCATGAACTCCGCAGCGTAGTGCTTGCCAGATGAAAAAAACTGAGCTGTGTTTGGAGTTGCGGACCACCGGGTGATGCTGTTCCATTTGGGGAGGTCAAGGATGAGTCTAGTTGTGGTGTTCTCTATGGTCTGTAGTCGTTTGAGGAGGTGGGTAGTGGATCAGGCATAGAGTGCATTTCCATAGTCCAGTCGGCTGGTGACGAGGGCTTGAGTCACTGTTTTCCAGGTGCTGATGGGGATCCACCTGAAGATCTTGAGCAGCATGCAGAGGGTCTGGAAGCAAGAGGAGGCAACTGCATTGACCTGGTTCTTCATGGAGAGATCACTGACCGGGATGAAGCAGAGGTTGCAGGCGTGGTTGGCAGGAGTAGGTGAGGGTCTGAGTGTCGTGGGCCACCATGTGTCACCCCATGGGGTGGTCTTTCCAAAGGCAAGAACTTCCGTCTTGTCTGTGTTCAGTTTCAAGCAGTTGGATCTCATCCAGTTGAAGACGTTAGTCATGGCGTTCTGGAAGTTGCATCTGGTGGTGGCGGTGTCTTCCATGAGGGAGAGGATGAGTTTGGTGTTGTCCACGTATGAGATGATATTGATTCCGTGGGTGCAGACGATGTCGGCTAATGGGATCATGTAGGTGTTGAAGAGGTTGGTGTTGAGGGATGATCCCTGGGGAACTTCGCAGATGATGATCTTGGGTTCGGAGGTGAATGGTGATAGGCGGATTTCCTGTGTGCGTCCTGTGAGGAAGGAGGATATCCACTTCAGGGTGTTTCCTCTTCTGCCGATGTGGTGGAGTCTGGCAATGAGGGTATGGTGCGATACGGTGTCGGAGGATCAGGGCTGCTGACTCGCCATGGTCGAGGATGGATCTGATATCGTCGGTTGCAGCTATCAAGGTTGTCTCGGTGCTGTGGGTGGAGCAGAAGCCTAACTGGGAGGCATTGAGTAAATTGTTTCCTTCCAGGTGATCAGTGAGCTGGCGGTTGATGGCTTTCTTCAGGACCTTGGCCAGGAAGGGGAGTAGCGAGATGGGGCGGTATTTCTTGGGGTTGCTGAGGTCGGCAGAGGGATTCTACAAGAGGGGGTTTCACCTCTGTGTGTGTCCAAGCATCAGGGAAATTCGCAGTGGTGATGGAAGAGTTGAGGATGGTGGTGAGTGTGCTGCTGATTTTCTTCTGACCCAGGTTGAAAATGTGGTGGGGGCAGGGGTCTGTGCTCCAGAGTGAATGGAGGTCATGATCACTGCAGTGATGGGCGTGGTGCATTCGGTCATGTGGCTGTGGGAGTTGTCACGTCACTATGTGTCAGTGTGTGTTTGAAGGCCCAGAATTCATGGTTGAACCAGTTGGCGAGTGTGTTGGATCTTCTGGTGCTGGCCATTTTCATGGGGCAACAGTGTCAGCACAGTTGGAGATCCAGTCGGAGAAGTCTTGGATGGCTAGTTCAAGGTTGCTGAAGGTGTGGGGTCTGTTGGTGTTGAGGACGGCAGTCCATTGGGTCTTGGTGAGTTTGTTCCATCTGCGGCAAGCAGGGGTGGGAGGGCATGGTGGCATGTCGTGGTGAGCCTGCGATGTTGAAGTGGACGATACGGTCTGTCCTGGTGAGTTTGATGGTGTGGCTGAATTTGATTCTGTCGCTGGCTGTAAAGATAGGGTCCACAGTGTGTCTTGCACAGTACGTGGGGCTGGTGACCAGTTGTGTCAGTCCGATGTTGCTCATGCTTTCCAGGAGGTTGGCGGAGTTGGAGTCATTGGGGTCATCGAGGTGGAAGTTGAGGTCACAGAGGAAGATGTCATTCCTGGAGTCGATTGCCAAGGGGGTGATGAGTTTGGGGATTGCGGAGGCCCAGGGGTCTCTAGACGAGGGTTCCGCTGATGGTTGTATTTGCATCAAACTGGATTTGGAAGTTGAGGTGTTCCATGACTGATGAGATGGCATCTTCGGTGGTGGTGCATTGGAGGGTTTCCTTGTGGATGATGGTGATGCCTCCTCCGTGTTTGTTGGAGCAGTCTCTGTGGATCATCTTGTAGCCATGGGGCGTTGTGGTCGCGATGTCGAGCGTTGAGGACGGTGTGAGCCAGGTTTCTGTGAGGAACATCTGTTAGACATGGGGGTCTCTAGTTGGCAGAGGTAGGTACCGTTGTCCAAATAGGGACCCTTGCTTCTAGTCAGGGTAAGGGGGATACACTTCTAAAATAACCCCTGCTCACCCCCTTGGTAGCTTGGCACGAGCAGACAGGCTTATCTCAGAGGCAGTTTGTAAAGCATTTGTGACACATTCAGTAATACAGTAAAAACACTACAAATGGACACCACACCAGTTTAGAAAAATAAGTAATCTTTATCTAAACCAAAACAAGACCAAACAACAAAAATCCACAATACAGTATTAAAAATAAGGCTTTCAAATGGTATAAATAGTTCAGTTCAATGCAAGTTGTAAATGCGACACTTTTCTCACAAAGTACCTTGGATGCGTCACGCAAAACAAACAATATGGCCGCAGGGAAGGTGATGCGCCGGTTCCTTACAAGTAGGGAAGGTGATGCATCGGTTCCTTGCTTCGGGGGAGGTGATGCGTCGGTTCCTTACTGCTGCGCAGGGAGGTGATGCGTCGGTTCCTTACCGGAGAGGAGGTGATGCGTCGGTTTCGTACTGCGTGGGGAGGTGATGCGTCGGTTTCTTACTGCGTCCCCCAACAATGCAACAGTCTTGGTGCCTCGATGCGATGCGTCGATCGGGTACGATGCGTAGTTTCAGGCAGCCGCACAGCGGGCTTGCGTCGGGATCGGTGCGGTGACCTCGGACTTCGGAGATCGTTGGACCCGATGCGTCGTGCGGCAATTTCTCGAGCCGCGGCAGGCGCTGCGACGGTTTCTTCGGCGATGCATCAGCAGGTGCGGATGCAACATGTTGCGTCGATTTTCCAGCTCCCAGCGACAAACAGTCTCTAGAGGTCCTAAACAGCAGCAGATACCTCTTTGCAAGTTGGAATTCCCAGCAAGGAAATTCAGGGGAGCTGGTGGTGAAGTCTTTGTGTCCCTGAGACTTCAGAACAGGAGGCAAGCTCAGTTTCAAGCCCTTGGAGATCTTTTCTTCAAGCAGGTGACAAAGCAAACAGCAAAGTCCTTTTCTCCTTTCCTTTGCAGCAAGCAGGCCAACCCCAGTCAGCAAACAGCACAGGGGCAGTATTCCTCCTCAGCTTCTCCAGCTCTTCTCCTTGGCAAAGGTTCTTCTTGATTCCCAGAAGTGATCTAAAAGTCTGGGGTCTGGGCCCCTCTTTTTATACACCAAAATAATTTGTTCTCTGAAGGCAGAGAGTGTCTGTACCCAGCCAAAACCAGTTCTGTCCTCACTGGTGCAGCTTCCTGGCAGGAGGTGGAGACAGCATTGTTGCAGGCAGACCAGGCCCATTCAGGTGAAAGGAAATCTCCTCCCCCTACTCTAAATGCAGCCCAGGTCTATTCAGCCCAGCCCTGACTCATCAGACTGCTAGAGCCGCTGCCCCTCTCCAGCCCCTGTCATCCAAAAGCCAGACATGCAATACACAAACCTAGCAGAGGTACACTGGATGGTTAGGCAAGAAAATACCTACTTTCTAAAAGTGGTATTTTCAAACACAGAATGTAAAAATCACCCACACTAAAAGATGCACTTTCACATTCTGAGTTCAGGCATACTAAACTTTATTTTTCCACCTTGTTCCCAGGGCCAGTTATGTTTATAAGATGTTATTAACAAACTCCCCATTCTGTCCTATGGGAACAGGTAGCCTTGCAATAGTGAAAAAACGAAATTGGCAGTATTTCACTATCAGGACATGCCACACACATCAGGGCATGTCCTACCTTTCACTTACAATGCACCCTGTCCACAGGGGTACCTTGGGCCTACCTTAGGGGTGACTAATATGTAGAAAAGGGAAGGTTTAGGGACTGGCAAGTGTGTGCACATGCCAAGTCGACATGGCAGTCCCAGACTGCACACAGGCTCTCCAATGGCAGGCCAGAGTTGCATTTTACAGGCTGCTTCGGTGGGTGGCACAATCAGTGCTGCAGCCCACTGGAAGCATTTGATTTACAGCCCCTGGGCACACACAGTGCACTATACTAGGGTCTGACAAGTAAATCAAATATGCCAATCATGGAATCACTAATCCATAACAACAATTTACAAAGGGAGCTCTTGCACTTTGGCACTGAACAGCAGCGGCAAAGTGCCCAAAGCATCTAGACCAGCAAAACGGAGTCCAACACACAGCAGAAACACAGGAGGCAACAGCAAAAAATGGAAGGGAGACCCACGCCAATGGTGCCAGGTCTAACAACATCACTTTGAGGGTGAGAGTGGTGATGGTGTCCCAGAATTCTGTAGCGTGCTTGCAAAGGGATTGGACATTGAGCAACATGCGCTGGAGCTGTTCCGAAGGGTTGTAGGTTGGCTGTGTAGGCTGGCCAGACTGTCAGCGCTGCAGGTGAACCAGCAGTAGTGGCAGGCGAAGGGTCCTTCCATGTGTCTGGGTGTGGAGATGTTGTTGTTGCGGCTTCTGGGGGCAGGGCAAGCATCTTGGTGGTGAGTAGGGAAACCAGGGTTCCTGGCGCTGGGCGCGGTCCAGGTGCGGACGAGTGCAGACAGGCTTTTCTTTAGCGTGCCTTTGTCATCAGCCTGCATAAGTAGTCCTGGTAGGGGCAGGGCTATCAGGGAGGCAGGAGGCTGGGAGCGAGGAGCAACAGTGGGAAAAACGGCAGGAGGGCAGGGACGAACAAGCATGCTGAGGGGAGGTACCGGCAAAGGTACCAGAGGAGCAACAAATAGTGGCCAAAGGAACTAAGTTCCAAAATAAACCAAAACTGACAACAATACTAAAAATACTAGGCTAAAATATACCAGAGTGAAATTAGCTAAGAATGGAGCAAGCACCCGGGGGTGACCGCGGACCAAACCTGAGATCTTGGGACTCGTGGTAGAATGAGGCGCCAGACTCTGGTGTTAGGCAGAGTCTGCTGGGAGCGGTGCCCAGACCAGGGAGGGCAGGGCTACTCACTGGGACCATGCAGCGGCCTGCATAAGTAGTCCTGGGATGGGGCAGGACTGTCCTGGGAGTGGGGAGCAATGGCAAGAAAAACGGCAGAAGGGCAGGAACGAGTGCACTGAGGGGAGTTACCGGCAAAGGGACCAGAGGAGCAACAGCAAGTGGCCAAAGGAACTACGTTCCAAAAATAAACCAAAACTGACAACAATACTAGGTGAAAAACCAGTGCAAAATTAGCAAAGAATGGAGCGAGCACCCGGGGGTGACCGCGGGACCGAACTTGAGGTCTTGGGACTCGTGGTAGAACGAGGCACCAGACTCTGGCGCTAGGCAGGGTGCTTCTGTGCACAAGCGCTGACGGCAAGGGGGAGGCATGGTTACCGCGCATAGAGCGCTGCCTCTCCCCCCGGGGTGCGGGACGCTTTGCTGCTCATTGGGGGCCTTACGTGCTGGACGCTACTCCACCCTGGTGGGACTTCCTGTCCCAGGGTGCTTCTGTACACGAGTGCTGACGGCGAGGGGGAGGCGTGGTTAGCACGCATAAAGCGCTACCTCTCCCCCCACGTCGCAGGATGCTTTGCTGCTCGTTGGGGGCCTTACCTGCTGGATGCTACTCCACCCTGGTGGGACTTCCTGTCCCAGGGTGCTTCTGTGCACGAGCGCGGACGGCGAGGGGGAGGCGTGGTTACCGCACATAAAGCGCTGCCTCTCCCCCTGCGGCCCATCATAGCCCGGAAGAGGCTGGGCTGGGCCAACCCCTGAAATCTTGCATCAGAGGATTGTGGTCTTCCCACTTAGAAAAGGTACTGTGCGCTAGCTTAAAGCATCCTTAAGGCAAAATCAAGAGTCGCATACCCACCTTGGGTCGGAGGGGCTTCTCTCACCTCTCCTGGTTATCGGGGTGGCATTGGGCAGAGGAAAGTAATCGAGGAGAGGGCTAGGAGGGGCCCACAAGAAGAAAACTAAAAATAAACCCTGTAATTCAAGTCCGGCGGCAGGTTCGTGTGTGCTGGATAGAATGTCAATCTGTTGTTCGAATGTGAGGAGCTTCTAGATCCAATCGTCACTGAAAGTGCAAAAAAGACCAAAATCTCACACACACATGCTAGCCCAGCAAAAACGGGGCGTATCCCTAGTATTTTTAAGGGGGTAACCAGCAAGAAAAAGATTTTGGAACTACAGATGTGCCTCCCATGAACCTGCCGAGCAATGACTGTGCCTCTCCTGTGACCACAGCTGACTTCCCATGTAGGAATAAATTCTTACCTCTTCTAGACCCACCAGAACTCTTGGGCACCACTACTATCCCAAGGGAGCAGGCAGTTAGGGAGGATATAGAGCCCGGTAGTCACAACGCAATATTTAGCCACCAAATAGAACGCTCAGCACTGGAAACAGGCATCCTGGGGATTGAGAACAGCATAAATCATTTAACCCACACAGATTCTTCATCCTTGTTGATATGTGATCGACTTAATGGCACGAAGCACTCCCCACTCAGATCAGCCCCACTTATAGACACAGACAAACTTCCGAGAAAAACAACAATTGTTTCAAAAACAGAAGATCCATCCTTAAAGCATTTGAAACCACAGATTATGGCCATTGCACAGGAAATGAGTACACTTAAAATAATGGTTAGTAGCGTCTCAGATTTACTAAATAAAGTACTTTCTGATGTACACCACATTAAATATCAGATGGGGGGGTCACAAAGCTAGTGACCAAAGGGAGATCCACTCTGAAAGACAGACCATTGGGGTCACTAAGGCACCATAGGGCAAACCCCGATCAAAGTGTACAGGGACGGCTGACAGTGCGAAATACATCAGATCGTCTATTAGCCACCATTCTAGTTGGGTAGACCAAAAGCACGCAGGTCATCTGCAACCAGTAAATCCGATTGTGGCCACAGGGCTCTTAGTAAGATCGATTCCCACTCAGGCAAACCTGAAGCAACTTCAACGTGAAGTAGTGAGGGCACCAGACACAAGCTGCATACAAACGTACCCAAACTTCCGCCTAGGTCGACCTATGAAGATGATGGCTCCTTAATAAACAAATACACCCAATGGATTCGACAATTCGACATGTGAGGGGCTGTCGCTCGATAATAAGGGATGATATTAAAGGGGCCAAGAGATGCTTCCCCCAGGGTGCTCCCTTGGATTCTATTGCACTAACTTTCTCACACCGAGACCTAGCTTTTGATTTTGCAAAAGTAAGAGCTGCCCTTAGTGCAATTACGTGGGGGAGAGCCCCAGGTATTGACAGCATCCCAGCTGATGTATTTTTACACCACAAGGCAAAGAGGGCCAGGTACATTATGTTGTTAGCAAACGCTATTGCCTGCAGTGCCCCCATCCCTGAATCCTGGAGGGGTGCGGAGATCATACCAATATACAAAAAAGATGATAGTTCTCTGCCAGGAAATTATAGGCCCATAAGCCTTATAGACTCCATTCAAAAGGTGGTGGCCCGCCTAGTCCTGGCAAAGGTTCAGAAATGGATGGACACCAATGACATCTTAACCCCTTTTCAGGCGGGCTTTTGAGCGCAAATCAGTACAATTAATCAAGTTTTCCGCTTTCTGTTAATTTACTGGCGGACTGTTGTGATAGGCAAGTGCAGCATCTATGCTGCTTTTGTAGGTCTTAAATCAGCTTTTGACTTAGTCTCACGCAAAAAGCTATGGTTGGTTCTCCTGGAGATGGGAATGCCCATGGATCTGTTACTCTTATTGTTCGATTACACGAGAACAATTTTGCACAAGTTCGCTGGGGCTCACAGGGCAACATAACCGATCCATTCCAGGTAAACATGGGAGTGCGCCAAGGGTGAGTAATGGCCCACACATTATTTTCCTTATTTATTAATGGAGTCTCTCAATTTGTATCTGCATTTCCCACAGACGCCCCGGCACTATCAGGTGTAAAGATTCCGATCCTCATGTTTGCTGATGACACGCTTATTATCTCAAAAACTCCTAGGGGGTTACAGTGTGCGTTAGCCAGATTTGAAGACTTCTATAGCATCCGAGGGCTAGAAATTAACACAACCAAAACCAAATTTATGGCTTTTTATCAGCACAGATCATTCAGGGGTAAAATTGATCTTGATGGGGAGCCCCTTGAGCAGGTAGACTCATTTACATACCTAGGAATCATATTGGAAAAAAGAATGAGTTGGAGGCCACACATCGAAATATCACCAGCTAGCAGGCATATTAAACAATGAATTTAAAACCTCTCTGGCGAAGCCGGTTAGTCCGATATTGCAGATTTACAATGCAAAAGTGGTGAGCTCGGTCCTATATGGGTCAGAACTTTGGGAGTTCGAGAAAACGACTCAGCTTGCCACAGCAGAGAATTGGCTTCTCCGAATGATAACTAGTCTACCGCAAAGCACTCCTGTTACACCCTTGCTTAACTTAGGAAGGAAATCGCTAGTAGACATTGCCAGATTACGCCCTATTTTATATTTGCATAGAATATGGTCTAACCCCAAGCTGGCTACCTATGCTAACGCCCTCAGGGATGTCATCGAGGCCGATCGCTCCCTAAAAATTGGCTGGCTACGCGACATTAAAGGTATTTTGTCTAACATGGGAATTCTGAACCTATGGAAAAACCCACACAGCACTCAGTTCCCCACTAAAGAACTAATGAAGGAATGCTATTCGGGAATGGTCGACCATAATACTGTCATAACATGTGAGAGCACCACAATGACAGGGAGATTTTTAGAATTCAAACCTTGCCCAAGCTTTGATCCCTATTGGGATACAATTCTGAAGCCCATTATTTCCAATTTCGAGTGGGCTCACTTCCATGAAATCATTCACTTCTAAATGGTCCGCATCTGGTGATAACAAATGCCCCCATTGTTTAGATCATTTTGAAACCTATTCTCATGTGTTGTTTGTCTGTCCAGCCTATGTAGCCCCGCGCAAGAAATGGCTCTTGCAGATCAGCAAAAACTTAGGCACGAGATGTTGTAATGTTGCCCTGCGAATACTATGCTCCAATCCCTCCCCACAATATGCAATTCCTCTTGCTAAGTTCCTAAGTTGGATGTGGATCATAAGATCAAAATTGTTGTCCCCCATAGTGCAATAGTAAGGATGTTATTCTGATGGATACATCTGCCTTTGGATTCCTCACCTTTTGAATTGAATTACCTCTGCGCCAGCATTCTACTAAAATTCTTTTCCTAGCTCTCCCACGTCGACGAGGACGTCATAATAGCACGGCTCCGCTCGCGACTCCGTATGACGTCACCGGAGCCATAAGAAGACCTCGTCGGCATGCTGACGTCAGTTCCCTTTTTTCCGCGCCGCCGACGCGTAACGTTTTTTTTCTGGGATTCTCCATTTCTCTGAGATTACTTTGTTTCTTCACGTCTTCTTCGTGTTTGGGTAGGAATGGCTACTTTGAAGAAGTCGGGTTTCAAGCCCTGCAGGGAGTGTGGGGGCCATATGTCTATTACAGACCCCCACGACGACTGCCTTTAGTGTCTTTCTTCGGACCACGACGTCGAAGGGTGTTTGTGTTGTCGAAAGATGAACCCAAAGGCGCTGAAGGAGCGTGAAGCAAAACTCTTCATGCCGAAGGCGAAAAAAGAGAAGAGGGGTCGTAAGTGCTCGAAGTCGTCGACCTCGCATACTTCTAAGTCCAAGAAGCATAAGAAGTCGAAGAGGAGACACGGTTCTCGACGTCGATCTTTGAAGGGCAAGGCTTTGACGTCAGCTTCTCCTGTTCAGCGACGCCGAAAAAAGGACTTTGTTTCTCCGTCGCCTTCTCCTTCTCCTCAGGCGACTCCGATCCACTCACCGACTCCGAGGGGTTCGCCGGCATCCAGAGGCTCTTCGACGCCCAGGGGTTCTCCGGCGCACAGAGGTTCTCCGGCACCCAGCGAGTCTTCTCCTGTGCCTGCGGCTTCGCCTGTGCAGGCGCCGGTCTCACCGGCTCCGCAGCCTCAGCCTCCAGTTCGGCCTTGGATGGATCCAGACCAAGGAGGCTCGGATCCTTACCCGCTTTTCCAGGAGCGGATCCCTCGCATTTCCTAAATGCAATGTTTGGCATGTTTGCCAGGGCATCCTACCCTTCTGGTGCGCCATCTGGCCCCGTGGGTCCGCTTGCCTTTAACTTGGGTGTACCCCAGCAGTATGCCCAGGCGCCTTTCGTGCCTTTTATGCCGACGGCTCCATCTTGGCAGTTTCCGGCGCCGAGGTTTTGGACTCCGAAACCTCAATCACCGTCTGGTGTCGAATCGACACCATCTCGGATTCGATCGGCGCCGCTGCCTGTTTCGGAAGGTTCTCCTTCGACGCCGGCACCGTTGTCCCGGCGCCGCGGCTGGCGCCGCCGACGCCGATCCCGAAGCAGCGTTCCAGGAGGGAAGCGCAAAGGCTGCTAGAAGAAGATGCGTACCGGCAAGAGCAGGAGGAAGGGGAGATTCTCGAATCCATGGACGAATTCGAAGGTCTGCAAGAGGCTAGTGGCTTAGACACTTCCCCGGAGTGGGAGCTCTCTTCACCAAAGGCTGTTTCTTCTCAGGATGTCGCCCCTTATCATGTGGTGATTAGGAAAGCTGCTGAGTTGTTGGATCTTCAGTTGCCTTCAGCTGAAGTTAAGTCAAATATTTTGACTGAAGTGCTTAATACTTCTTCTTCAACTAGTGAGCCTCTACTGCCTTTCAATGAGGCGTTGACGGAGCCTATTATGGAGGTGTGGCAGAAGCCCTTGTCTGCTCCTGCAGTTTCTAGATCAGTTGCAAGGAGATATAGACCAGCTCCTGGTGATCCAGCTTTTCTTTCTGCCCACCCATCTCCAGAAAGCTTGGTTGTTCAGGCTTCTTGCTCCAAGCTGTCGTCTGGGTCCTTTCCTACCACCCCGGGGGATAGGGATTCAAAAAAGTTGGAACAGTCGGCAAGAAGGTGTTTTCCTCAGCAAGGATGGCGTGGAAATCTACGAACGCCACTTGCTTACTTGGGAGGTACATTCATGCCCTTATGGACTCTGTTAAGCAATTGGCCCCTAAACTTCCTGTGGAAGATCGGATTCATTTTCTTGAGGCTCTTTCGGATTCTCAAGCAGCTGCCCGGCAGGTCATTCAGTCGGGTTTGGACACTGCAGACTCGGTCGCCCGGGTAATGGGTTCTTCAGTTGCTACGAGGAGACATGCCTGGCTCAGATCTTCAGGTTTTTCACCAGATGTTCAGGCTACTCTATTGGATCTGCCTTTCGATGGCTCAAGATTGTTTGGTACCAAAGCGGACTCTGCTCTGCAGCGTTTTAAAGACAGTAGGGCTACTGCAAGATCTTTGGGCCTGCAGTCTCAGCCTAGAGGGTATGGCTACAAGAGGTATCGAGGCTTTGGGAAGGTGGCTTCCTTTCGAGGTCGTCAGCAGCCTCAGCAACAACAACAGCAAAATCCTCTGTACAGGTCATACAGGGGAAAAAATAGAGGCCGTCTTCGAGAAGCCGCTCGGCAGCAGTCCTCCTCCTCCTCCTCTTCTCCTGTCCCCCCCACTATAACCACGGGAAAGCAGCTCTAGATCCCCCATCTTGGAGCATGTTGGTCCTGTAGGGGGTCGGGTGTCCCATTCTCTACAAGATTGAAAATCGGTTACCTCAAACCGTTGGGTTTTGAATCTTGTGGAAAATGGGTACGCCCTCCCTTTTCTAGAGTTTCCACCTCCTTACCCTCCTCGCCAGGATTGGTGTTCAGAGGACCATTTACTACTCTTACAACAGGAGGTTCTTGTCTTGTGGCAGAAAGGGGCGATAGAGGTGGTTCCAGAGCAGGAAAGGGGTCAGGGATGTTACTCCCGTTATTTTCTGATTCCCAAGAAGGACGGACGATTGAGGTTGATCCTGGACCTCAGGATTTCGAATTTTTACCTCAGGCAGGAAAAGTTCAAAATGTTGACCTTGGCTCAGGTTCTTCTTGCGCTGCAACAGGAAGACTGGATGGTGTCGATCGATTTGCAGGATGCGTATTTTCATCTTCCCATCCTGAAGTCGCATCGGAAGTATCTCCGGTTTATGGTAGGGTCGCAACACTACCAGTATGCGGTCCTTCCGTTCCGTCTCACTTCCGCACCACGGGTCTTCACAAAGGTGATGGCAGTGGTGGCAGCACATCTCAGAAGGTCAGGGGTTCCTGTTTTCCCTTATCTTGACGACTGGCTGCTAAAAGCCAAGTCTCCAGAGATGGTGTTGCGGCACTTGCATGCAACAATGCAATTGTTGTTCAACTTGGGTTTCTCTATAAATGTACCCAAATCTCACCTGGTGCCTTCTCAGCAAAGCCTGTTCATAGGGGCAATACTGGACACTACTGTGTGTCGAGCTTTTCTGCCTCTGCAGAGGATTCTCGACATACAGGAGATGATTCCTTTGTTTCGCAATGGAGCGTTTGTTCCAGTCCTGAAGGTCCTTCGCCTGCTCGGTCTGTTCGCTTCCTTCATACTGTTGGTCAGCCATGCACGCTGGCACATGAGGGCACTACAGTGGTGCCTCCGCAGGCAGTGGTTTCAACACAACGGGGATCTCAGGGAGAACATCAGAATCTCCAGAGACACTGCAGCGGAGCTGTCTTGGTGGAGTGTACAGGGCAATTTGTCTCAAGGAAAGCCCTTTCAGCCTCCTCCACCTGTGGCCACAGTGATCACGGATGCCTCCACCCTAGGGTGGGGTGCTCATCTGGGGGATCTGGAGGTCAAAGGTCTTTGGTCTCCAGAGGAAAGGTTGCTTCACATCAACCTTCTGGAATTGCGGGCAATACGTTTGGCTCTCAAGGCCTACATTCCTTCCCTTCACGGTCAGTCAGTTCAGGTCCTGACGGACAACACTACTGCGATGTGGTACATCAACAAACAGGGAGGTGGAGGGTCGTATCGTCTCTGCAGAGAAGCTCTGCGACTCTGGTCCTGGGCTCAGGGCCATCAGATTTGTGTAATGGCAAATCATCTAGCAGGTGTGCTAAATGTACGTGCGGACAGTCTCAGTCGGCATTACTCGGCTGATCACGAGTGGCGGCTTCATCTGGAGGTGGTCCATCTCGTCTTCAAGATGTGGGGATTTCCTCGGTTGGACCTCTTTGCCACTCGCGAGAACGCGCACTGCCCGTCGTTCTGCAGTCTCCAGTTTCCGATGCAGGGAGTGTTGGGGGACGCGTTTCAATTGGATTGGAGTTCGCAGCTCCTTTACGCGTTTCCCCCCATACCCTTGATTTCTCGAGTTCTGAGGAAAATTCGCCAAGACCGGGCCCAAGTCATATTGATCGCCTGGGATTGGCCAAGAAGGGTGTGGTACACAGATCTACTTCACCACTCATCGCACCCTCTGCTCCGACTCCCTCTCAGGGCAGACCTCCTCTCGCAGACGCAGGGGCAGGTTCTACACCACCACCTCCAGAGCCTGCACCTTCATGCCTGGAGATTGAACGGGGTAACCTGAGTTCCTTCTCTCTCCCACCGGATGTGGTGGATGTTATTTTATCATCCAGAAGACACTCCACCAAATCTATTTATTCCTCCAGGTGGTCCAAATTTGTGAAATGGTGTGGAGAGAGGTCCATTGATCCTTTGAAGGCCCGTTTGTCTGATGTGCTCTGTTTCTCTCTTTCCTTGGCTCAGCAGGGTTGTGCTGTAGCTACAGTTAAAGGATATTTGTCGGCTTTGTCGGCTTTCCTTTGTTTGCCGGACCAGCCGTCTTTATTTAAATCTCCAGTTGTTATGAAGTTCATTAAGGGCCTAACCAATAAGTTTCCTCCCACTCCTTTCAATATGCCTCAGTGGGATTTGAATCTTGTTCTTACTTTTCTGAAGGGTTCTCCATTTGAGCCTCTTCATAGTTGCACTTTGAGGCTTCTTTCTTTCAAGACGGTCTTTTTGATCGCTATTACCTCGGCCAGGAGGGAAAGTGAGCTTCAGGCTCTTAGTTCTAAACCTCCATTCTTGACCATTCATACAGAAAGGATGGTTCTCAGGACCAGGGCTGCTTTCCTGCCTAAGGTGGTTACTCCTTTCCATTTAGGTCAGTCTATTACTTTACCTACCTTCTATCCTCCCCATCACCCTTCCAAGGAGGAGGAGAGACTTCATCGCCTGGACCCTAAGAGGGCGGTCAGTTTTTACCTGGACAGGACCAGGGAACTTAGGCTGGATAATCAACTCTTCGTGGGCTACATTGGTCGGATGAAAGGAAAAGCTGTTCATAAACGTACACTCTCCAGGTGGATCATCTTGTGTATCAAGATCTGCTACGCCCTGGCCAAGAAGGAGCCGCCTGAAGGTATTCGAGCTCATTCCACCAGAGCGAAGTCTTCTTCTTCTGCTTTTGCTAGAGGTGTTCCTGTTGTTGATATTTGTAAGGCAGCAACTTGGGCCTCCCTCCATACCTTTGCAATGCATTACTGCTTGGATTCTGAGGTTAGGAGGGACGGCCATTTTGCACGTTCTGTTCTGCAAGATTTTTTGGTATAGTCAGGTGGACACCCTCCTCTGGGAGAGGTACGGCTTGGGGATTCAATTCAAAAGGTGAGGAATACACAGGCAGATGTATCCATCAGAAGAACAAGTTACTTACATTCTGTAACGCTTTTTCTGGTGGATACAGTATCTGCCTGTGGATTCCTCACTGACCCACCCGCCTCACCGTTGTCCTCCTGTTTTTACCAGAAAAGTTATAACTGTTTGACATGGATGTTTTTAATATGTCATTTTCATGCTTACAGTTTGCTGCTAGGAAGTGCTTTGCTTATTGGCTTTTCCTTTCTATTTATGTATATACTATGTGTATTTGTATATATATTATGTATACTGTGTATACTTGTGGAAATGTTGTCGGTCCGCCCGTTTGCCTAGAGGGCACGGACAAAATGGGTGGAACTGACGTCAGCACGCCGACGAGGTCTTCTTATGGCTCAGGTGACGTCCTACGGAGTCGTGAGCAGAGCCGTGCTATTATGAGGTCCTCGTCGACGTGGGAGAGCTAGGAAAAGAATGTCCGTGGAATGCTGGCGCAGGGGTAATTCAATTCAAAAGGTGAGGCTTCCACAGGCAGATACTGTATCCACCAGAAAAAGCGTTACTGAAGGTAAGTAACTTGTTCTTCTGGTATTTAATCAAAATCATCATGTTTGATTATGCCTTATTGAGGATTTTGCACCGCCTACGATGTGAAATCAGTACTCTATCTTTATGTGAAGGTCAGCGACCGTCATTTTAACCTTTCATACTTTGCTTTTTATGACATGTACTCTACTTTCTTGTACTGTGACGAGGCGATGTGTTACTTCTATTTGCACATGTATGAATATTTTATTTTTTTACCATAATATTCTAAAACATTTTATGTAATTGTGCTTTTATGACATGTATTGTCGAAATAAAGCTGATTGAGGATGATGACTAATAACAACACCACTCGTACCAACTCCTCTGCTACTACTGCCACAATTTCAGTGCTACACCACTGGTACTACCAGCAATACCACCACCATAAGTACCACCTATACCAAAATGAGTATCACCAATACCATAATTATCAGTATGGCCACTAATACAACCACAATACCTCACCAGTAAAATTACTAATACCACCTATACAATACCACCACTACAGGTACCACCACCATCAATATCCCCACCACAATATTAATACCACCACCTCCACTAGCACCAGTACCACTACCAACAATAACACCACCAGCAATAGCACTAGTACCATCCATAATACCACCATCAGTACCACCATAAATACAAATATCAATCCCAACACATTATTGATACCACCACCACAAATACCACCTCTCCCAATACTACTAACACCATCACAGTTTCAATACCACACCTCCAATGCTACCACCAAAACCAGTACCACCACTACCAATACCACTACAGCCAATAATACAACTACTACTACCACCACCTGTACCACTAATAACACCACCGGTACTACAATGACACTACCAATACCACAAATACTACCACCCCTATGAAAACTACCAATTCCAACTCCTCAGTGTCAATACAAACATGATCACCAATACCACTACTAATACAGCCACTACCAATAGTACTACTACTGCCTCCACCATTACCAATACCATCACAACCGGTATCACCAGCAGTAACACCAGTACCCTCAAAACACCAATTTGAATACCGCCAATTACTACCAATAACACACCACCATCAATACAACCAACATTGACACTGTCCAGCAGTGTGCTACCCTTCATCTCGGTTTGTACTATATAAATACATTATACAGACATAAAAATACTCCGATTATACATTAATTGTCTTTGCCTATAACCACGTACAGCGTTCCACTGCCTTTCGATTACATGTGCTCTATGTAAGAAAACTTTTCGCTGTAACTATATTTCTCCAAGGTTGGTATTTTTGATAGATTCAAATGCTTGAATTCTTCCCATTGGGAGTGCTGCAGTAATTTGCAACAGCAGGTTGAAAGCATAGTTTGTCTGATAGGCCTTAAACCAGTTTTCACTTTAGTAACGCACACTCCTCATTAGAAAATACCCGCTCTCCAGCTACTGAGGTGAGAGTGCCCATGCCCCACCCTTCCCAGAGACTACCTCCCTTTGAATTTCCAGCATGAATATGAAAATTGTAGATGATTGGAGATGAACCTCTCTATTAGGGGGAAGAGAGATGGCCACATGTAACTTTATGAAAGATAGAAACAATTGATCATTTTAGTTACAGGTAAGTCACTTTTTCTTCTTCAGCATTGGATCTTTCATAGATACTCAAGCTTGATTCAGAATATTAAGCAGTGTCACTTATTAATATATCAACATGTGGAAATTGGGATAAAAGATAGGAAGGCTCACCTTATTTGAACAGATGGCAATGAACTGTTTGTCCCTTCCCTATATCTCTGTCTACTTCTGCATTCAAGCTATAGTGCTGCATAAACGTGAACCAATTTCTCCATGTGTCTGTGCGGCAGATATTCAAAGGGGCACTCCTGCGCAGAGAGCCGCTGAAGCTGCCTTACTTCTTGTGGAGTGAACTGTAACTGTTGTCCCTGCAAGTGGTCATCCCACTTTTATATGGCAGTATCTTATAGCTGCTGCTACCCATCTTGAGATTCCCTGTTTCGATAATGGTAACCCTTTCATGAATGGGAGAATGCCACCAGCAAGAGATAAGATTCTCTGAAGTCTTTCATCCTTTCTAGATCAAATTTGAGACATATGCGCATACCAAAAGAGTGCAGAGCTCTTTCTGCTGCATCTGCTGGGTTCTGAAAAAAAGACTTTTGGTGCTGAATGCTTCTTTTTTTGTGGATTACAAATAGATTGCTTTGATTGTAAATGCCTGCATTTAGTCACTCATCTGGCTTTGGTAAGAGCCAGTAACAGAGGGATATTAGGCTAGCTCTGTGTATCAGCTAAAAAAACTCCTCATTAGTTGGGATAACACTGTGTTGAGTTTCCATCTAATTAGTGGATTCCTTGACGGAGGGAAGGCTCTGAAAATACCTTTTGTGAATCCTTTATTAATCTCTGAAGTCTTTCACCCTTTCTAGATCAAATTTGAGACATATGCTCATACCAAAGAGTGCAGAGCTCTTTCTGCTGCATCTGCTGGGTTCTGAAAGAAAGACTTTTGGTGCTGAGTGCTACTCTTTTTGGTGAATTACAAATAGATTGCTTTGATTGTAAATGCCTGCATTTATTCACTCATCTGGCTTTGGTAAGAGCCAGTAACAGAGGGATATTAGGCTAGCCCTGTGTATTAGCTCAAAAAACTCCTCATTAGTTGGGATAACACTGTGTTGAGTTTCCATCTAATTAGTGGACTCCTTGACGGAGGGAAGGCTCTGAAAATACCTTTTGTGAATCCTTTATTAATCTCTGAAGTCTTTCACCCTTTCTAGATCAAATTTGAGACATATGCGCATACCAAAGAGTGCAGAGCTCTTTCTGCTGCATCTGCTGGGTTCTGAAAGAAAGACTTTTGGTGCTGAGTGCTACTCTTTTTGGTGAATTGCAAATAGATTGCTTTGATTGTAAATGCCTGCATTTATTCACTCATCTGGCTTTGGTAAGAGCCAGTAACAGAGGGATATTAGGCTAGCCCTGTGTATCAGCTAAAAAAACTCCTCATTAGTTGGGATAACACTGTGTTGAGTTTCCAACTAATTAGTGGACTCCTTGACGGAGGGAAGGCTCTGAAAATACCTTTTGTGAATCCTTTATTAATCCTGTGAGAGCATAATGAAGGACAGTTCGGAGATTGAAGGTACCTTGCTTCTTATGGCTGCAAGGTGTATTTTAATCAATAAATGTCTGAGGTGTGTGCAAGCTAGTACTGGTAGGTAAGGTAAGATCTAATGAGGTAATTCTGAGAGAGGACGGAGGCCTTTTGATGAACACCAAATGCAAAACCTTTTCTATTTGGCAGTATATGTATTGTTAAAAGACAGCACCCGAACTGAGGAAGAACTCCTCTACAGTCTGCTAGGATGCATAAATGGAAGAATTAACTGAATTCAGGAGCCAGGCTAGTAGTTTCAGAGATCTCAGGTTGTGATGCGGGATTTTTCCATGATATCTGGAGAGGAGGCTCTTCTGATACCCCATTAGAATGAGTTGCAGTTCAGCTAGGTGAAGCATGGCTGTAAACCATATTTGTCTGTGCCATGTTGAACCAAATGCTATCACCCAGCATGGTTCTAGTTTAAGGTTTGCATTAACCCTCAGAATTAATAGGATAGGCTGAAATGCGTATGCATATGTACACAGCCATGCAATCAAAAAATGCATTACCCCATGATCATGCTCATGAATACTTGCTTGCCTAGAACTGAATTTCTTGTTGTTCATGAGGCAAACAGGTCCAGCTTTGGTTTTCTCCATCCATTGAACACTTTTTTTCAACAGGTTGTTGTTGAATTCCCATTTGTGGTGTTCCTGAGTTGAATGGCTCAGTTTATCCCCTTGATCGTTGTCTGCTCCAGGAAGGTGTCCTGCTTTCAGTGAGAACCAACTTCCAATGGCCCAGTGCTACAGACCTTGAGTCTCAGTTGAACGTGATTGAGATTTTCTACCTCCCCAATTGTTAATGCCAAATATTGATCTTGTGTGCCCATCTGTATCATCACTGACATGTGACTTAGTTGGTGTAGGAAATACTGTAGACCTTTCCTGATAGTCCTCAATTCCAGAACATTAATATGTAGGTTTCCTTCCTGTCTTGACCACGGTCCTTTGGTTTATATCTCCAGAAGATGTGCTTCTCATCCAACCATTGAGGTTTTCATCCTTCCATTGAGATCAGTTTTTTCAAATTGAGTCGGGTTCATGTGGAATGAACAACAGACCCACACTGGTGTTGTTTTTGTATGAGTCCACCATGTGAGAGCATTTATTATTCTCATTCTGTCCTAAATTTGATTTTCAGAAGGACCCTGATATTTGAGCTTTTTGTCTGTCCGTTCTTTTTGTATTGGGTGCATTCTCATTTGGGATAATGGAATGACACATTTACAAGACAGCATCATGCCCATCATTAATTTTACTAAGCGCACTTTGATCTTTGGCTATTTTTTAGATCTGTCTTACTTGCACAGCCAGGTTCGCTTGTCTTACCTGTGAAGAGTACACCCTTGCTTCTTCATTGACCAGGAGTACATCCAGGTAATGAATAGTGTGTAATAGTGATGGTTATGAATTATTTTTCAGAGTGAGCCTCATCTCTTGAATAAATGGGAACAAGCAGTTACATAGTTTCCCTTGGCGTCTATGAAAATGCCCTCAACTAACGTGCCATGGACGTATGGTTGTACCTGATGGCCTAAACTCCAAAGATGCACTGCTACTCATGCCATACATTTTGTAACTATTCGCAGAGCTGATTTGATGCCAGAAGAGAGCACTTTGAATTTGTAAAAGTGACAGGCTACCTCGAATCTTAGAACTTTCCCCAGGCTTGTAACGGATGGGCATGTGGAAGTACAGGGGTCATAGAGGTCTAGGGATGCCATCACTTAGTTTTCCACCAGCAACTACAACACTCCTGTGGAATAGACATGTGGAACAACTGATTCCCCAGGAAGACAGTGAGCTGGTGTTACTTTTGAATGTGTTTCCATTCTCCTGAGTTTTTCTTTTTGTTGAGAAAACATCGGAAATAGAAGCTTACATTGTGAAGATTTTTCGGGACTGCTTTGGTAGCTCCTTTCCATAGCATGACAAGGATTCTGCAAAAGCAGATGTTGTGCTTCAGCTTGGGTGTCTGTGTTTGTCGGATGCACTGAACAATCTCCAGAGTTTGCCTTAACCAGATGAGATACAATACCCATTTGTCTGCCATGATTGGCACTCACCCCTGGCAGTAAGCTGATGTCCTCTCACCTACAGGGCCAGCTCTTCAGGGAACAGAAGTAGTGGTAAATGGTGCTGTAGCATGGGCAGCAATGATGTCCTGCCTCCTGTGATTTAGACTGACTTAGTGCTCTGTAAGATTGCTGTTGGTGAGGCCTGTAATAATATTTATGATATTGTGATGGAAGTGATTGATAAAGCTGGTGTCAGTAATTCTGGTAACCTCCATGATGTGTGTGTCTTCTTGCTCTCGTGCCCTGAAAGGGTTAAGGACAGTGCTAGTATAGAACTCAAAGGACTTGAGCTGAGTCTGTGCCAGTCATTATGTTCTGGAGGGCATTGTCTATGTGTTCCCTCAAATAATGATTTCCTATCAAGGGGCATATGTAGTATGTGAATTTAGACCTCAGTTCCTAAGGATGTCCCTTTAAGCCAGCCTTGACAATGTAATACTGCAGCCCCTATATGCTGGTGGATTCCAACTTATGTGTACAGACTCTGTCACATTTGTCAAGGTGCACTACTCTTGCCCGTGTGGTGCAATTTGAATTCTTAAAAAATATTTTTACATTATTATCATGTTTAAACCACTTTTTAACAAAAGGCTGTCTACCAATCACTTAGATGTAAACAAATATATTCCGAAAAAAACCGAAAAGGACAATAGTAAACAAATTTGTTTGACACTTTCCGTGTGTCTTCTATATTTAATACAATTCTTTACAATGCATTCAAGGACAGTAAAAATTCCATATGAGGTCTTGCTTTGCCGTGTTCCCAATGCATTTCGGGAATCCCTTCTTCAGGGGAACTCTGTGATTACAAATTATACATATTTTAACATACTAACAAACGCAAACGTATCAACATAAAATGCTGACTTTTCAGGTTCAAGCCCTTCACCATGTCATTCAAAGCCATGGGTTCATGCTGTGGATCAAAAGTGTAGACCTCAGTGGTGAAAAGTGCAAAAAATGGTTAGGAAATGATTGCTAATGTTCACCTCACCGGGAGAGTTGTTGCAAAGCAAGACCTCATATGGAATTTTTACTGTCTTTGAATGCATTGTAAAGACTTGTATTAAATATAGAAGACACACGGAAAGTGCCAAATAAATTTGTTTACTATTGTCCTTTTCGGGGTTTTTTCGGAATATGTTTGTTTACATCTAAGTGATTGGTAGACAGTCTTTTGTTAAAAAAATGGTTTAAACATGATAATAATGTAAAAAAAATTTGGGGAGAATTCAAATTGAACCACACGGGCAAGAGTAGTGCACCTTGACACATGTGACAGAGTCTGTACACATAAGTTGGTTGATTATAGAACCTGACAGGAGCAGGTCAGGGGTCAGGGTAGCACACAATAGATAAAACTTTTTAGTTGTTTATACATTGGATACATCGTAGAATACACAGGTGTGCAGGTTATACCTACAGTTTGGATTCAAAGATTAGCCATGTCCACCACTGAGTAGAAGATTACTGCAAACGCTCCTCCCACCCCCCACCCCCATGTAGAATTTCCGTTGCTTCCTGCTTTTTAGCTTCTGGCAAAAGGTCAATTAAGGTGCTATAAAAGACAACATCTGCCAGTTGTATCTGCCTAAAAATCCTTGGTATTAGCTGCCTTGATCAATATGGCTACCTGAGAGAACAACCTTCTTCCATAAGGCATCAATTCTTTGTCCGTCCCTGTCTGTGGGAACTGTATAGGGCATGCCTAGATTTCTTGACTTTCTTTGCGCTTCCTGCATCAATACCTAATTCAACCTTAGGATTGTCAAGAAGGCATGTTGGGGCGTTATCAGGCATCTTCTACTTTTTATCCAGTCCATTACGGTGACTACTTTTGTCAGTGCCTGCATTAGCTTCAAGCTTGCCAGAGATGACCGATAATTGATATTTCTTTGACCGACTTCCTGGTGGGCACTATAAAGTTATATAGGAAGCAATTTATTTTCTTGATTGTTATCGAATGTTCAAATCTTAGGGGGAGTTTCTCAAAAAAAATGTGGAATCTGGCAATATCATTCGGTTGTGAGTCCATCAGAAGAGGTGTGGCCAATTCCCCCACCGGGACAATGTTATCATATTTATTGCTTTCAGGTGGTCTAAGAGGTTCTTAAATATCCCCTTCTTCAACATCAGCCAAGTATTTGTTGTCTTCTGATGTACTTCAAAACACAGGAAGACAGAGCAGCCTGTAAAGCTGCACTTGTAAGGTATCACATACACATAAGGAAAACCAGGAGAAGCTACATCTCTAATAAAATTGAGACTGCAGGCAACTCATCCAAAGAGCTCTACAAAGTGCAGAACAACTTCACCAAGCCATGCGCCTGCTCTAGGAAAATTCCTGCCTCACAGCAATTATGTGATACCGTGACCTACTTTTTTCAAGAAAAAATCAAAGCCATCTACCAGAAATTCCCTATTAACCAGAGTCAGACCAATATAACTGCTCTGATGGCACTCCCGTCTGTTCCCTCCCCTCTCCTAGACAGGTTTGAACCCTGTACACTAGACCAAATCATGGGGCTTTTGGCTAGAGCTAAAACAGGTTCAGGTGCGGACATCTGTCTACCTAGGGTCACCGCTAATCTCATATCCATAGTTGCACATACTATCCTTTCACTGTTTAATTTATCCCTGGATACTGCCAAATTACCTCTCTCTTGGAAGTCCTCTGTAATCTCTCCGATATAAAAAAAAAGCAAATGCAGATCCCAAAATTCTGCTTAATTACCTCCCCATCTCGCTTCTCCCTGTGATGGGGAAAATGTTGGAAAGCTTGGTCAGCAGACAGCTGATGACATTCCTAGAGAATTTTAAAATCCTAGACCCCTCTCAATCAGGATTCCGATCATGGCACAGCACTGAGACAGCACTGGTGGCGGTTACCGACACCATCCGCCTGTCTTTAGATTCAGGCTGTCCTTCTGTGCTAGTGCTGTTAGACCTGTCAGCGGCCTTCGATACTGTTTCCCATGACATACTGCTGCGCAGACTGCATGAGAACGCTGTCGAGGGCAACGCCTTGCTATGGCTTGCAGACTTTTTAGTCAGCCACACCCAAACGATCATTCTGGGATCGTTTAAGTCCCGCTCCATCTCGATTACCAAAGGGATGCCACAGGGTCGTCTTTGAGCCCAACATTGTTTAACATCTATGTAGCCCCCCCTTGCCCAAATTATTAAATATTGCGGCTTTGATGTGATATCTTATGCGGATGACACCCAGCTGATCATCTTGTGTGGCCAGGACTCTGTTGGGGCAAAGGCCCGATTCAAAGACTGTATGTGAAGGATCGCAGCCTGGATGTTGGCAAATTGCCTTCAACTTAATAGCAATAAAACAGGGTTGGTGATGTTTGGTAAAGCATAGGACCTCTGGACCCCTGACTGGTGACCCTCGAAACTGAAGGTGACTTCCACCCCTAGGCTTGTGGTGAAAAATCTGTGCATTAAACTAGATCAGGCTCTATACATGAAGGATCAAATTACCGCTACTTGCGGAACATGCTTTGCAACCATAAGGCTCGGCTTCTGAGGAAAGTCTTCCCTTTTGTTACCATCCTCTGCAAGGTCTGTGATTGGTTCAAGTTTTTCTTTTTAAATGGTGTAACTAGCCCACTAAACAATCTTTGTTTTAGCCTTAGGTTTACATTAGCGTAGAACTGCTATTGAGATATTACCATGGCACTCCCAACTTGACGACAGGGATGATTCAAGCATTTGAATCTATGAAAGATACCAATTCTGGAGAACTACAATTACAGGTTTTCTTCCTTCTCTCTAGAGATGCAACATGCTTATCACTTGCACACGCGGACAAACATGACAGCCAGAGCAAAGTTGGTAGTAAGCATGTTCCCATGTACGTGGCGCCCAGCAGGCCACCATCCCTGGGAGGGATGGCATTCACAATGGGCTCGCAAATTGCGAGAGGCTCATTAATATTAATGAGCCTCGCAATTTGCGACCCCATTGGGAATCGCAAAAAAGTGTAAACACACTGTTGTACATTTCATTTAGCGCCTCGCAATTTGCGACTCACAATGTGTCGCAAATTGCGAGGCGCTAAATGAAAGGGTCGTACATCTGGCCCCTGGTGCTGTTATTACAGGTTTTCTTCCTTCTCTCGAGAGATGCAACATGCTTTTCACTTGCACATGGGGACAAACATGATAGCCAGAGCAAAGTTGGTAGTAAGCATGTTCCCATGTATGCAGCATGGTATGGCTGCACCGCATCTGGTGCTGTTTCGAGCCGAGGAGCAGTTCGTCATACTGCTGTTTGTGATGAAAATCTCATGCAGTCTGGTAGTTTGCATGACATTTTCACATACCCGTTCACTGGCATCTTCTGTGATCCAACTGAACTATCTAGGTTACCTCAGTTTTGAAAAACTTTGATTCCAAGGTATAACCAGTTGTTCCAGATTACTCTCAGCATATTACGCTATCGCTGATGAAATATCATAAATAAGAGGGATTCCTTCCCTCAGGAGCCTTGGGAAAGCCCCATGCCTGCATGCTGTTTATGGGGCAAAACCATGCTTTGGCTGAAAAAACCAGCAGATCCTCAATCTCCTTCCAAAGATGTTTTATTGCAATTTGTACTAAATAATAACGTTTTTGCTGCCAAAACCTTAAGTTAACTTATGTATTTTCAAATATATTTGTGACAATTACTGTCCTCACAAACGTGGTAGTTGCATCTCGTTATCATAATCTTATAACCAAATTGGAAAGACAGGGCTACCTAGAATAGATGCACACCAATACCATACCTTTAACCCTAGTCCTATAACAAGTTATGGCTACTAATTGCTCGAGAAGAGGTCAGAGGCCTCATATATACGTACCAGTAAAAAATGCCACAACCAATGCCACCTACAGAAATACAAATACCATCTATACAACACTGCTACTGTTACAAGTGCCACTACAACTAATATCAGCACCACCAAAACCATCAGTGCCCTCACATGCACCTCCAATACCGTTGATACACCTCCACAATACCATTTTCATTACCAATACCACACCACTAACAGTTTACACTTATCCTATCACCAGTGCCTTGCCATCCCAACAGCCAGGGGTGTGGACTTTAGTAAAAATATCTACTTGTCCAAAGGATAACATGATTCATAATTCTACATGCCTTGTATAAGAATCTACTTGTCCCATTTGGTGCCATGCAGTGAGGTGACAAAGTATGGCAGTGTTCTCATATCAGAGATGTGGTTATATGCTCTCTGATTATGCCAAGTTTCATGTTTTAATTCTCAATGGCCTCTTTAAATGCAGCTTTTTGATCATTGTAAGGCTCTGAATATGCAGGCGCTTTTGTATTACTGGAGTTCTGATTATAGCAGAGTTCAGGATATACTTTGCACCATTGCTGTCTTTCTGACTTAATTTCTAAGCAAGTGTCTCATGAAATGCTTTGTCAAATATCTATTTAAGCCTTCACTCAATTTTACAAAATGTTACTGTACATAAGCTCAGCTTATAATTGCGGTCTCTAGGTTGCCATTTGAGGATTAATAAAACCAACCTGACCTTCTCCAGTTGAACACACTGTGCAATTCTTGGGCAAACCGCTTCATCTTACTGTGGCACCTTTCCCTTGTTTGCCATAATTGTGAGCAATGAATGACTGGTTTACTTTTTGAAACTAGAAGAACTCTGCAAGGTCTTGTCAGAACCAAAATGTTACACATGTAAGGGTGGCTTACACATGCAAAAGTTTGCTTTGCACTTTTAAAAGGATTTACTGATATGATGATTTCTGTGTGAACAAAACTAAGTACAGGCTGGAATCAGGTGGGAAGTGGCATTTCCAGGGCTCGAATAGCGTGTGAGTTCATGCATACATGAAAACTTATGTTTAAGAACATTCATCTGCTCCTCTCTAATCAATTTCCATCCTGGAGAATTCACATTTACTCATGAGAAGGACAGGAGTAAAACCTTTTACAGTGTGGGAAGGGACCACCACTTCACAAAACATTAAGTGGAAGCATAGGAAAAGGAGTTTCTCCATAGGTAAAATATTTTCCCACTGGAGAAAAGAGAAGAAACTAACAAATTACTTTACACATGCATATTTGCTCATTGCAAAATTGAATTTAAAATATTTTTCTAGGAGTTTTGTTTTCAAACCTACTTCTTTAAACTTGTCAATTTCTGAAAGTTGTAAATCTGCATCAATGTAATATAACTGTGAGGGCACTTTTGAGGCTTTCTTTAAAATGGGGTCTCTAATTTATATTTATTACATGTTGCCCTTAATGGTTTTACAGTGATTCTACATTATTATCAGAATTATTTCTCTTTCAAATTCTACCATGCATCAAACATGTTTTATTAATTTTCCAAGGAAAGATCTTTACTCCTTCCCCACTTAAAGGCATGTTACACTGCAAGTAATTACAGTGATAGTGCCTGCTGTACTACAGTACTAATCCCCTACAAACGTGAGTTTTAATGTGTCCTAAAAATAAAAATAAAATTGCTTAAGTTTCAGATTGGGCGGTATCTCAAAGTAGTGGGGCAACACCGTAACACCCATACAGATGAGCAACCACTGGTTCTGTATCAAGGACAACAAATTTACATATTTATTGTGTCCACTGGAAAAGTAGACCCAAACCTCTGATTTGCTGCCAATTTACAGTGCACAATGTAATTGAAGGAGAGAGGATTGTCTGCTGCTAAGGCAACATATGCGTCCAGATGCATAAGAAGTTAAACAATATGGTTCACTAATGCAAAGCCTTTACTATTAGGGTGGACACTTTAAAAAATCTCAGTGAGCTGTTTACATTTTTCACCAATTTCTTCCTGAAATCTGGGTATAGCATAGGCCAATGGGATTTAGAACTGGAGATGTTAAATTGAGCGAGAGACCGAAACAAAGCTGATGAGTGTGAGAAATTGAGTTGTTGGTTAAATGGGGTGTCAAGCATGCTCAAGCAACGTAGCGAGAATTGCTGAGAAGTCAGGCCAATCGGCGATCCACCTTGGGCGGCGAATAGACGAGTAGGTTGGTCCCAGGGTCCTCTCGGTTCTCAGAGCAGTTTTTAGACAACATTTTTATAGGTCCCAAGTTTTGGATTTTGGCTATCTGGGCACCTTTAACACCACCACCAAGGGTCCAGGACTGGAGCGGTACCACATGGGGGGTTAGGACTCATTCAGGCTGGGTCTAGGTGCCGGTTCCAGATGGTTGGAGCCTTTTCTATTCCGGAGGCTCTGATCAGAAGACCAGTTAACTAGCCCTTGGAGTCACTCTGATAGTCCTGGGTTCAAGAAGTGGAACAGGTCTTAAACAGCAGGACAGGCCTCTGAGGGTTCAAGGCAGGCTTCATGCAGCAGAACAGCCCTTCCAGGTGTAGCAAAGCAGTCTTCTGAAGTACACAGCAGGCCACAGCAGCAGGCAGTCCTCTGAGAGTCCTTCCGCAGGTCCATAAAGTGAACTGAAGAGTGGGTCTGAGGGTCCTATTTTTGTACCTAGTGCCGTCTTTGAAGTAGAAGGTTCTAGAAAATTCCCTTTGAAGTGCGTGAAGTTTCTGTCTCCCCTGTCCTGTCTCAATGAACAATGCTAGGGTGACAAGTCCTTTGTGTGAAGGCAGGACACAGCTTATTCAGTTGCAAGTGGGGCTGTGCCCAGCTCCGCCGCCCCCCCTCCCCCATCCTGCTACACCTGATCCCTCTATTGTGTGGCTGTCTGGGAAGGAATAAACTGGCAACTACACCCAGTCAGTGGTGCAAAGTCACAGAACCTCCTCCACCATGAACTAAATGAAGCATCCTCAATTCATTATCTTCTCCCAGCACATGATGTGTCCTAAACACAACGTTGAATTGTTAGCGACTCAGAGCAAAAACTCTTAGGAACTGTAAAACCCTCAAATTCCTTGCAAAGTGTCTGTTCACAATGTGAACCAATGCCATGTTGTCAACATTCAACAACACTTAGCTATCCTGGAAGTACCTGCTCCCACAAAAACCAAGCAAAAGACACACAATGATGGATGGAATGCAGAACAAATCAAAATATTCACCCCCAGTCAAGAGATCTGGGTTAAATCCATCGTTCTTTTGCTCACCATGCCACCCCAGTTTAGACCCAGCCATATGCAAATCAGAATTGATCCTGTCCTTCATGGGAACAGTCCAGCCCGACAGCCCGAACTGCAGGGGCCAGGTCCTCCCTGGATCAGAAACAAGCATCCTAGGACCGGTTTCAGGTTTTCACCTCTCATCAGCAGGGCTAGCTTGAATCCAGTGACACAGTGAGCCCAGGACCCACGTCTGGGCATACCTGGCACCCTTAGGGCGAGAAATCAAAAGACACACGATGATGGACGGAATGCAGAACAAATCACAACATTCTCCCCAAGTCAAGAGATCTAGGTTAAATCCAGGTTAAAACCAAAGCAACCACGAAGGGGAAAAATTCCAGAAATGTGATGCTGCCTCCTTCCTCTTTCCAACCTGCTTCCCACTGCTCCACAAACCACCTCCCTTCCTAACACAATCCGAAACCCATACCTCCAGCTGCATCAGAAAATAACATTGTATACTCCACTTTACTTCATTCCCTAAATTATCCAGACTCTCACAATTGAAATGCCTCAAAAATGTCAATCACATTCTTGAATCGTCCCTCAATCATATTGACAATTGTAATCTGTGATGTGACAATGACTCCCCTTCTAAGGCCATTCTCATACGCCTGCATAAGTCCTACTGTGAGGTAGGGGACTTCCCTAGTGTGCAGAAGGCCCAGAGACTTTAGTCTGCTGTGATACTTGGATTTATTTTGTATCATAAAGACATGAGGGGAACAACTGAAAATCCCAAACTCTCCTTGGCATGGGACAACCTTAAGCCAGTTGTCTTCTTTGGTCCGGTCCGATGGTTTTCCCCTCAGTAAAAAGAAACGTAAAGGGCAGGTAAGTAAATGTGGTGTTCGGTCAGTAACCTCTACACCATACACCAGATGTCTTTCCTTTGGGGGAAGGAATTTGGAGTATGTGACCTTAACCCATAGAATCCTTAGTTTGTGCTCGACTAACTTTGAGGGAGTGACGTGCTGTTTCCAGATGGCTCGGTTCACTAGTGCACCTTAAGCAAGCAACTGGGACGTCGCACAACCCACCTCCTGTGAAGCCTCAACTACGGCAGCTTCCTTTCTGCTTTTGCGCCCCCTCCTAAGGCTCACAAGCGATTTCGCACCGGGAATGTGGCTGGCATGTACATCCAAACAGTTGCATCTATCTTCGTCGATAGCAGGGGTCTCTACACTGGCATGTTCCTCCAAGATATCCGTGGCGGTAGTGAAAGCGGGGCCAGATCCACTACCGGGCTTGCAACTGTTCTGCCTCTCCTCCTTGTAGGCGGTCCTCACTTCCTCGTGACGAAGCATCCAAACTTCTGTCTGCTCAACATTGAAGACACCCTGCTTTTCCTCTCCGGCCCTCTTTAATCCAGTGGTCTTCCCGTCTTCACCTGATAGCCAGGCCCCCTTCCAGAGGAGAAGGCATATTTAAAGGAGCCAAGTCTGGTAAACACGGTGTCCTGCTTAAGGTACATAGGTTTGGAGCGTCTCGCCCAGAGGGGAGGAGAACACAGCATAACCCCCAGTAAATCATCGGCCTCTTGACACCTACCTGCCCTCACTGCATGACAGGCAAAATTCTAGTGGCCCAACGTAGTAACTTAGATAGGCCACACCTGCACCTTTAACACCACCAAACTTTGTTCCACAAAGCAATTATCGCCACCATCTGATGGAGACTTCTAGCTGCAGAGTCCTTACCTTTGAATTTCCCAGGCGTCAGGCTGGATCCAGAAACTTTTGCTGAGCAATACCCCTTGCGCACGCCATCTGGTGGCTCCATTCGGCTCTGCGGGACGTCGTCGGCATTGGTAGCATCGGTTGTGACATCGCGGTCACCTTTATAGGCACCACCCAGGCGCGTGGACATCAGTTCTTTTCATTCCACACCAGTTAAGCGCCGATTTAGGAAGAGATACCCCTCTGTCTCTTTTTGACAGGCTTTTTCTCAACTTTTTGTCGACTACAGAATTGTTTCCAGCTTCCTGTGCGAGGATGTCTTCGAGGAAGACAGGGTTCAAGCCATGCGGTGCCTGCCACCGCATGATGTCAGTTACCGACCCCCATCTCCTCTGTCTCTGGTGTCTCGAGGGCGACCATGATTCGAAGTCGTGCTCGGACTGTCGGGATATGGCTCCTAAGGCCTTGCGGGAGCGGGCTAGGAAGCTCCTTGTGGCTGGGCAGTCTACGCTGTCCAGAGAGACGATGCGGAAGTCCCGGTCCTGATCCAAGAAGAGGAGGTCGCGGGACCGCTCCCAGAGCCCAAAGTCCTCTTCATCCCACTCAAGGACTTCGGGACACTTGGGGAAGAGGCACAAAAAGAAGAAGAAGTCCAAGTGGACTTCATCTTTCCTTCGGCTGTCGTCCGTCGATGAAAGAGGTAAGGAGCATCAATGGTCTAGGCATGGTTCTAAGGAGCCGGAGCCAAGGTCGACTTCGCGCCTCCCACCCTTTCCAGGAGCCAGAGCGAAGCCTGCTCAAAGTAAAGAATTTTACAAGGCCAATGCGCCTCATAGTTGAGCGGGCCGACCCCTCTGGTGAACCCTCGGGCCCTGCAGGGTCGGAAGGGGCCCCATTGGATTGGTCACGGTGCCGGTGGGGTCTCCGGGATCCTATCCAGGATACGGGTCAATGCCGACCGTGCCATCGCAACCTCCTCCGGCATCAGACCCAAAGTGGGTGCCTTCGGCACTGCCGGTGCCCGCCGACGGTGCCAGTCCCATCTTTATCCCCGATGACACGGAGTCGGAACGGCGTTGCTCGATGCCGATTCCGACACCAATTGAACCCAGGGGTTCTATGTTGACGCCTGAACACTTTGAAGATTCGGGAGAGGAATGGGATGGGTCTATGGACCCTTTGGAACACCAGGATGACTCTGCAGATCAGTTGGACTGGTATGGGGAACTTGGGGAAGTCAGTGGACTGGAAACTTCTCCAGATTCTGGCATGCTCTCCCTGCCAGCTGTGGCTACGGAGGAGGGAGCATCTTAAGCCATGGTGGTTAAAAGGGTAGCCAAGGTCCTTGGACTAGAGCTGCCTTCCATGCAGGTCAGGACTAATCTCCTGACCGAAGTGCTTCAGCCTGGGGCTTCCACCTCTGAACCCCTTTGCCCTTTAATGAACCACTAACTGATGTCCTTCTAGGCACGTGGTCCAAGCCTAGTACAGGGGCTCCTGTGAATAGGACCATTGCACTCCACCATCGCCCAGCTCCAGGCGATCAAAAGTTCCTCAGCCAACACCCCACCCCTGAAAGTTTGGTGGTGCAGGCCTCTACATCCCAGGGCGCGTTCCCTTCCGCCTCTCTGGATAGGAAATCCAAGAGGCTAGATTCACTTGGTAAGATGTTGTCTTCCTCCAGCCTGGCATTGTGGTCGGTGAATACCGCATGCTTATTGGGCCGTTTCTCCCACTCCCTTTGGGAGGCGGTTGCGCAAGTGCTGCCACATGTCCTGGAGGAGGCCCGGGCTGTGCTCTCTCAGGCAGTTAAGGACGGGAGAGGTGCAGCAGAATTCGCCATAAGGTGTGGCCTTGATACGACAAATTCACTGGGCAGATCAATTTCCACAGCAGTGGACTTGAGGCGCCATGATTGGCTTAGGACAACTGGCTTCTCAGGCGATATCCAGGCAAATTTGATGGACATGCCTTTTGATGGAACCTGCCTTTTTGGGGAGAAAGCAGATTCGGCCCTAGTGAGGTTCAAGGACTTTCGAGCTACGGCCAGATCCTTGGACCTCTCTTCTACACTTGGTGGGCAGTCTAGCTTTTGCCCATTTCATGGCAACGGAAGGGGTTTCCAGCCGCGTCAGCCCTATCCCAGCCACCGTCCTGCGCAGGCTTCCCAAGCCGCGCGGGAACGTGAACACGGTTCATTGCAAACTAGGAATGGAAGCCAGAAGTCATCGGCCACCCTGCCCTCAGCAGCCACAGCCTCCAAGCACTCCTAGTCTGACTCTGCAAGACCACACCACTGCAATTGGCAGGAGAATCCATCATCATCTCCCCCACTGGAGGTCCATAACATCGGACAAATGGGCCTTGCAAATCATTCAGGAGGGCTATTCTCTGCCTTTCCTTTCTTCTACTCTCATTCTGCCAAATCAGGAACGGTTGACGTAGGATCATTTAAAATTGCTCCAGGAGGAAGTTACAGCTCTCTTGGCCAAGGGAACTATAGAGAGGGTCCCGGTTTCAGAAGTAGGCAGTGGCTGTTATTCCCACTACTTTCTGATTCCGAAAAAGAACAACCCATTTTATATCTTCAGACCGTCAATCTCTTCCTCAAAAAGGAGAAATTCAAGATGCTCACTTTAGCTCACTCTGCCCTAGACCAAGAAGACTGGATGGTAGCGTTGGACCTGCAGGATGCGTATTTTCACATCTCCATCCTGCCGGTCCACAGGCGCTACCTGCGGTTCAAGGTAGGCCACGAGCACTTTCAGTTCACCGTGCTCCTCTTCGGCCTCACCAGCACCCCTCGGGTGTTCACCAACGTGACGGCGATAGTCGCAGCTCATCTATGCAGGTTAGGGGTGTCAGTCTTCCCCTACCCCCCTGGCGTTGAAGGCGTCTTCACCCCAGGCTCTCGTCTCCCACCTTCAGACTATGGCAGACCTCCTGCATTTGCTGGGGTTCTCTATAAACATGCCAAAGTCACACCTGACTCCTTTTCAGATGCTCCCTTTCATCAGAGTTGTTCTGGACACAGTGCAATTTCAGGCTTATCCTCCCGAGCAGTGAGTCCAGGATATTCAGGTTATGATTCCGATGTTTCAGCCTCTATCCTGGATTTCGGTGAGACTGACTCCGAGGCTGTTGGGACTCATGGCCTCCTGCATCCTGTTGGTAAAGGATTCCAGGTGGCGTATGCGGGCTCTGCAGTGGGACCTGAAGTGCCAGTGGGCACAGCATCAAGGAAATCTCACATTTGTGGTCCAGATCTCGGAAGGATCTGCGAGAGGTCTGCTGTAGTGGTTGACAAACCGCAATTGGGTCAACGGCAGACCCCTCTCCCTTCCCCAACCAGAGCTCACAGTCGTGATGCGTCACTTCTGGGATGGGACGGCCATCTGGGAGAGGTGGAGATCAGGGGACACTGGTCTCCGGCAGAGTCAGGGCTCCATATCAGTTCGTTGGAGCTTCGAGCGATTCGGCTGGCATTGAAGGCATTCCTTCCCTCTGTCAAAGGGAAGTTAGTGCAGGTGTTCACAGACAACACCACCGCCATGTGGTACTGCAACAAGCAGGGGGGGTGGGGTCGTGGACCCTTTGTTGAGAGGCCCTGCGTCTCTTGACATCGCTGGAACAGAAGGGCATTACCCTGGTGGTTCAACACCTGGCAGGTTCTCTGAACACCAGGGCGGACGAACTCAGCTGTCGATGCATAGCGGATCACGAATGGCGTCTCCAGTCGGAGGTGGCGCAAGGTCTCTTTCAGCAGTGGGGAGAACCTTGGTTAGATTTGTTCGCCTCCGAAGAGAACACGCAGTGTCAGCAATACTGCGTGTTGGAGTTTCCAAGGCGGCTATCGCTCGCCAATGCCTTTCGTTGCGAGTGGAGGTCAGGCCTACTGTACGCCTTTCCATCCATATCACTCCTGCCCAGGGTTCTGAAGAAGATCAGGAGCGACCCGGCCCAAGTCATCATTGTGGCTCCGGACTGGGTGAAGAGAGTCTGGTATCCAGAGCTTCTGAAAATGAGCATCGATCCTCCGATCTGGCTGCCCCTTTGGGAGGATCTTCTGTCACAGCAGCAGGGGAGGGTTCGCCACCCGAACCTGTCAACTTTGCGCCTCCATGCGTGGAGATTGAGCGACGGCAGTTGATGGCTTTTGACCTTCCTTCCGAAGTATGTAACATTATTTTGGCGGCCCTCCACTAAGATGGTATACGCCTGCCGTTGGCAGAAATTTGTATTATACTGTACAGAAAGGTCTATTGACCCTCTTTCTGCTTCTCTTTCCACTGTTCTTGTATTCATTCTAACCCTTGCCCAACAGGGCTCTGCTTTGGGAACTCTCAAGGGTTATCTTTCTGCTCTGTCTGCTTTTTTGCGGCTGCCAGACCAACCTTCTCTTTTTAGGTCTCTGATTGTAAATAGGTTTCTGAAGGGTCGGTTCACTTGTTTTCCCCTACGCCCTTTGTTATGCCGCAGTGGGACCTTAATTTGGTCCTCACTTATCTTATATGTGCTCCCATCGAGCCTTTACACAACTGTCCACTCCGGCTGCTTACCATCAAGACAACATTTTTAGTGGGGATTACATCTGCCCATAGGGTAATTGAGTTGCAGGTGTTATCTTGCACACCTCCCTACATGTTGTCTTTTCCGGACAAAGGGGTGCTTCGCACCCGTGCTTCATTTTTGCCAAAGGTTGTGACCCCATTCCACCTGGGTCAATCCATCATGCTGCCCACCTTCTTTGCGCCCCTGCATCCCTCTAAGGATGAGGAGCGTCTCCACAGACTGGACCCAAAAAGATCGTTGTCGATCTACCTAGACCGTACAAAAGAGTTCTGGGTGGACGACCAACTCTTTGTGGGGTACGTGGGAGCTAAGAAGGAGAGGGCAGTGCAGAAAAGGACCATCTCTCTCTGGGTCGTTCTCTCCATTAAGATCTGCTATGCCCTGGCAAGAAGCAGCCCACTGAGGGATTAGGGGCCCATTCCACCAGGGGAAAGGCTGCAACTACGGCCTTGGCTCAGGTTGTCCCAGTCCTGGACATCTGTCAGGCAGCAACGTGGGCATCTTTGCACATGTTTGCCAAGCACTACTGCCTGGACAGTCAGGTCCGCAGGGACAGGCATTTTGCCCATTCTGTCCTGCAGGACTTTCTAGTATAAGGTATTGGTTCGCAACCCACCACCGGGATGGTACGGCTTGGGTAACTAATTAAAAGGTAAGAAATCTGCTGCTAGAAGTCTCTATCAGATGAACAAGTTACTTACCTTCGGTAACGCATTATCTGGTAGAGACTCTAGCTGCAGATTCCTTACAGCCCCACCCATGCTTACCCGCTTTGCAGACCAATTTTATTAGGGCTAGGGTTACTTCCCTTTTCAGGGCCCTAGTTTTCCACACGACTGCATCTGTCTTCATGGCTCTACGCTCCTGGTGCAGAAATAATAATAAGTACTGAAGTCTGGCGCCTGGGTGGCTTCTATATAGGTGACCGCGACTTCATAACCGACGCTGCAGACGACGTCACGCGGAGCCGAATGGAGCCACCCGACGGCGCGTGCTAGGGGTATTGCTCAGTAAAAGTTTCCAGAACGAGGTTCAAGGCAGTATGGCAAAGGGAGATTGTAAAGGGGATCAGGAGAGCAGCAGGGAGGAGAGGCTGAAGGGAGGCTCCGAGTCCTGACAGAGAGAGAGATCAGAGGGGAAATACTAGCTCAGTTTATTTCAGCTCATCAAGAATATATACCTATCTGATAGAGACTTCTAGCTGCAGATTCCTTACCTTTGAATTTCCCAGGCATCAGGCTGGATCTGGAATCTGCAGCTAGATAGAGTCTCTACCAGATAATGCGTTACCGAAGGTAAGTAACTTGTTCTTGTGTGCCCCTCTATGGTCTCTATAGTCTCCCACCCTATGATGCCTCACTCACGTGCACGCAGTTATTCCGTTGTATTGTACCTTCCTGTTGTGTTTGCGCTGTAGTCATATGGTCATTGCTGTTTCAGCTTGTTCAGCAGGCGTTGGCTCATGAGCTGCTCTCGCAGGATGGGGGCCCAAGCTGTAAGTACTACCTGGCACTGGCTAGGACACACCTGCAGAAGAAGAAGTTTGCTGAGGCTAAAGAAAATCTTACCGCAGCAGCCCAGATCAGCTACCAGGTGAGATGTATCCCTTAATATTAGATGTAAACACATTTAGAATATGGACAAGTGTTCCTGTGCACTGTCAGTGACCTGGCCAAAGAGTGCATGAAAGAGCTGAAAATGGATCATAAATTCAAAGCTGTTCCGAACAGGGGCCCCCAAAATATGTTTGGCCCCCAAATACTTAAGATGTCCCTGGGTGAGAACACGGGACGCGCATTGACGAAGTTGTGTGTCCGCTGTATGTTTGCCACAGTTATTCATTGTCAATTGGAGCTTAAGATCCTTTCACTCCCTAGGTTTGGCCAGTTATTGTTTCATGATCAGTATGAAATGAGTGTGGGTATGCTGTGAATGTTATTTGTGTGTTGGCCCACACCATTTGCAAAAATGTCCCCACCTTACCCCTCAGTTGTGCGCGTCACATTATATAATTGAAGTGGGCCTTAGTTGAGAGGCTAAGAAATACTGTAACTGGTAGAGATTTAAGCACGTCATACCATACCCCTTATCACTCCAGTTTGTAGCAACTGACTTCCTGCATTTTAATGTGCGGGGCAATATTTACTTTCTTAACCAAAACACCCTCTCTGGGGATATACTATATTTAATATCCACAATTACCTCGCAAATGGCATTGATGTCATAATCTAAGCCATTACCTCTTCATAACTTTGTCGTCCCAGTCCTTACATCATAATATGTATCCACATCCTGGAGACAGGTACCTCACTGCTTACCTAAAAGAAAAGATTTTAAATGCCTCCGACTCAGTAAGTTAATATTAAGGTCCACCTCTACCAAGAATCCTCCTGCTTTGTTTCTCTCCGATACTAGACATGTTTGTGCATTTATGCTTTTTGCAGACTTCCTGTTCCCCTGCCTGTCTTGTGGCCAGGTTTTGGCTGGTCGTGCATGTGGTGTTGCAGCATCCTTCACTGAAGGACGTGGAAATGCTCCACCTTTTTTTCTGGGACATGGGCTAGACTCGAGGTTCTCCCTGTGGTCTGAATTGGTCTTGCAGCTTGTTGGATGTGTGATCTGTCTCCATCTCCCTGTGTGATGGCCTTTTGTTCGGTTGTTGTGTGCTCCTGCAAGGTTTTTTGGGGTTGTGCGCTATTGAGTTGGATGTTTGGCCTATACTTTTCTGGCTCTCTGGCTTGTGGTTGGTGCATACACGCACTGTGTGTGGCATTTGGGCCACCGCTACTGGTCAATATCCTCCCCTCTTTAGAGCTCAGGAGCAAGCTGGCCATGGGTTCCTTCATGTGTTCCCTGCTGGACTTTGGGTTTGTGTGATGCATGCCTTTTTTCCCCATTTCATTACCTCTGCTGTGTTCCTGCCTTTGTTGGGCTAGTTGGTGCGGTGTGGCTCTGGTCCTAGCTGGAGTTAGTGTTGCTCTCCTTCATTGTTGGATGCATTTTCCCACCCACATATAGGCTAGATTTTGACGACTTCTCCTTGTGCTCTCTGCTAAGCTTTGGGCAGGGCTATGCCTATTGTGTGTGTGGAGTGGGTGTCCCCATAACAATACGTCGGTTGGGTGCCACCCACCACGCCCCATTTTTCTTGGTGCTTGCTGAAGTTTGGCTTTCTTTTGTGCACTCTGTTGAGCTAGAGGCTTTTGGGGTGGGTGTCTGAGTTCCCGCTCTGACTGGTTGGGGTTCTTAGGATTAAGGTTTTAACATGGGTCTCTACCTTGTGACATTCCTGGGTTGGTCTTGCCTTCCCTTTGTCCATTGCTGGATAGCCTGGTGCTTTTGAGGTGGAGGATTTTGGGTCCCAGCCTCAGTCCAACATATGACTATTTTTGCTCCCTTTTTGGTGTAAAGGTTTTTTTGTTGCTGTCCCCAGTGCTTCTGGTGTACCTGGGACTTTGTTGAACCTTCTCCTTACTGTGTGAGACCTGCTTTGGCTGCTTCCTTTTGTGTTTCATCTTGATTACAGAAGGTTGGGTGGGGGGGGGGTGTTGGATGGTAGCTTCACCCTAGCACTCTGCTATGACTTGGTGTTTGTGAAGAGTGTTCTAGCACTCCCTGATACTCCATGCAGCCTTTGATTTGTCTGGTGTGATAGTTCTTAGAGGCTATCCCAGGCTTCCTGTTCTGTGTTAGTCTCGGGTCGAATGTCCTCTGGGTGTTCTTTACTTTTGTATTTTTTTGTGTTGAAATTATTTTATTGAATTCACAAATGTCAATAAAAACTAAGCCGAATACATGCAGCAAAAGTATAAGAGAGTGATACAATTGTCAAGTGTTGTACATATGAAACCGACAATAAGGAAGGGGGTGAGCAGACCCAGTGTAATAGGTAAGGGGCTGGGCAAACAAAGGCAGGGAGGGCAGCCACGGAGGGTCAGTTTTCCTGTAGGAAGAGGGACCGAATAAAGAGGAACGTATCAGCCCTATCCATCAGGTTATAGATCACCTTCTTGTAGGAGGCAGTCCTAAACATGGCCGCAAGCCATTCCCCGTGAGTTGGGACCTGCGGGGAGCACCAATGACGCAGTATGCAGATTTTGCCTGTTGTGAGAGCGGTGGTGAGGAGGCGGCAAACATGGTGTGTTAGCTGGGGGAGGTCTGCCAGGTTGTGCAGGAGGAGCCGCCGTCGATAGTGGGGTGTGTATATCCAGGGTCTCCCCCAACATGGACCCTACTGCGGTCCAGAAAGGATGGACCGTGTGGCATTCCGCGAGAAGGTGAACCATGTCACAGGATGCATGGTCGCACCTCCAACAGGAGGAATGGGGCAGCAGACCCTCAGTGCAGAGCTGTGCCTGCATCCAGTGCCAGCCCTGCAGGATCTTGAAAGTACAGTATTTCATCTGGGCCTCTTGGGTCCCCCCTCCAGGGACTCCAGTATCTCCACCCAGTCCTCATCCTCAAATTCCATCTGGTGACGGGTCTGCCAAACCTCTCTGAAGCACTCCACTTGTGGCTGTGAGTATAAATGGCAGATCAGAAGGTTATACAGCCCGGATATCACGCCCTTAAACTGGCCCCACATATTGTCTCTACCAGATAATGCGTTACTGAAGATAAGTAACTTGTTCATCAAGGTACTTGAGCACTAGGGATGGGAGAACAAACCAGGGCTGCGGGCCTAGTTTGCTTGCTAGACAGTGGCGCAGTTGCATATAGTTCCAGTGCTGGGTTTGTACGTTATACGAGCAGTGGTTCTGCCACGAAAGGAATTAATACATTTCTTACTTAGTCATCACAGAGGTAGGACTGCAATTAATGATTCAATAAATCACAACACTGATTGTACAAACAAACAACACAACTAAATTGAATAGTGTTAATTAATATATTGAAAAAATCATGTATTTTAAAGAATAAGTAATATACAACAGGACAAATACACAATATACACAACTAACATAAGTAGTTTTTTACAATAGTGACAAAAAAAGGAAAGTGAATTAAGTGGTTTTATACATGTATCAACAATACAAAATGTACATAACAAATATAATACATAAAACATAAATTGATTGCACAGCGTTGTATTAACAATGAAAGGACCCTAACACAACCTTTGATTCATCTTCTTCGTTGTAAAGGTCGAATTGGGCAACAACGCTTATTTTTGAACATCGACGTTTCGACCCCTAATTACGTGTGTCTTTGAAAAGCATCACCGTGGGGTCTTCATCAGGACTGAGAAACAATTGTGTACTGCCTTCTAAGAATGAAGAAGCAGCTAGCCTCAATGTCAATATTCAATGACCTGTACATCCAATTACAGGTGTATAATCGTCGGAAGCCCTCGGGGCTGAAAAGTGTTTCACAAACGTTGATAGTGGAGTAGTCTTCCTCCTTAAAATCCTTTAGACTCAAAAATCAGGTAGAGGGCTAGGAAAACCTTTGCGTCTTTCTTATAAGTCTTATAAGATGTATTGAATCAATAATTGCAGTCCTACCTCTGTGAGGACTAAGTAAGAAATTTATTAATTCCATTTGTGGCAGAACCACTGCTCGTATAACGTACCTATCCCCAGGTTTTGCACGTGACTGGGTTACCCCATTGTTATTATCGAGTGCTGGGTTTGTGGCAGGACAAATTCTTCCCGCGATGCCACAAAGGACTTGAGTTCACCCTGAGAGAGCAGGTGCAACAAGGTATCTATGCCCGCCACACACAGGGAGTCCAGTCAAGTATGTCCCCGACACTGCGGATACCATGATTACGCCATATGGGTACTTTGTCATAATGGTAGGTATCTACTGAGAGAGCTTGTGGGCTCGCACCCAGGTTCTGTACATTGCCTGGACCATAGGGTTCAGGGCTCCAGCACCGGCAGGTACGGGTAGGTAGAGGGGAAGCAGCCCCGGCGAGCCATGCATGAGCCGGTTATCAATTGTCACCCATAACGGGGGATCCTGAACCCGGGTATGCATGAATGCCAACTGCGCCAGGTGGAGAGCTATACAATAGTGTTCCACAGACAGAAGCCTAGGCCACCTGCGGACCTGTGGGCGATAAGTTTCATAATGGCTAAACCGGGCCTCACTGACCCCCAAACAAAGGCCTTGATAGCCTTGTCCACTTGTTGGAGTTTCAAGAGAGGCACAGCATGGGGAACATGCCCAGTACGTAGGTGAAGCGAGGTAGGGTCACCAATTTCACTGCTTGCGTGCGGCCCCAGAGGGCCAGGTTCAAGTGCGACCACTTGTCAAAGTCGAGCCGCAAGTGCTCCATGAGTGGGTCGAGGTTGTCCTCTATCATGCGCTCCAGGCCCTTATTGACATAGACGACCTAGGTATTTTAGGCAGGCAACCTTCCATTGAAATGGGAATCCGGTGATGGCAGCACAGGTGGTAACTCTTGAAAGCGGGAGGGCCTCTCTCTTACCCCAGATATGACAGCAAATGCTTCAATGGCCTCCAGAACCACGGAGACGGAAGTGAGCAGGGCTGAAAGAGTAAACAGAATGTTGTCTACGTACAAGTATAGCGTGGAGGGTCCACCGACGGTAGGGATGCCCACAATCCGATCTGACTGGCGCAAGGCTGCCGCCAGGGGCTCAATGACAAGGAGGAAGAGCAGAGGGGGGAGAGGGCAACCCTGCTGCGTTCCCCGGCGAACGGGGAAGGGATCAGAAAGAAAGCCAATACAGTTTACCTGCACCGTGGTAAAGTCATAGGGCCATATGTACGAACACATTTTTCCGTAGACACAGAATGGGTAAAACCCATTGATACATCTGGCCCTTAGAGCCAACACACTTTGTAAATGAAGTCCGCATTCACACCTTTCCTCTCTTTTCTCTTTTTTAAACTTTTGCTGACCCTTTTCCTTGTTGTGTTTTGATGTATCTGATCCTCCCCCATCTTTGTCATTCCACAGCTAATTTTCTGTAACAAGTGACTTTCAAGGTTTGGGCTGAAGATACTTCTTCTCAGGCCGATACAGTTCTTATATATTAACTGCCTCTATTTACATCACTGTTTAAAAATACTCATACAGACATGACACTCTTTCTTGCTCCATCTGTTAACTGGTATGTGCCCCCATCACCTAACTTCCTGGGCCCTGTACCCTACTTGCTGTGACTAACTTCAGATTATTTTCTTTCAATCCAGAACCCTGATGTCTGGGCGATGACTGGGCACTTGCACTTCCTGTGTGGCAACAAGACTGAGGCCAAGGCCTGCTATGAGAGAACGGTCAACTTTGTGTCGGACGCTAGCGAGACTCACCCAGTCTTCTTGCGCCTTGGATCTATCTACCTGCAGGAAGGAGAGGTAAGGAATGTTGCTGTCTGTTGAAAGCTTTGCTCACTGTGCCATAGGACTCAAGCTGTACCCTAGTGACGAGGCTCAAATTGGCCGAAAGCAGTCTTGGGTTGTTTGCATTCCTGTTTGGGGGGACCTGGCATTTCCATCTGGACTGTTGCTATTGGAGGACCACAGCTTATTTGCTTTTTGCTGCTGTCTGAGGTGGTATGATGGGCAAATAAACGAGGGACTATATCGCACCCCAGAGTGATTACCATTGCCTGAGACTGATTCAATCAATGTATGCATCACTTTATTTTTCCTGAAAGCCATTGAAGGTCCCTTTTTTGGTCTGTCTCTGATCTCTCTTTATCAGGCCTGTCAGGAGAAAACACTGGTTTTTGCTGCTAAAGTAATGCATGTGCAACACAAGGGTCTTTATTCAAAAGAATATTCACATAGCTGTAAGAGAGAGTTGTCCAAGGGTGTTAATTGGTGTTAATTTTTGCCTTGCAACCGCCATTGCTGACATAGTTTGACTGAATGTTACGCCATTTGAATATGACTCCCTATTCTTATTTGTAACTGTGGTGTGGTCAAGGCTCTGATGCCTGCTCTCAACTTTTAAGAGACACTAATCTAGTTAACTGTAATGCTTGTTTGGGGCACTAATTTCCATGTTGCATAGAATCATAAGTACATTAACCAGCCACACTTCATTGTATCCTGTGGACACTGTTGCCCATGCTGTGCAGCTTCCTATAATTATATTGCGTTAAAAGCACTTGGAAAGCTCTTTGTTCGCCTGAGGGTCTCATGGCACTTGTGAAGCCTTTGAAGAAGAAGGACATTTAACTAGAAAACAGAAGAGATTTCAGCTTCTTCCTAAAAGACAGAAGAGAGTAAGTCTGCCTTAGCTCCAGAGGGTAACTGGTTCCAAAATTTAGGAGCCAGCACCAGAAAGGCTTTCTAACCTTTAAGGGATTTCCTAAACCTGAGGATCTGAAGTAAATTGGCAGAAGAAGATCTTAAAGATCTACCAGAAGTATACGGGATCAAATTGACTTTAAGAAAGTCTTAGCATGGCTGAATAAACATTAATAAACAGTATAAGGGGATTTAAAAAGAGCTCTTTTATGAATAGGAAGCCAATATAGTTTGAGAAGGAGATGCGTGACTTTCGAAAATTGAAGAACCTGCAGAATATAACGCTATGATAATTAACCCACAAAATTACATCCTAGAGGTGCTGACGCACAAATATTTACTGCATCCTAAGGACACTGACCCACAACAGTGTACCTTGGGGACACTAACCTGCCATAATGTACTTTATCCAATGAATAGTAATCTTTTCCCCTGCACAGCCTCAACAGACACTAATCCACCACACTATATGTATCCTAGAGACATTTTCTAGTTGTCAATCCACTGACTTTACATAGCAAACTACACAGAATAAACCATTTCTGGGCACTACAGAATAGTGCACTGCACTGTTCAGGAACATTGCAGTGCAGGCACAGGACACCAGTCCACTACACTGCACAGCTTTCTTGGAACAGTAACATACTGCCCTGCTTCCATGGGCATTATCCCATTCGCTGTGATGCATCCTAGTGGTACCAACCCACAACACAGCACTGCTTCTCTGGTGCACTTACCCACCTCGCTACACTGCACACTAACAGTATTGTCACACTGCAGTGCATCCTAGGAATAGTAACTGTTGACACTGCAGGATGACTCAGTGAGTTTGATCCAGTGGTGTACTAACAACAGATACTCTATTACCATATACTCACCTGGGCCCATAAAACACTTTCCCAAATCCAAGTAGACCGCTGGGTAAAGTTTAGTTTATGATTTCATCTTTCAGGATTAGTTATTTCTTATTCCTAACTAAACCTTTCACTGATCAAATAGTTCTTTCCTCTGGTCGATGGACCATTAGTTGAACTAGTTGATGGTGATAATTAAAATAACTTTTTAACCATTATTTAATTAGAATAAAATAATCACAGACTTGGGAAGTTTTAAAATCTTTATCTAAATTAATTGAATGTGAACCATCTCAAAATTTCAGTACAAACACCCTCATTCGTAAGAGTGCAAGTTCAATCAAGTAATCATTAAACAAAAATACTTCAGACTCATACAATAACTATGCTCGGAAAGGAGAGGACAGAGAGAGAAGAGCATCTACAAATACCATGAATTTATAGTTACCAAGAATGGTGTGAAGACCAACCCCTTGGCCAAAGGGCTGGTAAGGGTCCTCCGGGATTGATCAGGAGACAAAGACTAAAGGACAGGAATCAGGACAGGATACTTAACCTCTCTAAATACCGACGACTGCGTAGCACCCCGCTCTGACACCCTCTTCCTCCTCGAGATTCTTCCGCAATCTTCTTTCTAACCCAATTAAGTTAGGATGGAGGTTTCTGCATTCAGTTTCTTCATCAGCATCTCACAGCGTCTCTATCAGCATCCGCAGCACCGACAGCATCCCGAGCTCTTGACTACCTAACTAACTAAGACTACCTCAATTATACTCTTCGATATTCATGTACCACCCATTAATGTTTCAATATCGTAAAAATACTAACTCTGATTGGACAGGCTAGGGGGGATGATCATCACACCATGCTTACATATTACTTTCTCCATTGAACTATTGTTCGCAAAACCCATCCCCTTAAACTTTATTATTTTCTTCGGTTCCCATACATGTCCAAACTTTATTAGATACAATTCTTTCAACATCGTGAATACAAGTCTTCTTGAATGAACTCTTCGCCCCTTGTTCACAGGGCACATCATCCTCGTCCTTGGACGGCTGTCAAGTCCTTACTCATCCTTCCTGGTTCACTCTTGTGTAGGCATGCGCAAACTCGAATCAGTCAGCTCAGTTCAGACAAATGTGAAAGGCCCAAATGCGCACTAATAATAAAGTCAAAAGAAGAAATGTTAATCTCACAAATAAATGGTCTCACTGTATACCACCCATCTCTACTCTAACCCACTTTAATTATTAATACCCTTTTTGCATTAGCGTTAGTACAATAGCTTATTGTCTATTCAGCTAAGCAGGTGCCATGCATGTGAGCTTTCAAGCCGCCATTTTAGTGCCTTCTGCTCATGCGCAAGATTTTCCCTCCAAGCATTAAACGTCATACTACGTAGATGCAGTTGATGCATGCGCAGTAAAGATTTCCCTGTTAGAGCGATTTTAGTCCTTCATTCATATTGTTAGCGTTAGTAAACACATATGCAAGCTTCTCTAACCCATGTATTTTCTCTGTAATGCAAATTATTATTTACAAACACATAGTTAGTAATTCGTTAGCGAGTTAAACGAGAGGATTGCTTCCGAGCAAGTCTTTTTACGAGTCCTTGCTCCATCAATTCCCTCTCTGATGGCATTTTAAGCCATCACAAAATTACCCATCCCAGCCCAGATGCCAACTTTAGCACATCTCAATTTTCTATTTCTCCTCTCAATTTTCCATCAGTCACTTCATTTCCCTCTAAATCTTTCAATCTTTTATATATTTTTCCTTTCATTTCTTCCAGCTGTATCTCATCATATTCTCTTTTCCGTTTCCTTCCCTTTCTAAATGTATTTTTCCTTTCCCTCTTTTTCTACAACATCTGTATGTAACTATTATCATCACTATTATTGTCACCATCATAACTATTGGTAATATTATTTGACCTAGAAAACTTTTCCCAAAATTAGTAAACCATTTCCCCATTGATGTTATGCTTTTTGTTAGTTTTCCCCATACACTGTCAACCTCCAGTTGGGTCAAGTCTTTATGCATTCTTGTAATGTTTTCAATATATCCTTTAATTTCTCTACTTTTGTCCGGAGTATAAGTGCAGCAATGTTGAATTTTCAACATACCACAGACTCCACCTTCTTTTGCTAATAATATATCAAGAGCAAGACGGTTCTGTAAAACCATAGACCTGATTGCAACCATCTCTGTGTTAATCATTAAGAATCCTCCTGCAGTGTCTGTAGAAAGACGATCAACTATGGTTGATAATTTACAAATGTTCTGCGAATTAAGAATGACTCCAACTGATGGTATCAATGCACTAAATATATCTCCTACTATTTCAGAAAAACTAGCTCTTCTTCTACGTGTTAATTTATTAGATTTTCCATTGATTCCGTCCACATGATACATTTTTGGAAAAACTATTCCAAAATAACAGCTCCCGTACCATCTTGTAGGTAACCTATAATAGGCATTGTTCCCGCAGACATAATAAACTCCTGGAAATACAGGATCAGTTCCCCCTTTTAGTCCCCATCCTCCTAAAATTAGGAAGTTGTGTTCACATTCACTGGAACCAATGTAATTATTGTTATAATCTGTCTTTAATCTATGGATGCAGAATTTTCCCTTTTTCACAAAATCCAGGGACATCGCAGCATGAGCTTTGCCGTTTGCATAGATTCCCTCTTTCCCAGCCCATGGAGGTACATGGGTTTTCTGTTCAGCAGCTTTCTTTATTAAATCCTGTCTCCTTTCTTCTACTAAATTCAAAAACTCTTTCTCTTCTTCTCGTAATGTACATGTTAAATTATCTTTATGTGCCTGAACTAAATCTATTGAACTCATAGTTAAGAAAAATTCACCTAAAAACTGTGCATTCTTACTGCTAGCTACTGGATTCATATTCTTTCTAATAGGCAATTCGGAAAATACTACATCTAGATTTGAATAAAAATACTGAAGTCTCCCTGTAGCATAAAATAAATTTGATAAAATACTACATGACACACCATATGTTAAAGGTATATGGTGATACGTCACCCCTTCTGATACTGATGAGGGTAACTTCATACAAACATAGCAATTACTAATTTCCATCGTATTAAAGTACTGAAATAACAATTTAATAAACACATTTGAAGATGTATTATAATCTGATTCATTATGATAATTTGCCTCATCTTCTACCCCTATTTCTATTTTAGTTCCTTTTATTCTATCTACCTTTCCATTAGTAATAGTATTATTTGTATCATTCATTTCCATTAATAAAGGTACTCCTACTGTTAAAAATAACCATACTAATAAAATACTACAAAAACAAAATCTAAAACATTTTCTTTTTAAACCTCGTTTTGGTCTTTCAGTGACTTCAATTTCTGCCATTTTAATCTGAGAAAATTCCTTTTCTCTTTTTCCTTCTTTTGTCTGTTAATTTTCTTTTTATTTTAAGGAGGTCTCAATTTGCTTTCATCAATCTGTGCAACATGAACCCTTTCTGTTTCTTCACTTAAATCTAGGTTTTCAAAATCTTCGAGTATAACGTATGTCCACTCAGGAGCCTTGTATTTTCTGTTTAAATTTCTCAGTCTTGGGCTTCTTCGAGTAAGTTTCACTAAAGTCTGTTTCGATTGCGTTTGACTCGTGACTTCATTTACTTGTTCTGGTTTCTTTTCTGATTTTCTCAAATAATACTTTAATTTCTTTACTCCGACTGGCCAATTGTCTCCTTTTCTAACTCTTTTGACCTGAACTGCACTTTCACCTTCCTTATCTCCTTCTAGGGTTCTTTTATTTTCACTTAATTTAGGCACAATCTGTCCTTGTTCTCTATCTTCTGTGCTTGGTCCTTCCTCTACTTGCACCTGTTCAGGTCTTATTATAATTTGTTCTTCTTCTGCCTGAACTTGTTCTTCTAGATCTACCTGATCCTGTTCAGGTCTTACTTTAGATTGTTCTTCTTTTGCCTGAACTTGTTCTTCTAATTCTGACTCCCCCTCCTCAGGTTCCTGAATGTCTTTGTTTATTTCCACCTGAGTGTGTTCTTCTTTCCCTGTCTTTTCCTGTCTACTTTCCTGCCTTTTCAGTTCTGATATTCTTCTCGTTTCAACAGCATCATCCGGTATTTCAATCACTGGTATCCACACTTCCTGGCTTGTACTTGGCTGTTCGTCATATAGTTGTCTTTCAGAATCTATCACTCTAGATTCTTCAATTTCACAGTTTTCAACTTCTGACGTTTCAGCCTGCTCAGTCAGTGGTTGCTCTTGTTGTTCTGATGGGCTCGGTACTCTTCTGGTATGACTAGCATGAATCCAGTTGGGTAAACCTGCACACTTCACTGCTGTGGTAGTGACCAGTATGACTTGACGCAGTTTATCCCACCTTGGTGCTAGACACGACTTCCTTGCGTGTTTCTTCACTAACTCCCAATCTCCAGGATTCAAATCATGTGCTTGGTCTGGCTGTCTTTCAACTGCGTCTTCTCCAACCTGGTGAGAGACAGAACGCACCATTTCAGCCAATCCTTTGCAATAGTCCAATACCAGATCATCAGTTATAGTCATTAATTTGTTTCCAGGAATAAATGCTTGTCTCATTGCCCTTCCCATGAGAACCTCATGAGGACTCATTCCTGTCTTTTTGTCAGGAATACTTCTGAGACCCATCAGTACAAGAGGTAATGCATCTGGCAATTTCAGCATCGTTGATGCACACACTTTCCCTAATCTTGACTTGATTGTGCCATTTAACTGCTCAACTATTTCAGAAGACTCTGGACGATAAGCACAGTGCAGTTTTTGTTCTATGTTAAACGCAGCACAGATTAATCAAATTATTTCATTATTAAAATGAGGTCCAAAGTGACTGGAAAACCAAAACGAGGAATCAATTCCCTCAACAACAATTTAGCAACTGTAAGACTGTCATTTCTTCGAGTGGGATATGCCTCTACCCATCTTGAGAAGAGACATACTATGACAAGCACATATTTCAGCCCATTGCTAGGAGGCAACTCAATAAAATCTACCTGCATTCTGGTGAAGGGTCCTTCTGCCTTTCCAATCTTTCCCCAGCTAACCACTGTCTTCCTACCTGGATTTTGCTGCTGACAGGTTAAGCATCTTTGGCAAAGGCTCTCTGCGACTACCCTGAACTTTGGATTATACCAACTCTGTCTGAATAATCTGATCATTGAATCTCTCCCTACGTGTGTTGCTCCATGATATACTCTTGCCATTTTAGAGAGCAAACAATCTGGCATGACTGGTCTTCCATCTAGATACACCCATATCTCATCTTCTGGTCTTTTTGTACATGCTGATTTTATCCAAATTTCCTTTTCCTTTTCCTCAACTTCTTCCTGCAATTGTCTAATCTCATCCCATGTTTTTGTATTGAGAAATACATAAGTTGGCAGCTGGTTTCATCCGTTTCAACTTTTCTGTTTATGGCCATTGTGTTCTTTGCACAGTATCGGGCAATTTGGTCAGCGTATCTATTGCCGGCTGCCACATAGTCATTTCCTAGTCATTACAAATGCATACTAGGAGGAGCCAGCTCCCATCATGGCCGCTCGGAGCTGTTGCTCCATTGCGAACCCTCAATCCAGCCTCCAGAACGGCACTTTCACCGCTTTGCCGAACCATCCTCCATCAAGATTCTACAACCGGAATGCAGGCGGTTCACGTTGAGACTTATTTCGCTCTGCTCTGACCGATCCTTGCAGAGATTCCTGCCGGGACGTCCCTCCCTTCGAATGGACTAAGATGGCTCCCGAGCTACGAGAGCTCCCAGAGCTACGAACAAACGCCTGGTGCTGAATGTAGTGCACCGCTCCTGCTCCTGCCAGCAATCAACACCCTCACCTCAAATTGCCTGCTGCCGGCAAAAGCTCTGAAAGTCTGATAACAGCGGTATAACAAAATCTGACCGTGGCCGGGAGGCGAGCCAAGATGGCGTGCCCACGAAGCTATTGCGGAGCTGGGAGGAAAACCTCAGCCGACAGCACTGATCGGGCAGCAGCGGACTAAGACCCAGAGTGTCCCCCTTCCCTCCTGCCCTGTCTCGGGCCCCAAAATAGAGCCAAGGGACTCCCGAAGGCTGAACCGGAGAAGCGGTGAGGAGGCAGATGCAGATCTGCCATGGACACCATGTGGTGGGTCTGGGGGAAGCCCCTGGCCACCACCGGTGAAAGCGAGCAGAGAACAGAGGACGGGCCGACAATTCCTGGAGAACGCTGCGCTGGTCCCCAGAAGGTAAGCGGACTGCAGCGGCATTGAGGTAACTGGCAGGGACAGCGGCCGGTAACTGAGGCGGAGGCAGAGATGCCCCCCCCTCCCCTTTAGCACGACGGAGCGAGTGCAGCCCTTGAGATTCTAGCGGGCGCCTGGGGGAGACGAAGGCCCGGAGGAACCAGGGTAGAGCGACAGCAACGCAGGATTGAGACCACGCTGCAGAGAGTCCCGAATATACTGGAGGCTAGGAGACCCCGGGGGCTTTATAGGAGAGTGCCCCGGTGGAGATCCTAGAAGCGCGCCCAGGGCCCCAGCGGTGAAGACCGGCAGCGAGAGGCCGGAGAGGCGGGAGGCCTTCCCCCAGGTCGGCAGCAAGCAGCAAATCATACATTGAGACCTGAGGAGAAGGACAGGCGATTAGCAGCGCCAAAGAGGAGGCATAAAATAGCGGAGAGGGCCCAGCAGCGCTGATGAAGTCGAAGAGCGGGGCCCAGAGCTCGCTGATACCAGTGACCAATTTACAAAACAGAGGAGAGACCCCCCCCAGGGTACGGGCCCCAGGGATCACGCCAGTAGAACACAGAACCCTGACTTGCGCGTGGGTGCCTGACCCTAAGATGGCCGCCTCTGGGGACATCTGACAAACCAATTTTTTATCTAATAATTGCCACCATGAGTGGGCCCCTTTCCAAAACACTCCTTCTCCCCTTGTTGGGGAGGGATCCAGCATTTATGACCTGGAGTCTCAGAGACCCCTCTGAGAGAGACCACAGCGACAAGGGAGTCTCACACAGTGGAGGCCTGGGTTTTTTATCCCATTACCGCTGGGAGCACAGCACCGTACATCGTGACCGGCGCGCTCGATGGAACTTCTGACTATGCCCCCCCTAGGCGAAAACTATAACCTTTCTGTATGTACTGCGGTGCCCGAGCAACCTTTGGCCGATGACCGGTGGAGCTGTCCCACGCAGCTATAGAGGAGTTTGGCTCTGGTTCACCCCTCGGCCGTCACCTACCCATCCGGACATCGGACACTGTTTTTCCTCGTCTCACCGTTATGCCTCCTACACCCTCCCCCTCTTCTTCCCCCCATTATTCTCCGTTTACCTCCCCTATTCCTTCCCTCTCTCCCCTAATCTCCTCTCCCCCTGCCTATTTTTTTCCTCATGTTTATGCTATGCTGTTGTGCTCTTGTAATTCCTGTAACTACGCTCCAGTAACTGATGTAACTTTGTAACCATGTTCTGAAACAATGTTTCTTCCTCATGTAAAGCGCTCTGATACCTTCGGGTCTAGCCAGCGCTATATAAAACTCAATAAATAAATAAATTTCCTGACTGATGTGCAGCGCATTTAACAACTGCTATTCTTTCGGCAATTGTAATGCTTCCAGCAGATCTTTCACATTTTTACTGTTTCTTATAGGAGATCCTGAAGAAGTCAGAAATCCCCTCTGCATCCAGAGTTGGCCAAAATCGTGCACAACCCCGAAACCATATTGACTGTCCGTAAATATGGTTATTCTCAAATTTTTCCCAATTTTGCATGCCTTTGTTAAGGCCACCAATTCGGCTACTTGTGCAGATTTGACTCCCGGTAAACAGGATGCTTCGACTACCCCTGTTATCTTACATACAGTATATGCAGCACTTAATCCTCCTTCTTCGGTCCTAAGACAGGACCCATCTACAAATAACTCATGATCAGTTTCTTTCAATGGGTTTTCTCTAATGTCAGGACGGGGCTTAGTACACAATTCAGTCACATCCAAACAATCATAATCAATTCCATCTCTCACTTCCTCATTACACGGGTCTGGCAATAATGTGGCAGGGTTCATGACCGTACGTCTTATTACTGTCACATTTTCTGCTCCCAAAGTTACTCTTTCATACTTAGTCAGCCGACTAGGTGTAAGATGTTGTGTTCTTGTCAAAAGAATTTCCACTGAGTGTGGAACATAGACCTTTACAGAATGTCCCATCACTATTGACTCACTTTGCTCCAAACTCATACAAGTAGCAGCTACGGCTTTTAAGCAGCCAGGTAAGGCTGAAGCCACTGGATCCAAGGTGGCAGAAAAATACGCCACTGGACGTCGGCTTAATCCATGTCTTTGTGTTAAGACTGAAAGTGCACAATTTTCTCTTTCACAACAAAATAATGAAAAATCTTTTGAATAATCAGGCATGCCCAAGGCAGGAGCCTCGCACAAACAATTCCGCAGTTTCACAAAGGCCTCCTGACATTCATCATTCCAATCAATTGGATCTTTTGCTCCTTTTCGGGTCAATTGTATCAATGGTTTTGCTCATGGAAAAACTGTTAATCCACTGCCTACAGTACCCAACCACTCCCAGAAACATTCTCATCTCTCTTTGTGTCTGAGGTAATTGCATTTCTTTGATTAATTTTATTCTCTTCGGTGTCACTTTTCTAACTCCTCTTTCTATTTTATGCCCTAAATATCTAACTTCTTGTTGACAGAACTGTAATTTTTCTGGAGACATCTTGTGTCCTCCTTCAGCCAAATGGTTCAGCAATGCAATTGTGTCTGTGACACAATCTTCTCGTGTTTTTGATGCCACCAGTAGGTCATCAATGTACTCAACCAAAACCGAATTTCCAGGCATGACTAATGACTCTAAACACTTTTTCAGGATCTGATTAAAAATCGAGGGACTTTCTGTGTACCCTTGATGAACTCTGCACCATGTGTAGACATGATCCACGAACTTAAATGCAAAAAGATACTGGCTGTCTGGGTGCAAAGGAATATAAAAGAATGCTTGGCACAAATCAATTACTGTAAACCATCCTGCATTCCAAGGTATCTGATAAAGGATTACTGCTGGATTTGGTACTATTGGGCAACATGGCACTACAGTTTTGTTTATTTTTCGCAAATCCTGCACTATCCTATATTTTCCGCTAGGCTTTTTCAGTCCTATTATTGGCGAATTACAAGAACTACCCATTATTTCTTTTAAAATGCCTTGTTTAACCATTCGTTCGATTTCTGGAGTAATTCCTGCTTTTACTTCTGGACTCATCTTGTACTGTCGTGTGTTTGGATAAACTGCACCTTCCTTTACTGTTACTTTAACTGGGTCTACGTCTGACATCAGCCCAATATCTTTTCCTGTAAAATCCCACACTTCTGGATTGACTGTGGCTCTCAATTCTTCTGGTAATTCATTTTCAGTCATTAGTGAAAACATCTCATCTACTTCTGTTCCCTGTTTATCTAACATCATTTTGTATATAACGTCTTCATCAGGGGTCTGGAAGGCGACACCATCTGGTGTACAGTAGATCGTGCAATTCATTTTGCACAGTAGATCCCTTCCCAGCAGATTTACAGGACTAGAATCGCAAACTACAAACCGATGCATTTCTTTAAAGTTTCCAATGTGCACCTCCATTGGTTTTGTGATTGGGATTCTAATCTGTTGGTTTGACACGCCTACAACTTGGTTGGATTCTCCCGAGAGGGGTAGATTTGGGATGTCTGCTGTTCTCACAGTGGACCGGGTAGCACCAGTGTCCAATAGAAAAGTGATGTCTTTACCTTCTACTTTCCCATCAACAAATAGACCTAACTGATCTACCGTCAAGGATGCGCCAAGCACGCACTCCTCTTCCTCCCCCCTCAGGCACCGTCATTGCTGGTAGTCTGAATTTTCCTCATCATTCTGCAACAAATATTGTGTTACTGTTCTGTTATTCTTACCACTTTCTCCTTGAAAGTTTGGCATAGGAGCTGGTGGCACCTGATATTGTGGAGTAACTACCTGCTGCTGCTGATTCATAAGTACTTAATTCTGCATCTGTGGGATTAACTTTTGATTTGGCCCATTATTATTCTGAATACTCTTACACTCGTTCTTCCAATGTCCAAGCTTTGCGCACGCATGACAAGGAAACTTCTTCTTCGCTTCTTCGCTGTTCATTCGTCCTCTATATTTATTACCATTCGCCACTTGATCATTCTGACTCTGCTCTTTCACTTGATTATCATGTTGGGTATTTGATGTATCCTCCTGCTGTTCTGCCAGTTTTACTTGTGCCCACATCATTTTCTCCTTTAGTTTTCTACGCCTCGCCTCAATATCATCTCCGCAATATTTTGCATACTTTAAAATCTCATCCACTGTCTTGCTTTGCCAACACAACATATGCTGCAGTATCATCTGACTAATCTCTGGTTTCAAGCCATATACAAACCGATACACAAAATGTCCCATATCCTTATCTCCAATATTCTAAAATCCACTATACTGCTTAAACACCTGCAATAACCTTTCATAGTACGCATGTACAAATTCATTTGGTTCTTGTGTTGTTCTATCTATTTTTACCCAATCTGTTTCTTTAGGAGGAATTTTCCCTTTCAAATAAGTAATCACTTGGTGATATTTCTTCATCACCTCCTCTGATGGTGCTCCAGTCTTTGAGTCTCTAGCATACTCCTCACTAGGCCAATCAACTGTGATCTTACATTCCGTCCATAAATCAGCAGGTACCACTATGTCAAATAAACCATCCAGATCCTTCAATAAAACTTTTGAAACCTTCACAAATGTTTCTACCTGTTTATACCATTCAACTGGTTTTTCTCTCAATTTTGGGAAATCATTTGTAAATGACAAAATATCTTGTCTACTCCAAGGAACATGAACATATGCACCTCTGGGAACCTCTCTCATTGGACACAATTTCTCAACTTTATCTGATTCTCTCACTGGAAATGCAGCTGCTGCTTCTCTTGCTTGAACTTCCTCTTTCTTCCTTATCCATCTAATTCTCCATTTATCTATGTCTCCCCATTTTCGCAGGATATTCATTAATTCCTTTATCTGTAGTCTCTTTCCAGATGCATTAACACTTTCTACATCTTTGTCAGTAAAATCCACTCGATATGGCTTCTGCATTCATTTCGATTTCCTTATATCTATTCCAATTTCTGAAGCAACCTCTGTTAATTTCTCATGAAATACTCTTGCTCTTCTAGTTATACTCTTACATAAGAATAATAATTCTTCATCATTGTAAACATTCAATCTTTCCATGCCCACACTTCCCACTATCATTTCTTCCAATTCCACTTTTAATCTACTAATGTCTAAAATCTTTGGTGGTGGGTTCCGATTATCTATTTCCTGTGCCCATCTTTCTATGTCTTCAGGGGTAACTACTGTTGCACCTCCAGTTCCTATAGGAACCAAAGATCTCTTTTCTCTCAGATTTATAGGTGCATTTCTTTTTGGAGTTTCAGTTGAAGGTTCCACATTAGGGAGATCCATTAATGAAATAACTGATTCACTTTCACTGACCTGATCGTCTGTAATTATTACTTCTTTCCTGGGACTATTTAACGGAATTGTCACAGGTTGTGGTTTCTGGCAAGTCTTTTTATCTCTAAACAATGGAATTACCGGACCAATAGTCACTGGCACTGTCAAAGCTTCTGTATTCAAATTTAATTGACTTATTTTTTTAACTAGTTCTTCTCTAGTTTTGTTTAGGACATCTCTCTCATTATCCTGCTACACCCTATTGAATGACGTATCATGTAAAATTTGTGGTGTTAAGGGCATTCCCATCATTGGCGCACTTGGGATAACCTTACTAGTTGCTTCTTGATACGGTGGTGAATTTTTAATTAAAATGTCCTCCAATAACTCATCGTCTGATTCACCATATCCTGTTGTATTCAAATGTTTCGTTTTCTCTTTGCACTTTCCTCCAGACTGTTCCTCAGCCACTAAATCTGGATATAAACCTGCAGATACCATAGCTCTCCTCCACTGTTTCATCTGCCCTTCGCGTGACTCATGCCAATATCTGGGAAAAAATCCTCTATATTTCCCACCTCTGCATTTCTCTCGTTCATATGACTCAGTCTCCCATTCTTCCAAAGCCTCGTATTGAGTTAATCTAGGTCTAGGTTCTAAATCATTCATTCTCATTCTCAAATTCTGAAGAATTCTTCCATTAAATGTACCATTTTCAGGAAACGCTAATACTCCATCACCTTTCGTATATTCTATCCAATTTTCTAACCACACGCAAGTATGATATCCTCTTTCCATCATCATAAAAGATGCTGGTGTCTTCGGGGGCGGAATAGGAATTCCCTCTCTAGTCAACACAGGCTTATCCTTCTTAAAGAAATTCTTAATTTTCTTTATAAATTACATCTTTCTCTTTTCTCCATACATCCTTGAGGAACAATGTATAAAATTATATTTTGCAAACCCTTGAAATCGTCTATCTGTACGTCTCACACTAATAGTCAAATCAGAATCCTGCATACAATTTCTCTTTTCACCAATCCTAGTGCGGCTTCTAACTGGTTATCCAATCAAAATCAGGCTCACGCTCGTGGTCTGACCAATGCCAGCGCGGCCTTTTCTGACGTCAGTTCTGCTCCTTACTACTGACCCCTCCTTTACAAGGCTGCTTCTGTCACACGCCCGCTGATTCTACCAATCCCCGCGCGGCTCACTGTGACATCTGTACAACTCCGGCGACTGACCCTCCCTTCACAAGGTAATACGAAAACTTATTTTCTTAATGCTTTACATTAAATTCTTTGTTATTAACGACATAAAAACATTCGCTACTCTGCCTGTTCCACTAAAATCAAAGTATAGATTATTTCTTTCCACTGCGAGTAAAACCTTCCGCTTACTCTTCATATACTGCGAGTAAAACCCTTCCGCTTACCCTTCATTCAAGCTCCAGAGAACCTGCTACTCCTCCAGTGTCACCCGTATTGGGAAATGAGACCAAAGTTTCACCAGCGAACCCCTTTTGCTATCATTCGCACTCTACTTTTATACAAAATAGTCCCTAGTTTAACACTGCCAGCCCTGCGTAGCTTCTCAGTGTTATTCCAACAGACGAGTAACCTCACTGCAGTGTGGTTTCTATCGCCACCTGCTATTCATTCCCCAGGAATTTTCCAGACAACATAAAACAAAGATGCTAACTCTTTTGTTAAAACATAAATCAATAATCAATAATCTATACTTATCACCAAACTAATCAATAATAACCATAACTCTGCTACCAGAAAACTGATCCAGCGGTGTACTAACAACAGATACTCTATTACCATATACTCACCTGGGCCCATAAAACACTTTCACAAATCCAAGTAGAGCGCTGGGTAAATTTTTAGTTTATGATTTCATCTTTCAGGATTAGTTATTTCTTATTCCTAACTAAACCTTTCACAGATCAAATAGTTCTTTCCTCTGGTAGATGGACCATTAGTTGAACTAGTTGATGGTGATAATTAACATAACTTTTTAACCATTATTTAATTAGAATAAAATAATCACAGACTCAGGAAGTTTTAAAATCTTTATCTAAATTAATTGAATGTGAACCATCTCAAAATTTCATTACAAACACCCTCATTCGTAAAGAGTGCAAGTTCAATCAAATAATCATTAAACAAAAATACTTCAGACTCATACAATAATTATGCTCAGAAAGGAGAGGACAGACAGAGAAGAGCATCTACAAATACCATGAATTTATAGTTACCAAGAATGGTGTGAAGACCAACCCCTGGCCAAAGGGCTGGTAAGGGTCCCCCGGGATAGATCAGGAGACAAAGACTTCAGGACAGGAATCAGGACAGGATACTTAACCTCTCCAAATACCGACGACTGCGTAGCACCCCTCTCTGACACTCTCTTCCTCCTCGAGATTCTTCCGCAATCTTCTTTCTAACCCAATTAAGTTAGGATGGAGGTTTCTGCATTCAGTTTCTTCATCAGCATCTCACAGCATCTCTATCAGCATCCGCACCACCCACAGCACCGAAAGCATCCCGAGCTCTTGACTACCTAACTAACTAAGACTACCTCAATTATACTCTTCGATATTCATGTACCACCCATTAATGTTTCAATATCGTAAAAATACTAACTCTGATTGGACAGGCAAGGGGGATGATCATCACACCATGCTTACATATTACTTTCTCCATTGAACTATTGTTCGCAAAACCCATCCCCTTAAACGTTATTATTTTCTTCGGTTCCCATAAATGTCCAAACTTTGTTAGATACAATTCTTTCAACATCGTGAATACAAGTCTTCTTGAATGAACTCTTCACCCCTTGTTCACAGGGCACATCATCCTCGTCCTTGGACGGCTGTCAAGTCCTTACTCATCCTTCCTGGTTCACTCTCGTGTAGGCATGCGCAAACTCGAATCAGTCAGCTCAGTTCAGACAAATGTGAAAGGCCCAAATGCGCACTAATAATAAAGTCAAAAGAAGAAATGTTAATCTCACAAATAAATGGTCTCACTGTATACCACCCATCTCTACTCTAACCCACTTTAATTAGTAATACCCTTTTTGCATTAGCGTTAGTAAAATAGCTTATTTTCTATTCAGCTAAGCAGATGCCATGCATGTGAGCTTTCAAGCCGCCATTTTAGTGCCTTCTGCTCATGCGCAAGATTTTCCCTCCAAGCATTAAATGTCATACAACGTAGATGCAGTTGACGCATGCGCAGTAAAGATTTCCCTGTTAGAGCGATTTTAGTCCTTCATTCATATTGTTAGCGTTAGTAAACACATGCAAGCTTCTCTAACCCTTGTATTTTCTCTGTAATGCGAATTATTATTTACAAACATAGTTAGTAATTCGTTAGCGAGTTAAACGAGAGGATTGCTTCCGAGCAAGTCTTTTTACGAGTCCTTGCTCCATCAAGTTCACACTGCCACTGACATGAGCAGTCATCCGAATTTACAAATTTCAATCCTGGTAAGTCAGACTCAGCTTTCCAACCTTCTGGGGGGTGAACTGAGTACCATTAAATAAATTATAGAACTTAGAAATGTCAGGTATGCACTCTAGTAAAACAAGGTTATTGTTATAGTTGTTGTTTCTAAAATTATTTTTATTATATTTGTAGTAATCGAAGATAGACACTCATAAGCAGGAAGTCACGTAGCCGGTAATGTAGAAAATCAGAGGAAGATTTATTGTAAAGGATAAGTCCAGGTTACAGGTAGATAAGATGGTAATTGCATAGCCCCTCCAGGAGCAGCCTCCTGCTGCTCATTCCACTCTCTCCAAATGATCTCTTAAAGTATACATAAACATTCTATGACTTCACACTCACACTGTGAGCAGCAGGGAACTAGTTACCAAGGAGAGGATGCATGGCAACAAGTCAAGATACCACAATATTCGAATGCAATAATGGCTCTTATCTTCCAAACTACATGTCTGATACCCTGTAATGTGCACACAAAATTGCTTCGATATAGCAATACGTTAAGTGTTACCAGCAGTGATCTGTGTAACTGGCAGCTTTACAGTGTTCTTGAAAGCTATTCTAGACAATCACCTAGGAGGATATCAGGAATGTTGTATGATTGCCAAAAGAAACAGGTATTCCCCTATTGTTAAGGGAGCTGGCAGCAAAATAGCACTGTGAGAAACATTCGTCTACCATTCCTGCCCCTAAGTCTGAGAGGGTGACTCAGCCTTTTATCAATAGGATGTTGATTAAATGAGGACCTTTTAAATTGGTAAAAGTGGCATTTAATATGTACTGCACTGAAAAAATCCCAAACTTCAATTTTGGGGTTTTTATTAAATAATTTATTTTCATTACAGACCAGGGGTCGTGGCTTGCGACATGCTGGGCATTCAGTGAAATTTAGAGCTGTGCTAGGGTGCGCAACACAGGCCCCTGCAGCTCCGGTAGTGCAGTGGGGGCTCATTTTAGGGGGGTCCTATTCAGCCTCAGGACAATGAATATCTGTGACATGTGGGAGTCCCAGGGCCCTGCAACAGATTCTGTTGGGTGGCCCTATCCTAGGGTTTGGGGTGGGTCTATCATTTTGGGTTACGCGACTGATAATCCTAGATAAACCTCTAAAGCCATGCAATAAAAAACTAGTGCAGATATAAAGAAAAGCCAATGGGCATATGTAAATAACAGGCTGTTCCATAAGGAGTGTACAATTTGTGGCCTTCTGAGAAGATGACTGTGATAAGTACATCTCCACTGCAACAAGACGGCTGGTATGCTCTGATTTACAGAACGGCATTGGCCTGCCTTGAAGGCTTTGCATGCTACAGGGACATAAACCCCCAGTTGCTTGTCCTAAAAAGCCCCCATCTTGAGCTTAGGTAACAGGCATGCCCCGCATGGCCCTCTAGATCTGATAACAGGCCCTAGAACCACAACTCAACTAAAGATTTAGATGGTGCTGAAAGCTTGACTTGGGACCTGCAGGGATATTTGTAGCGCCAAGTGTGGTGAAGCAGAAGACAGTGATCTAAGTGGAGTCCAGTCTTCGAATAACATCAGAGGGTCAGGGAATTAAGAGGTGAGGCTCGGGTCCACTCAGAGCTGCATAAACCTGGTATGAGGCGGGGTGCATCTACACTGAGTGAAGCAGCCAGTATAAGATGCAAAGCAGGTCAATCATTACCTGCATATTCTAAAACACCTGTCTAAATGGAAAAGAAGTGTAATACCAGTCACATTCTGACCCCCTTGATTCCCTTGTGGAATCCACTGTAATGTCCATCTACACACACCTGTGTTTCATATTGCTTACGTTGAATCATCAGGGTAGACTATTTCAGCATCCTTTGAGGGTCCCCTCATTCTGCCTTGTTTCTATGGCAAGTTTGGGCAGACACTGTGGAACCGTTGCTTTCCACTACCTGTGTTGGACACTGTAGAATTCAATGACTTGGCCAGGAAGAAGCTGACTACTCCAGTCTTGAAAGAAGCCCAAGTGTCTCCACCGTAGTATGATGCTTCTCCAACATCCATTTCTAGTTTTGACATACGTGTCTCTGAGGCATCACCATTTTAGCCCCTCTTGAGGAGCATCTTTCTTCTTACTCCAGATCCTGCAATTATTTTTAAAACAAGTTTGTCTCCCTAAAAAGTGCAGACTGTCTCTTGAAGCAGAAAAGGAGTAATGCATTAGACCCTTTGTCCTCTTAGCACCATTTGGAACACCTTAGAACACATAGAAAAATTGTGCAGCAAAGTAAAAGGTGTTGCTACTTAGGCCATCTCTCGTTTGCTTCTTATGCAGATCCTTCTTAAGCAGATCGAATCCTTTCTGAAATACAAAGCTCAACTTTCTAGCAACTGAGTGATGTCCTGACCAGGCACTTGAAAATAAAGCTCAGGTTTTGTACTTTACCTTGAAACTAAGAAGTTCACACTGAAACCTAGTCTTTATGCCTCTGCTTCCATGCTGACCCTCCTGGACGGAGGTTTCCCTGCTCTTCATTTATAGTTTCATGGCCTTATTGTTTCCTTCTGAAAATCTAGATGCCCACAGACCCCTCACCACTGTCTCTACTTAAGGAGATTATGTCTTCCACCTCATCCTCAGAACCAATACTCTGTATCTTTCAAAACTGAAATCTTTCCCAAAGACCTCAGTCGCCAACTGGAATGATCGTAAAATTGTGGGTAAAACTCTCATCCATTAAGGTATCTCCATGGACTAATACATCTATAGTAGAGATCAGTGTGTGACCTTAAAGTCCCCAGGTGTGAATCTCAGCAGGTCCACTGAGCCTCTCATGCTTCTAAGCTTGACAAAATGAGTGTCATTAACTTGGGTAATAAGAACACCTGTTATCAGCACCTATTGACAAACCTAATGGTGGTGCGCTATATACATGTAGTAATTAATTAACTAATTAGTGTATCATTATTATAATTATGCTATACTTATTTTTTGCACTTGAATCATCCGACTTTCCTTTGCCTTCCTGAACACGGCATACAGAATAGGTACTGGGTTAGAGTTCCTCTTTATATTTAAACTGAGTCCAACTATTTTTCCTTCTAAACCCCCATATTTGTGGGATTTACCATGGCTCATATATTTCCCCCATCTATTTAAGATCTATCTCAGGCCAATTCTCAGTCAGTCCTTTGGCCCCACCTGCTAAAGATATGCTGATGGCACACCAATCATCTTTAAACTGGGACCGAGACCTGTCTCAAACACATGCATGCTTGATCCTTGCCTCCTCACATTCAAAGACTGGATGCCTAGTTCACATATAAAGTTATATGCCAAAAAGAGTACAGTTCAAGCATGCGATTCTGGGTCTCATTTCCAAATAGTACTCCATTGGCTTACTGAGTTAGGCCCTCCAACTGCCAATTCTAAATTTGCAAGGAACCTCTGAGTCATCCTAGACTCTAACCCCACCTGTACGACACAGGTCTACCCTGTAGTCAACTCTTCCTTCCATTGCCTCACATTACTCCGACAATGAATCCCTTTCCTCGGATTTGTGCATCAGGTACAAACTAATATAGCACTTGTACACTTTCATCTGGACTTAGACAATGTCCTATATGCTAATGCAAAGGAACATTTTCTACACAGAATCTTGAGGTTTCAGTACTTTACTGTAGGACTCTTTCTTCATCTCCATCCTTGGGACTATAATTTTCTGGCCTTGAAAGTCTGCCTCTGGCTGCAAGTGGCGTAGTATGCTCTCCTTAAAGACTCTCTGCATAGCTTATCGCCCTCTTCATGGCATTAGAAAAATATTTCTTACACAGAAGTTGTGTTGCAACTAGCATGGCCTTCACAGAAAGCCCCAGCTTCAGTTTGAGATCCCCAGTTATATAAATCATGCATCCAGAGCTCTTCATTTTTAGTACAAGCCGCAAAACTATGGAGCTCCTTTTAATAGTCCCAGAACTTCTTACGAGGCCTCATCCAAAGAGTTCCAAACCACCCCTCGTTATAGAGGGCTATCAAAACATTGCTTTCAGGTGCTGGCAAGTAACAGCAGCTTTCTACACTTTTTCTTCTAAGATTTCTTGGTGCTGATGCAGCGCGTACAATAAAAACTATTCTCCTCCTAGGTTACTTATAGGTCATCCAGGGGCAAACTATATTTTCTCACATCCACATGACGATGGGGCCCATAAACATCGCCTAACACACACGCACACACCTGGATTTCCTTTATACCTTTACGAAATTCTGTATTCCTAGGAGTAGCATGAGAACTAAATGGAAAACACCATTTATGTACCGCTGGAAGGAGCCGGGATATCTTATTACCTTAACTTATCGCTTTCTTTTAGTTATTTCTTAAGATATTCCTGCTCATTGTTTTGTCGATGAATCATTCATGTAAAAATTAGTTCATAGTGATTAAGACCAGCTAAATCACAATAACCAATTACTGATGTCACAATCATTTAGGAAAATAACCACTGAGTCATTTTGGTTTAAAGAATCTTAAATTTTATATAATTTTAAAAGCATGAGAAAGAATTTAAACTTTATTCAATTATTCATTCATTATTAAATTCAAATATTTATTAAGCATAATCAATTTATTGCAGAAAGGAAATTTTTGTCATGAAGCCAAAACCCTAATTACCTGCCTACCTTCCTAATTTAGCCTAATGTTTTCTAACCTAAGTTTAAGAATTAGAAATAACCTGATTCTCATACTCAACTGGAAAATTAAGACAGCAACAGCAACTTCAGCTCGTCAGCATCAGCTACCTGCAACCCGTCTCATCTAACAGTCTTTCAGCATCTCCCGCTCAGTAAGGGATCGATCAGGACCACCCAGCACTGGAAGCCACCAACACCAACACGACTCTCCAACTCCGCTCCTGACTGTGACTGCGACTGACCCCCTCCCACTAAGAGTAGGCCCTCTTATACCCTAATTCTAACTTTGCTAACTAATTGTTGCAACATTAATAACACGCTTTTCTTTCATTGGTCCATGCATGTCATCTTATTCATTCTTTTAATCAAGTTCTCTTGGATCCAATGGTCCTTGGATCATTTCCTTTCCCACACGTTCAAGACATGTTTCCATCCGCTTCGATCAGTACATTTGTAACTTCTTTCGATACATTCGAGAACTCCGCAGTCATTGTCCTTTCTCTTAAACTGGTTTCCCACGGGTCTTCTGCTGATCACCACGGCACACTATCAGTTCAATTAGGTCACATCAGCCTTGACCATTTCTCGCATCCTAGCCTCTCAGCAACATCACGAGGTTAGTTTTTCTCCGACTTCATCCCGTGTCACATGTCCCCCTTGCGCCTGCGCACATCTTCCCACTGGCAGCCATTTTATATCGCCACTCGGTTATACTTTAGAAGCACTAATTTGAAGTAAACAAAACATAATTAAAATAGAGAAAAATAGCCTTTTCGTTTCCCTCCCGTCATCTACGTACCCCAATTAGTTATTACCTAGCAGAAAGCAACATTTAAGCTGTTCCTTACTTACCATCACTATTGTTTTTGCAACGACACGTTTTATTTCTATGAAGCACAAAAAACATGCATTTATTTTAAATTAGTACGCATTTATTTTTACGTTATAATTAGACACACGGACATCCATTAATAGATTATTTAGCACATACATTTGCATGTTACCCTTCCCACACGTACAGTGTTGATTAATACATTTAAACGAACATTTTATTAATTATTTATAAAATTTGTTAGGGGTTAAAAAAAATTATTTTCTCTGCTCCATCAACTCCCCCCTTTGGTGATTTTTAAATCACCACATAAAACCCAAGTTATACTTCTTTTCAGGCAGCATGTCTTTTATCCTTTGCTTTCTGTTATTTACACATCTGTTTCTTCTTCATCTTGTCTTTTTGTCTCCTTATACATGTTTTCTTTCATTTTCTCCAACTCAATTTCACCCATTTCTCTCTCTCTTTCTTTCATTATTCTGTTATTTCTTTTTATCTTATTTTGTCTTACTTTTCTTTTTATACACGTTATTACTATTTTCAACACCATGGCTAACAATATTACTACAGTTGCTATTATTATAACTTTCCCTATCATTAGTCTACTCATTCTGGTCAACCAATTTGCTACCGAAGAAAACCCTCTACCAAGTTTTCCCAAAACATTTTCAACCTCCAGTGGAACTAGTTCTTTGTGCAAATTTGTAATATTTGTAATATACTTCTGTATATTTTCACTTTTATCAGGAATGTAAGTACAACAATGTTGGACTTTCAACATTCCACAGACTCCACCCTCTTTTGCCAAAAGAATATCAAGGGCAAGCCGATTTTGCATCACCATAGCTCTCATGGCAACCATTTCGGTATTTACCATTAAGAACCCTCCCGCAGTATCTGTAGACAAACGATCTACTACTGTGGATAACTTCCGAATTTTAAATGCATTCAAAGATATTCCCACTGCTGGTATTAATGCTCCAAAAATATCACCTACAATTTCTGAAAAACTTTCCCTCTTTCTACGTGTAAAGCTATTAATCATCTTGTATGTTCCCTTTTCTTCTCTGTCCATATGAAAGATTTTTGGAAAGACCAGGCCTACATAGCAAGTTCCATACCAATGGTCCGGTAACCTGTAATAAGCTCTATTCCCACAAATATAATAGATACCTGGAAATATTGGATCTTTTCCACCTTTGAATCCCCAACCTCCCAGAATTTGATAATTGTCATGGCAGATACTGGAACCTACAAAGTAATTGTCATAGACTGTCTTATTTCTCCTAATACACAACTTTCCTGTTTGCGGCCAATCTAATGTCATTGCTGCATTTATCTTTTTCCCTTCATGATTTCCTTCCTCAAACGTCCATAGATGTTTTCCTTCCTCTTTTATTGCTTCTTTTTGAAATTTCATTCTTCTTTCTTCAACCATTTCTAAAAATACTTTTTCTTCTTTCTTTAACTCACAGGTAAGGTTGTTACTAACTATTTCTTCTAACGTTAATTTTCTATGTTCTAGAAAGAATTCTCCTAAAACTTTTGCTGGTTTTACTTTGTTAAGTTCTGGTACTACTGGAATGTTTGCAAAAATCTTATCTATGTCAGTATAATAAGATTCTAATCTACCTGTTTTATAAAATAAACTTGCTATTACACTACATGTTATTCCATAAGTTAGAGGTAGGTGATGATAAGTCACACCTTCTGACACTGATGCAGGCAACTGCATACAAACATAACAATCTCTCACATCCATTGTCTCTACATATTCGTACAACAATTTTGTAAAAACATTTTTAGAAAAGTCTGTTACTGACTTATCCTTATGTAACTCTGCACTACTTCTTAAAATAACTGGTTCTTTAATATTAGTTTCTTTTTCTGGTTTAGTATCATTCTTTGCTTCTATCACAGCTAAACTAATAGGAATTGTGATTGCTAAAACTATCCATATGGTCATTAATAACCCTGTACAAAAGCAGCACATTTTACACCATCTTTTTACAAACTCACATTTATCTCTTCTATCCCTAGTATTTTCCATTTTGCTTTTTCTATTTGTTAAGTTTCAGAAAATTGTGTCACTACACCTCAGAAATGACTTAGATGCCACTCTGCTTTCAAAAAGTCTTTGCTTGGTACTTTCTTTTAATTCTCTCCAGAATTCTTTCGTTGTCACATCCGGTGATTTGTCACATCCAGTAAAATTGTCATGTCCGGCAGAAGCACTATAAGTCTTCACTTCAAGTTTGTTGCATCTCACCTTTTCCCATTCGACTTCTTAGTCTCTGGTTTTCGTGAGTGTTTTCTTCTTCTTTGTAATCTGTCAGTGCAATATACAGCCACTCAGGTGACTTATACTTTGCATTCACTTTCTTTGTTCTTTTGGACTTTTGTAATCTTTTTCCACTGGGTTTTTCTTGTCCCTTTTGACTTGTTATTTCATTCACTTGTTCAGCACTTTCGTCTCCTGCTCTTATTATTCTATATCTCAATTTTCTTATATAGCTGTTGGGCCAATTATCTCCTTTTCTTGGCCTTTTGGCTTCACCTTCTTTTTCTTCTCTTTCTGATTTCCAATTTCTTTTTCTTGATTCAGTTTTTGCCTTTTCCTCTTCTCCACTTTCTTCAGTTTCTGTTTCAACTGTTTCACTATTGTCTCTTATTTTGAAACTTATGATCTCGTCATCTCCTACTGGTGGATCTGTCTTCTCCTTCTTGTTTTCCCTTATTACTGTCCCTCCTCGGTGTTCTTCCGATTTGGTGTTTTCCTCCCTTTCTGCTTCTAAATTTCCCTGTTCTTCTGTTTCTCTATCTGTCCCTATTGCTCCTCGGGGTTCTTCTCGATTTTCTAACTTTTTGTGTATTTCTTTCCCTACTTCATCTATTAATATTATTTCTGAAGGATTTCCACCATAACTTGTACTTGGTTGTTCATCTAGCTCAATTTCTTGCTCAGTTTCTTCTCTAATTGGTTTATAACCCCAAGTTCTCCTTCGGAATTCTTCACAGTTTGCAACTGAATCATCAGATTCTGAATTTGTGTCAGATGTTTCCAGATGTCGACTTACAGGTCGATCTTCAAGTTCTGGAATTTCTGAATTTCTTTCTTCTTCTTCTTCTTCTTCTTCTTCTCTAGAGGTGTTTGCCGTTGGGGTTTCCAGATGTCGACTTTCAGGTCGATCTTCAAGTTCTGGCACCCTTTCTCTTATCCTTGTTGTCCCAGCCGTTAAACTTTTATCCCACACTTCCAGACGTCGACTCACATGTCGATCAGTAGGTTCTTGAACTCTGATTGTGTGGCTGGCATGGACCCAGTTCTTCACTCCTGCACACTTGACTGCAGTCGTTGTTACTAGGATTACCTGTCGTGGTTCGTCCCAGCGAGGAACTAGACAGTTTCTTCTCCTGTGGATTTTTATACGGACCCAGTCTCCTGGATTCAAGTCGTGGGCTGGTTTTCTTTCAAGAGTGGTCGCATCCGGTCCAACCTGATGAAACACAGAACGCACCACATCAGCCAGTCCCTTGCAATAATCCAGTACTAGATCATCAGTTATAGTTAATAACTTGTTGACAGGTACGTGTGCTTGTCTCATTGCTCGTCCCATGATCATCTCATGAGGACTGAGTCCAGTTTTCTTTTCAGGGATGCTTCTGATGGTCATCAGAACAAGAGGCAGTGCATCTGGCCATTTGAGTCCTGTAGCTTGACACATTTTTCCTAATCTGTTTTTAATTGTTCCATTAATCTGCTCCACTACCCCAGAAGCCTCTGGTCTGTAAGCACAATGTAGTTTTTGTTTAATACTCAATGCTTCACAAATCAATTGGATCAACTCATTTTGAAAATGTGTTCCTCTATCTGTCTCAACCGTGACTGGAAAACCATACCTTGGAATGAACTCTCGCAGCATAAGTTTTGCCACTGTTGTTCCATCATTCCTTCTTGTGGGGTATGCCTCCACCCAACGAGAGAACAAACAGACGACCACTAGAACATATCTTAGTCTGTTACTAGGGGGCATCTCTATAAAGTCCAACTGCATTCTAGTGAATGGACCTCCTTCTCGTCCTATTGTTCCTAGACTCACTACTGTTTTTCTTCCTGGGTTAAACTGCTGACAAATAAGACATCTTTGACAAAGACTTTCAGCAATGGCTCTGAATTTTGGGTTATACCAGGTTTGTCTAAAAAGTCTGATCATTGCATCTCTCCCAATATGAGCTTGTCCATGGTACATCCGTGCCATGTCTGCAATCATGCTATCAGGCATAACTGGTCTTTCATCTCTGTATACCCACACACCATTATTTTCCTGTCTTCTACATCCTGCTTTTATCCAGTAATCTTTTTCCTCATCACTTGCAGTTTCTTGTAACTGTCTTACTTCATCCCATGTCTCGACAGTATTAGTAAAAAGCAAAGGAGAAGAGATATGCTCCCTTTCTCTATTTTTGTTCATGGACACCATGTTCTCTGCACAATATTTGGCTATCTCATCGGCATAATTATTGCCGACGGCTATGTAATCTTCGTTTTTCTTATGCGCCTTGCACTTCACTACAGCAATTTGTTTAGGCAACTGTATCGCCTCAAGCAGCTTTTTAACAAAATCTCCATTTCTGATAGGTGTTCCTGCAGACGTCAAGAAACCTCTTTGTGACCAAATCTGACCAAAGTCATGTACGATGCCGAAACCATATTGGCTATCGGTCACAATCGTGACTCGTACATTCCTTCCTAATTTACATGCTTGAATCAAAGCAATCAGTTCCGCAACTTGTGCAGACCTTATTCCTTTCAGACAAGACGCTTCCATCACAGTTGCCACTGTGCACACTGCGTAAGCTGCGCTTAAAACTCCTTCTTTTGTTCTCAAGCATGAGCCATCCACAAACATGACATAATCAGATTCCTTTAACGGTTCATCTTTTATGTCAGCTCTTGGTTTCGTGCAATATTCCAGCACGTTCAGACAATCATGATCTACTTCGTCCTGTTCAATTATATTCTCCTCATCTGGCAATGATGTTGAAGGATTCACATTCATGCATCTATCTATGGTCACATTTTCAGCACTCAAGATGACTTTTTCATACTTAGTCAGCCGACTATGTGTCATGTACTGTGTTTTTGTTCTTGTCAAAAGAATTTCTACTGAATGGGGAACATATACTCTCAGTGGATACCCCATCACTATACCTTCACTTTGTTCCAGACTTACACAAGTAGCAGCAACTGCTTTCAGACATCCAGGCAATGCTTTTGCTATAGGATCTAAAACAGCTGAAAAATAAGCAATTGGTCTTTTTGTTGTTCCATGTTTTTGTACCAGTACTGAAAACGCACATCCATCTCTTTCACTGCAGTACAACTCAAAATCCTTCTCCTAATCAGGCATGCCTAATGCAGGTGCCTCACACAGTTTCTTTTTCAATTCTTTGAAAGATTTCATTTCTTCTTTGTTTAACTCAAAAGGGTCTTTTACATCTTTCTTGGTCAACTTTTGTAATGGTTTTGCAATCAAAGAGAAACCACTTATCCATTGTCGGCAATATCCAACCATTCCCAAAAACATTCTTACCTCTCTTTGAGTCATTGGTGCTCTCATTCCTTGAATCATTCTTACTCTTTCTGTCGCTATCTTTCGCACTCCTTTCTCAATTTTATGCCCTAAATACTGGACTTCTTTCTGACAAAACTGTAATTTTGAAGGAGACACTTTATGTCCTCTTTTCTCTAGATGGTTCAGTAAAGCAATTGTATCACTTACACATGCTTCTTTTGTTTTCGATGCCACCAACAGGTCATCGATATACTGCACCATCACTGACTTTTCTGGCATTTTCAAATCTTCCAGAGATTTCTTTAGAATCTGATTAAAGATTGAGGGGCTTTCTGTATACCCCTGAGGAATTCGGCACCATGCCAAAATACGCTCTCCAAACCGGAACGCAAATAATGGCTGGCTATCTGGATGCAAAGGAATAGAGAAAAATGCGTGACACAAATCTATCACAGTGTACCACTCAGCTTCATGTGGAATTTGATATAGAATTACTGCAGGGTTTGGCACTATTGGACAACAGGGCACAACTATTTTGTTGATCTTTCTCAAATCCTGTACTATTCTATATGTTCCATTTGGCTTTTTCAGTCCCATAATAGGTGAATTACATGGACTGCTCATTATTTCTTTTAGAATTCCCTGTTCAATCATTTTATTTATCACAGGAGTTATTCCTTCAATTATTTCTGGAGTTAATTTGTACTGTGGCGTATTCGGGTAAGTTGTCCCTTCTTTTACTGTTACTTTTACGGGATCAACTTCTTTCATTAATCCAATGTCTTCTCCTGTAAAATCCCACACACTTTCTTTTACTGCACTCTTTAATTCTTCTGGAAGTTTTTCTGCATCAAATGCAGGAAACAAACCATTCGTTTCAGGTTCCTGATTCATCAAAGTTACTTTATACAAGACATCTTCATCTGAAGTCTGAAATCCAATTCCATCTGGCGTACAATAAATTGTGCAATTCATCTTGCACAAGAGGTCACGACCCAAAAGATTTACAGGACTACAATCGCACACTACAAATTTATGCATTTTGCTAAAAGAACCAATTTTTACTTCCACCAATTCAGTAAGTGGGGTTTTAATCTGCTGATTGGCTACTCCTACTACTTGGATGTATTCACCTGAGAGAGGAAGGTTTGGAATTTCCACTGATCTAACAGTAGAACGGGTAGCTCCAGTATCGACAAGGAATGTTACATTTGCACCATTCACTTCTCCATCCACAAAGGGACCAGACTGATCTACCTCTAGAGTTGCGCCAAGCACGCACTCTTTCCCCTCTCCTGGGCACCGTCAGAATCTTTCATCCGGGTCATCCTCACTCTGACGCAACCAATACTGAGAAATGTTAGCTGCTCGCGGCAACTGTGTTACCTGCTCTCCTCCGTAGAATCCTGTTTCTGTACTGTATCTTTGCTGGTTAACAGTGTTGGGAAGTGGTGGTTGCGGCACCTGACTTTGTTGAACAACTACCTCATTCTGCACCTGTGGAGTTAATGATTGATTTTCCGGATTAGGTTTAGGTGGGAACTTACACTCGTTTCTCCAATGCCCTAATTTTCCGCAATTATGACATGGCCACTTCTTCTTTGCCTCTTCTAGACTCACTTGACCCTTTCCTTTACCTATGTTAGGTCGCATTTTATTCTGTCCTGTTTCATTTCCATTATTATTGTCCATTTGAGCTTCTTGTTTTTCTGCCACCTTCACCTGTGCCCACATTGCCTTCTCTTTCAACTTACGCTGTTTACTCTCTATTTCATCACTACAATACTTAGCATACCTCAGCACCTCATCTACACTTCCATTCTGCCAGTTTATCATGTGTTGCTTAATCATATCACTTATTTCTTGTTTCAGGCCAAACACAAATCGGTATACAAAATGACTCATGTCTTTTTCACTCAATTCCTCATAACCACTATACTGCTTGAAAACCAATAACAATCGCTCATAATATGCATGTACAGACTCCTTACTTTCCTGTGTAGTTCTATCGATTTTTACCCAATCTGTCTCTTTAGGAGGAATCTTATTCTTCAAAAAGGTAATCACCTTATCGTACTTCTTCATCACATCAGGACCTGGAGCTCCTGTCTTAGGATCTCTTGGATATTCTGTAGTTGGCCAGTCAACTGTAATCTTACATTCTGACCACAAATCTGTTGGTACCACTATGTCAAATAATCCATCTAAATCTATCCACAACACTTTTGAGACTTTTACAAACCTCTCTACTTGTCGGTACCACTCAACTGGCTTCTCTCTTAGCTTTGGAAAGTCATTGGTAAATGACAGTATGTCCTGCCTAGTCCAGGGAACATGCACGTAACTACCACCTGGAGTTTCTCTCATGGGGTATTCTTTGGCAACAGATTCTTTTTCAGTTATCATAAAAGCCAATGAACCTTTGTCTGTAGTTTTCTCATTCTTCTTTGTCCATCTAACCTTCCATCTGTCCACATCACCCCATTTTCTCAACAACACAATTAACTCTTTTATCTGTGTCAGCCTTCCTGCCGTGTTCAAATTTTCAATATCCTTTTCACAAAAGTCTACTCTATATGGTTTCTGCAACGTTTTCACTTTCGCAAAGTCTATTCCAATCTCACTGGCTACTTCTTCTAGTTTATCATGTAAATTCTTTGCCCTCCATGTAATACTTTTGCACAGAAACATTATTTCATCATCCTGGTAATTTTTTATCTTTTCGGTACCAATTGTTCCTAGAATTAATTCTTCCATGTCGATTTTTAATCTAATTACATCTAATGGTTTTTCTTCTGGTTCTTTTATTTTAAATGCCTTCATCCACTCATTTAACTCATCAGGAGTCGGACCTATGGGTGTATTATTTAGTTCTATCCAATTACCACTCTTTTCAGGGGTTTCTGTTGCAGATTCTGTTACCATATGCATTTTCCTACCATTGCACTCATTCACCGTCAAATTTGTAGGTGGACTTGGTCTGTAAGTACTAGCCAAATTACTTGTACTTGCACTTTGTTCCATCCTTTCTTTTTCTCTCTGAAATTGTGAACTCATGGGAATCACCAAAGATCGTTCATCAATTTTCTGATTCTCAAAAACGGGTATTACTGGACCTATTGTTACAGGCACAGTAACTGCTTCCATATTTTTCGTTAATTCTCTAATCTTCTCAGTTAGTTCTTTTGTTGTCCTTGCTAATTCGCTTGCATTGTCGCTTTCTATTCCTTCATTTTGAGAAGTTCTCATTTGTTCTTGTGACCTATTTGTTTCAATTCTCTTTTCCGGACTTTTATTTCGCATAGTCTCTATTAGCGGCGCATTTGGTGTCACCACTGTAGAACTCTGCTGATACGGAGGTGGATTTCTATTTAAAATATCTTCCAGCAACTCGTCATCCGTTTCGCTCTCATGCATATATTTTTCCCTCTCTATATGTTTCTTTTTCTCAGTCCGCTTTTTCTTAGTCCCTTCCTCAACTGTAAAAGCTGGAAACAAACCTCCTGTCATGTTAGCACATCTCCATCGTTTTATTCTATCTTCATGATTTATTCCCCACAACCTTCCAGGCATAAACTCATGATCCCTAAAACCTCTGAATCTCTCTCGCTCATACATCTCATCCTCCCATTCCGTCAATGCTTCAAACTGTGTTGGTCTAGGTCTAGGTTCCAATTTACACATTTTTTCTCGCAAATTTCGCAAAACCGCTACACTAAATGAACCATTCTCAGGGAAAGCTAAAGCACCATCATTCTTCGTATACTTTGCCCAGTTTTCCAACCATATGCACGTATGATATCCATATTTCAGCATCATATGTGAAGCTGCTGATTTCGAGCGGAGGAATTACTTGTCCCTCTCTAGTCACAACCTTTTTGTCTTTCTTAAAGAAATTCTTCAATTTCGTCGTCCATGACGTTCTCTCCCTTTCATACTCGTAATACGGCATGTTTTCTATTTGTTTTCTCTTTACGCTAACGCTGTTCTGTGTACGGAACTTCGACCAATTACAGCGCGACTCACACTAACGTACCAATCAGAACAATTCCCTCCGTCCGCGAACCAACCAATCCTAGCGCGGCACTTTTCTACGTCACTCCTGCTTTGTGTTCACGTGACTAACGCACTATCCAATCCTAGCGCGGCACTGTTCTACGTCACTTCTGCTCTTTTACCCCTCCTTTACAAAATTTATCTGCAATTTTTCTTTTCGCTGTTTTTTCCGTTAGTTACAACAATTAAACAATTCCATAGTCTGATTCGCTAAACAAAAGTGACAGCTTTGTCCTTTTACACAAGAACCCTGTATTTCCAGTAGGCAGCGCTTACCTCTACCCTACCACAGAATTTTCTACTCTCGCTGATAAAGTAGCACTTCCCTCTACCTTACCCTTCTTTCAAGCAAACAATTTACTCGTTTCTCTGGGGATAAGACACATGTGGAGACTAGGCTCCTGAGAATTAAGGCCAAAGTTTCACAAGTAAACGTGATTTGCTATCTCAATTACACATTTTTCGTACAGAAAATCCCTAACATAACACAACCTGTGTTATTACCAAAATGAATTCAGACCATGTACCAAATTCCATGTGACTTCTCTTGCCACACGTGTTCCACTTCCTACATCCCAGAAGCGTGAAAACTCACATATAACATAACACGACTCAACATATAGTGTTAGTCATCAAAAATAATCAATAATCAATAATCAATAATCACTAAACTAATCTATAGAAAACCATAACTCTGCTACCAAGAAATCTGATGCAGCGCGTACAATAAAAACTATTCTCCTCCTAGGTTACTTATAGGTCATCCAGGGGCAAACTATATTTTCTCACATCCACATGACGATGGGGCCCATAAACATCACCTAACACACACGCACACACCTGGATTTCCTTTATACCTTTACGAAATTCTGTATTCCTAGGAGTAGCATGAGAACTAAATGGAAAACACCATTTATGTACCGCTGGAAGGAGCCGGGATATCTTATTACCTTAACTTATCGCTTTCTTTTAGTTATTTCTTAAGATATTCCTGCTCATTGTTTTGTCGATGAATCATTCATGGAAAAAATTAGTTCATAGTGATTAAGACCAGCTAAATCACAATAACCAATTACGGATGTCACAATCATTTAGGAAAATAACCACTGAGTCATTTTGGTTTAAAGAATCTTAAATTTTATATAATTTTAAAAGCATGAGAAAGAATTTAAACTTTATTCAATTATTCATTCATTATTAAATTCAAATATTTATTAAGCATTATCAATTTATTGCAGAAAGGAAATTTTTGTCATGAAGCCAAAACCCTAATTACCTGCCTACCTTCCTAATTTAGCCTAATGTTTTCTAACCTAAGTTTAAGAATTAGAAATAACCTGATTCTCATACTCAACTGGAAAATTAAGACAGCAACAGCAACTTCAGCTCGTCAGCATCAGCTACCTGCAACCCGTCTCATCTAACAGTCTTTCAGCATCTCCCGCTCAGTAAGAGATCGATCAGGACCACCCAGCACTGGAAGCCACCAACACCAACACGACTCTCCAACTCCGCTCCTGACTGTGACTGCGACTGACCCCCTCCCACTAAGAGTAGGCCCTCTTATACCCTAATTCTAACTTTGCTAACTAATTGTTGCAACATTAATAACACGCTTTTCTTTCATTGGTCCATGCATGTCATCTTATTCATTCTTTTAATCAAGTTCTCTTGGATCCAATGGTCCTTGGATCATTTCCTTTCCCACACGTTCAAGACATGTTTCCATCCGCTTCGATCAGTACATTTGTAACTTCTTTCGATACATTCGAGAACTCCGCAGTCATTGTCCTTTCTCTTAAACTGGTTTCCCACGGGTCTTCTGCTGATCACCACGGCACACTATCAGTTCAATTAGGTCACATCAGCCTTGACCATTTCTCGCATCCTAGCCTCTCAGCAACATCACGAGGTTAGTTTTTCTCTGACTTCATCCCGTGTCACATGTCCCCCTTGCGCCTGCGCACATCTTCCCACTGGCAGCCATTTTATATCGCCATTCGGTTATACTTTAGAAGCACTAATTTGAAGTAAACAAAACATAATTAAAATAGAGAAAAATAGCCTTTTCGTTTCCCTCCCGTCATCTACGTACCCCAATTAGTTATTACCTAGCAGAAAGCAACATTTAAGCTGTTCCTTACTTACCATCACTATTGTTTTTGCAACGACACGTTTTATTTCTATGAAGCACAAAAACATGCATTTATTTTAAATTAGTACGCATTTATTTTTACGTTATAATTAGACACACGGACATCCATTAATAGATTATTTAGCACATACATTTGCATGTTACCCTTCCCACACGTACAGTGTTGATTAATACATTAAACGAACATTTTATTAATTATTTATAAAATTTGTTAGGGGTTAAAAAAAATTATTTTCTCTGCTCCATCAGTGCCCTCCTAAAGCAGTACCTTTGGCCACACTATATTCCTGAATGGAGATCTTCTGACCTGGAAGGTATTGCCCGCTGCATCCTTTCATCATTGCCTCCATCTCATTTGACACCTACAGATCTGCACTGAATAGCTACTCACCAGTTAGAACGTGACTTCAGAGGACTTGCTTATGTATGCATTAACATGTGACCTCTTGAGTAGCTACACTTTCATTGATACCTGCACACCAAGTCTCAGAAACAGGTTTGCAGCAAATTGCCTGGAGCACAGCCCTGGGTGACTCCCAATTCTTCCCATGTAGGTCTACCTCCATGCATGCACCAATTAATCAGCACAGCATTAATTAATTACTTGGCCTCTTGGCACTTTGTGCAGACATAGATTGCAAAGAACTTAGTTTATTAATGGTATTCCGTGTCAGCTTTAGGTAGTCTTTCCATTCACATGTAAAATCAGTGAAGAAGGAGGAAAGAGATGAAATACCTTCATTGGCATAAGAAACTTGTTATGCAATGTTTAGTGGGTAACACCAGGAGGTGGGGAAGGGGCATGTGGGGCCTGAAACTGCTACATAGATGTAAAAGGGCAAGCAGCTCTGCTTTTCCTCTGCAGGAGAAGAAAAGTTGTGATACCAGCAACTTCTACATGTCATCATGTTTCCTATGACACGTTCATAACATATTGCTGGCCTTCATGCACGACATGAGACTCTTCTCTACAGACCTCCTTGCACTCATGCACCTTCCAGCCAGTCATGCTAGTTCCACTGAGCATTACATAGAATAAGGTAAAAGCACTATGAGACCTCACCAATGGCAGTTTTTCGCTTATTAATATATCAGTGACAATACCTGATCGGACAATATCAAGAAGAAGGGAATTAATCGAGTGGAACAATGACGTGGCTATTGAGGATGGAAAAGTATTAAACCTATAACATCTGACATAAGGTAATCGTAACACCAATTTTGATCAATTAAATATTAACACAGCGTTTCAGGGAACAGTAAACCAGAGGAGGTTAAAGATTACCTGTATGTGGTGATGCTGCCCTTGTTAGAGGAGGCACTCAGAGCAGACATAGAGTAACTAAACAGAGTCCCTGACATTGAGTTAGCCATAGTCATCTTAAACAGTTTGAAAACACTTAAAACTGCTGAATTTCTGCAAAACTGTAATTTAGTTTTTCTCAACAGCAAGTGGTAATCCGGGTAGAGGTGTTTCACGGGGTTCTTCAAAGTTTGATGAGGTGATTATTTAAAACCTCCCAACGACTGGTAAAGATGGCAGTCTTTGTTTACCAGCATTGGATCCTTCATAGATTTACTTGCTTGAAATATTCCAAGGGATAAGGCTGGAAACCCTCAGTAACAAATGCTAACATAGACGTGTACATATATAAACAAATAACATTGAAGCAGCTATAGCCTACATGTAGTATATCCACCTCATTTTGTTTTATAACCTGCACTTTAGCCTATTTAGTTGAAAGATACAAAACTCCACTCTCTACCAGAGGCTCAATTGCTCAGATCGACAAACCTATCTAGGTATAACCTTCAGCTCCAGGTCCTTTCAAGACAGAGAAGGTCAGCGCCACATGGCTCTACAATCTTAGTTTCCTGGTGGCAAGTCTGTCAAAAGTGCTTTGTTAGAGTCTGCAGCTAAGGCCAAAAAGTGAAAAAATGATCTCTTCACCTCAAAGGATCCAGTCAAGTCTTCCACCTCAGGTGGCCTGACACCCTCTGGTGCTGTCCGTGAGAGCCAAACTTCTGGTGCAGGTGACAAACCTTTTTCTTACACCAAAAATCAGCAAAACTAATGACTGAGCAGCCTCCATCACTCCAAAGAACCCACACAAACCTTTTTTATCAACAACATTGCTTTCAGTCACACCATCAACTAGTAAGGTGAGGCAGGTTCCATCGTTAAGGAAGAAAATGTCAACAGCTCCTCTGTTGATAAGCAAGAAACTGTTGACAGCTCGATTGACTTTGACATCTCTGTCAGTGGCACACTCTTTGCCAACGATTCCTCCGAAGACACCCCCACCTAATGGGACTCTGTCAATGGGGACACTGACAACGATATTGTAAACAACACAAGCACCAACAATATTGTTGACTACAGTCCCAATGAGGGTAACTTCGTTGACGAGGATGAAAATGACACCAAAGACAGCTCAGAGTACAATGCTAGTACTGAGTACAGATGCACTTGAAGAAATGCACTTTGCCCAGATGACAAGTTGAGTGATCAGGATAAATCCATAGCTAGGAATCATCAGGATCTAGACATTCATTTCATCCATAATGATTTTGAGAAGGACGAAGAATACCATCATTCGTGTCTACATGAGGACAGACAAAGTTTCAGGAAGCGGCGGGCTTTGTATATACCACCAACAGTACAGGTGCCCACAGATGTTTTTAGACTCATTATTCATGTGAAGCAAGATTTCTCTGCTAGACTACCTCTACCAAGATCATACCCACAGCAGTATTGGCCTTAACCAACAATTCCATTCCAGTTCTGCCTCCTCAGCCACAGTCAGTGGTTTCTGCAGCCTTCTACTACTCAATCTCTGGAGATTACTCCAGAACCTCCTCAACCAGTCGCTCTTGATCGTCAGCCTTTCCTTCCTCAGCCATCATATGAGCTCCCTCAGCCAATGGATTAGATATGCCAGATTCAGATGTTAATAAAAAATCATGGACAAAGGGATGACACCAATGATGACCAATGGGATGAATCACAAGATGCGGCCCTTCCTGAGAACCAAACTCCTGAATAAGATGCTTATATACCTTCTGAAGGTGCAGATTAAGATCCCTGAGCATAGGCTGTTCACCGTATGACAGTGTTAAATAGCATAGCCTCATAGATTGTGCATTTAAAAAATGTAACATCCCAATTCCAACCAGAATCCGAATCCGTTTTTTGTTTCACTTTAAAGACAAGGCCATGAGGTCAATCAGATTTATTGTCCACTTTATCCACATTGGTGGCAACCACTGAAAAGGAATACAAGCCATGAAAACCTTTCTGCTTGTCTTTTAAACCAGATCAAAACTGGCTGTAATTTCTGCTGCAGCACAGGCTCGATCACATAACCTTACAGCTCCTTGTACTCTAAGAGAGGGAAGACTGCATTCTGGACACAATGGAAAAATATGTCAGTGTTTTCACAGCTACTTCAGTAAAGATTGTAAATCGCTCAGCTATGCTATTTGTTCATGCTACAACAGGCAACTTTGGCAGAAATTTCACATCTTCTAGAGCAATTGGCATATAACACTCACACAGGCAAAAGCTATCCTGAAGGAAGAACTACTCACATCTGCACCCTTAATCGATATCTCGGTGGATACATCAAACATCGCCTTTCCCATGATGTCTGCAGGGCTGCCTTGAGGCGCTGTGTACGTCTCTATAACACATATTTCAGAGCAGAGGTGCATTGTAGAGTGTAAAACATGCCCTTCAATGGGAAACACCTTATTGGAAAACATGTGAACAAGGTTCTACAGTCCATTAAAACAAATACAGGCAACACCTGCTAACTGGGCATTCTTCAGAAACGTCAATCTTATCATCCCAGAAGATGGTACTATAGTCAAAGATGGGGTTACCAACAGTCCTCCATCTTTCAGCCACATAAACAAGGCTACTACTAGAAAAGTTAATCCTAGTCCCAATTTGAAAAAGACCAACAATACACAAACAGACATAGAAGAGATAACGGGCCAAGACCAAACCTGCCAAACTTGAATGTTTGGCTTACCCATCCAATCCGGCAGGGGTAGAAATCCAGGCATTTCTTCCTTACTGTCGCAACATCACTTCAGACTGCTGGGTGATTAACATTATCTGGTATAGTCATTCAGTTAAGTTCATCTCGAGACTGCTTCCTTGACTTCCAAGGAAAGAGAGTCACTTGCACTTATGAGGCCTTCAGGAAGAGAATGTGAAAGTCCTCCGGAAACATGCAGTGGAGCCTGTACTGAAAGTTCAAAGAAGTCAAGGATTTTATTCCAGGTTTTTCCTCGTCACGGAAAAATCAAAGGAATGGCCCCCTATTCTGGACTTAAGGGCTCTAAATAATTTCATTAAAAAAATAGGGGTTCAGAATAGTTACTTTGTTAGACATCCTTCAGTCCATACTTCCACATACCAATTCATATTTGACATGCCTGAGATTTATGGTCAACAGACAACACTGTTCAAAGCTCTGACGTTTGGCCATAAGTCAGCAACACAAACCTTTGTAAAATGCCTGATCCAGTGGTAGCCCATCTATGTCATCATGGACATGAGTGCCTCATCAAGGCACCTACAAGGCAAGGGGTTGAACAAAACAATATAAAGACTGTCGACTCTCCCCTGGCTGATTCAGAAAGTGGCAAAATCCAATCTGTTGTCTATGTTTTTCTGGGAGCACACATCTGCACTGACCCCTTAGTAGTGTTTTATTGGGAAAACTTAACAAGAAACCTATTGCCTTGGCTCGATACATTCATTAAAAAAAACTAATTCACTGCCCACAAGTGCAAAGTTCTCTAAGGCATGATATCATCATGTATTCCACTAGTGCCTCAGTGTTGCTTGCCAATGCAACCACTCTAAGAGCAATTGGAACTTTAATGGCAGAAGATCTCAAATCATGGAGATTATCCAATAACTATTTACCCACCCAGGAGACAGGTGCTCTCATGGTGGTTTCGGCGGGCAACTCATTCGCGGAGCAGGACTTGCTGAGTCAAAATCTTCCAATTTACAATAGATGTCTTGTTTAAGGGTTCTTTGAGTACTCATGACAATCGTCCTCTTTCACATAAGGACTCACTGGAGTTTAGAGCAGTCAGACTGATGCAGAGAGATTTTTTTTATTACTAGTCCAAAGTCAAGAAACTTTTGTGAAAACAGACAGTATAACCATTCTCTATTTTATTGTCAAGTAAAAGGAGAAACTAAGGGCCTGATTTAGGGTTTGCAGACAGGGAACTTCGTAACAAATGTGATGGAGTACCTGTCCACCAAACTCTATATCTGTCAACTCTATCGCAAGTCAAGCGGACCATGAGTTTTCCAACAGCAGTGCCCGCGCTGGCTCAGCCATCAGAAAACCTAATCTGATGGCCTGAAGGAGTAGGGACCACCAGAATAAGGACATTAGACCGTGGATCCTATTTAGAGCAGACAGTGTAATGTCCTTTGTTTCTGTCTGTCACTGCCATGTAAAACCTGGTGGTCATGAACAGAAACATAAAATGACCCCCAGGACAAGGGGGAGGGGGCATTATTTTTTTCAGAAACAAATTGTATGTTCCTGGATCCCGCAAATGGCCATTCAATGCTTATGAATATAATGGGTTTTCCCCTGGAGGAGAACTAGTATCACAGGTAAGTAAAATTCCCTTTTTCAGCTTCATTCTGACTGTCTTGAAAAACGAATGAGGCTGCTAATGCTGTATATTTTGTTTCAAGAGAAAGCCCAATGATCTTTGTTTATTTCTCTTGCCTTTGTTCCAAGAGAAAGCCTTTTTCTATTTACTTATATTTATTAATTTTTTCTTGCCAGTACAAAAAGGCCAAGGACACATACCTGCAAGCATGTAAGACCTCTCCAACATGCCTCACCTGGCTGGGAACAGGGATCGCCTTTTACAGGGTAAGAGCCTCTTCATCCAAGAGTGGTGGCTTCAAACAGGATTGTTGGTGGGTGTTGGAATTGCATAGATACTAGTGTGAATGAACAGAGCACCAAGTCAAAAGTGAAGGCTATGGAGATTGCATTCAATTTATAGTCTTTGTTCCTTACGTTTACCTCTCTTGTGAGTGTTAATTTAAACAAGCATTTGCAATGCAATCGGTCTCGCTTTAGGGATCTTATACATATTTAGCGATTCAGCACATTTAGGGTAGGGGCTTGAAATGGGGAGACCAGCTGTGTTGAATAAAAAGCTAACACAGTTTGGGTAGACTTTAAGGACAGTGTTTGGGGCAGCGTGACAGAGGGAGAGGAGAGAGTTCTGCAGAAGGATGGAAAGTGGGGGACAATGGGATAGCATAGATAGAGACCAACAGAGAGTTTGGAGGATAGCAGTCAGTTTAAAAGAGATAAACACACGCACACTGCGCCACGTGCAACAAAAAATAAACACAGGCAGAGAAGGCTGGATAGGACCACCCACAGGCAACTGCTTCAAATACAACTGAAACGATCCCCATTCTCGCCAGAATGTACAACCAGCACGCCTCACACACAATTTCTCCCTCCCCACAAGCTACTGTTGCCAGTGAGGACAGCACTGCATAACGAGGGAAAGTCGTGTACTGATACCAGGCGCACAACGCCCATTGGGCTCAGAGGTCTTCAGCAAGTCGCCCCCCGCCTTCGTGTGTCAGCCCGGCCTGAGACAGCTTCCCGGGCACATACACAGTTTTTGAGCTTATCGCAGCCGCACCCGAGTACTTCACAAGCCTTTAAAGGACCATTTATGTGTTGATGAGGCTTTGCTGTGAGGCTTTGTTGTTTTTTCACCCCTTCATCTCCACTCTGCCTATTGCTGGAAGAATTAGCCCCCCCCCCTGAACTTTTTAGTAGCCCCACCCTCCCCCCCGTATTTGGCTCTAGTTGCGCCTCTGACTGATACACACATAAAAATATATAAAGTACCCTAATTAAGGCCCCTCCGTGCCTACTACAGATTGAGGCTGCTAGCGCTCTACAGGGCCCGGGCCCCCATAACCCTGTGGTGCAGAGGAGGTGATGGGGTGGATATCGGCGGCCCCCGTTGCGCCCGGCACGCGCCCGGTCTCCTTCCAATCACGACCCTGCGAGGGAGCCGCCCCCCCACACTTCAAACCGGGCTTGGAGGAGCGCTGTTGCCAGAGCGAGCCGGAGATCACTGCACTTCCATCACGATTGACGTGGAGCACCCCCGCATACGAACTACATGGCGCTGCAGAAGTGCAACTAGGGAGAGGCACCCATTAGGGGGGTGAGGAGACGCCTACGCGTGGAAGCGGCCGGGCTAGGTCCTGGTGCGGCTTGTGTGTGGGTAGACTCTGCGCCTGCCTTCCTTCCTGCCTGCCTTGTGGGCGAACGCTATCTGGATCGCTCGCTGTGGGAAGTCCTTCCCCCTCTCGCCCCTCAAGTGCTCCTACCACCACGACCGCCGACTTGGGTGAGATCGCGCCGCTTACTGGCTTTTACAGAACTGTGCTGGCGCTGTGAGGGCCTACCTGCTATCACTAAACATGACTCGCGACAAATTGCAGAGCACCAAACAAAGTACACTAGACCGCTATGCGGGTCCTGGGGCGCAAACGGCGGATCCGGCGAGTCAGGGCCCTACTGTTCCGGACAACGCTGCATTGATGGCGGCTATAACGCAGTCACGAGACGCGCTGGAGGCCAAGATCGGGGCAGTGGGTTCGGATGTGATGCTGATCCGCCAGGACCTCCGTAAGGCGGTTGACAGGATAACGGAAGCCGAAACCCAGATATCAACCACGGAAGACACAGTTGCATCCCTCCAGAAGAGGGTGTCCTCTCTGGAATCCATCACCAAAGGTCTCGCGATCAGGGCGGAAGACGCTGAAGTCAGGGCCCGGAGGAACAATCTTCACTTTGTGGGTTTTCCAGAGGGCTGCGAAGATAACAATGTGGAACAATTCCTCACTGCGTGGATAGCGGGCTGGAGCCCTCAGACTTCTCTGTCTAAATGCTTCATCATTGAACGCGCGCACTGCGCTTTGATGCAAAAACCTCCACCGGGGGCCAGGCTTCGGCCCATTATAGCCAGGTTCTTAAATTTTCACGACTGTGATGTGATCCTCACACAGGCCAGATTGGCGGGCAAACTTCAGTATGACTCCAATCACATTCTAATCTTTCCATACTACACGAGACTGGTGCAACAACGTCAGCAATCGTTCACGGCTGCTAAGGCCAGACTGCGAGATCTCAAACTCCAGTATGCAGTGCTCTTCCCGGCCTGAGAGTCATCTACGAATCACGTACGCTTTTCTTTGATACTCCAGAGGAGGTGTTCGCCTGGACGGACGAACGGCAGAAGCTCAAGCCGCACACCCCGCCACGCTTTGCCTCGGAGTCGTCCTCTGGGGAGGCTACACGGCGGCTTACCAAACCTAAAGGGAAAATAAACCGCAGATCACGTTCGAGGCGCCGCTCAAAATCTCAAGGCACTTCCAGCTCCCGGGTGGATGGAGGTCCACAAGACTCGTCGCCGTCGCATTATGGAGACTGAGGGTCACAGGTGACATCTTTGTACTTGCCAGACTGGCTGGTGAACCCCAACTCACTTTCCTTCTTTTATATACTTCTCCGGAGTGTACGGAACTGGTATTGGGGCTTGAAAACTGGGGCTTTAATGCTCATCGTGCTGATGTCACTATGCATGGGCCTACGTGAGGCCTTCCCCCCCATCACTCCTTTCTCAGTATCTGAGAACATAGTATTTGCTTGGGGACAGTTCTATGGGGAACCTTTGGAGTGGAGCTGTGCCCTGCTCCTGTTGGGGCAGTGGTACGACGCCCACCGCGACAGATGCTTCTACTGTTTTGAGGTATTGGGTGCGGTGGGTGTGGGAGGGGTTGGGGTTATTGAATTGTTTGATGTTATCTATTATTGCCACTAGGTCTTCCGCCATGTGTGATCCTGGAATTGCCACTGTCACTCACTTCACTACTTTCCTATATACATGCCACGGCCGTCTATGCCGCAGGATTTAGCTGGGGCCGGGAGTAGAGAGCTCCGAGTCCTTAGTTGGAATGCAAACGGCCTACTTGATAAGATCAAACGGGGAGCTGTGCTGCGCGAAGCAAAGCGACACAGGGCGGGCATCCTCCTCCTGCAGGAGACCCACTTAGTGGGCACCAAGGCACCTTGTTTGGGAAGGTTTGGCTTTGCACACATGCTGGTTTCACTAGAGGCTCCCGGGGAGTTGCAATCCTCATACACCGCAGCGTCCCTTTCGTTCATAGTCGAACGTGGTCAGACCCACAGGGTAGATTCATTGTGATATATGGGACACTGTATGGAGAACCCATTGTTCTGGGTAGTGTATACCCCCCCCCCCTCTCTCGTGGTCCCTAGTTGAAAAACTGACGACGCTCTGGACTGACCTCCCATCAGGGCGGACT
>CAWUFW010002300.1:1340000-1417500 GCA_963921515.1 Calotriton arnoldi | reverse complement strand
CTTTGGTTTTTGGAAGAGAGAGCAGGAAACCTGCTCTTGCTTCCAAAAACCAAAGCAGATTGCTTTTCCACACGGGGAGCTGCATCTTAGCAGCTCCCCATGTGGAAAAGCAATGCCGGCTCCCGAGGGACGGGGGGAGCCGGCGGGACCGTGGGGGGATTGGGGACGCCCCCACGGTCCCCAACGGAGAGGGCCAGCCCCGGGGGATGGGGTCCCCGGGGCAAGTAGTGGCCCGGGAGGGGGGCCACGCGGCCCCCTCCCCCAAATTACAAAATAAAAAATATTTTTTTTTAAAAAGGCCGCCCCGGGGGATGGGGTCCCCGGGGCCTAAGGAGGCCTGAGGAGGGGGGCAACGCAGCCCCCCTCCAAATATTTTAATAAAAAAAAAAAGAGGGCATGCCCCGGGGGATGGGGTCCCCGGGGCCAATAGAGGCCCAGGGAAGGGGGGCCACGCGGCCCCCTTCCCGTTTTTTTTAAATTTAAAAAAAAAAAAAATCCTTAGGCCCCGGGGGATGGGGTCCCCGGGGCCAAAAGTGGCAGAGGGAAGGGGGCCACGCAGCCCCCTCCCATACAAAAAAAAAAAAGACCGGCATCGTGCCGGAGGCCACCGCCCCTCCCTGCAGCAGTCTGCAAACGTGCCCCCTGGCGCGTTTTAAGAAGGGGAAGTAATTCCCCTTGAATACTGGGGGTCCCTGGGGGCCAACTAGCCCACCGGGAACCTCCAGTATGCGCCAGGGGGCTGCGTTGCAGAGAGGTGTACAGAGGCCACGCCCCTTTTTACACCTCTCTGCAACGCAGCTCTGTGGCGCTTTTTGGAGGTACATGGTGGGCTAGTTGGACTCCAGGGACCCTCAGGATTCAAGGGGACTTAATCCCCCAACTTAAAATGCGCCACAGGGCGCGTTTGCACAGTGGTGAAGGGAGGGGGCGGGGCTTTAGGTGACATGTGTGCAAACAGGCCCTGTGGCGCGTTTTAAGATAGGGAATTAAATCCCCTTCAATCCTGAGGGTCCCTGGGGGCCAACTAGCCCACCAGGTACGTTCAGAAAGCGCCACAGAGCTGCGTTGCAGAGAGGTGTAAAAAGGGGCGTGGCCTCTGAACACCTCTCTGCAGCGCAGCTCCCTGGCGCATACTGGAGGTACAGGGTGGGCTAGTTGGACCCCAGGGACCCTCATGATTCAAGGGGACTTAATACCCCAACTTAAAATGCGCCACGGGGCGCGTTTGCACAGTGGTGAAGGGAGGGGGCGGGGCTTCAGGTGACATGTGTGCAAACAGGCCCCGTGGCGCGTTTTAAGATGGGGAATTAAATCCCCTTCAATCCTGAGGGTCCCTGGGGGCCAACTAGCCCACCAGGTACGTCCAGAAAGCGCCACAGAGCTGCGTTGCAGAGAGGTGCAAAAAGGGGCGTGGCCTCTGAACACCTCTCTGCAACGCAGCTCTCTGGCGCATACTGGAGGTATCTGGTGGGCTAGTTGGCCCCTAGGGACCCTCGGGATTGAGGAGGAATTAATTCTCCAACTTAAAACGCGCCACAGGGCGTGTTTGCAGACATGTCACCTCAGGCCCCACCCCCTTCCTTCACCATTGTGCAAATATTCCTCTAAAATCAGCCGAACTACGAATTCCGATTTACTCACCTGTTATCAGGAGAGAACCCAGTGCTGCATCTTTTAGCCCAGCACTGACCCTGAAAAGTAATTCTAACCGTACTTACTAGTAACTTGTATTTCCTTCCATAGGAATCCATTGTCTGGTTTTCAGCAGAAAAGTTTCAAAGTGTCGATTTTCACAAACTACAAATATTCCTTAAAAATCGCCTGTATGACTTAAACGCATTCTTTCAACTGTTTACAGGAGATGCACCAGTGCTGGATCCAGGATCCACCACTGAGTAACAAAAAGTAACGATAACACTACTTACCTGCTAAGTGAATTTCCTCCCGTAGGATAACATTGGTGATTCTATGTGAAAAAGTTTCTAAGTGTCAACTTTTAAAATACAATAATATTCCTTAAAAATCAGTACTGTAACCAAAACGCTTTTACTCAACTGTTTACAGGAGATGTCCCAGGACTGAATCTAGGATCCAGTCCTGTGGTTAGAAAAGTAATCCATAAAGTAACTAATTGCATTTAACTAGAAATTCACATTGAGCTCAATGTTGCATTGTGTTTTAAATTGTGTTGCCCATTGCAACAACTGTAACTACTGTACTTAAAAGTCTATTGCCTATTTGCAAAGTATTTAAACTAAAGTAATTCATTCTGAGAAAGTATATTTTGTAATGTATAATGTAATTACAATGTAATTTAAAAAATAAAATATCTAAAAATAAATAGTTTAAAAAATGTAGTAAATCAGTATCAAAAAAATAAATATAACAATTAATACATTTAAAAATTGTCATTTACAAAACCTTTGAAATTCACTGAAAAAAACCATAGGTTTCAGACATGTTATAGTTAGGAATTAGCATTTAAAAAACCTTTGAAATTCACTGAAAAAACCATAGGTTTCAGGCACGTTATAGTTAGAAATTAGCATTTAAAAAACCTTACAAATTCACTGAAAAAACCATAGGTTTTAGGTAAAGTTATAGTTAGTTGGACATTGCACTCGTACAAAACCCGTGAAATTCCCCCGTTATAGTTAGTTCAGCTAACTATAACTCGCGCCCCCGCAATGCACTGCTGATGACGTCACATATGACATCACTGATGACATCATCCAGTGACTGTGTGTTTCTGTAAAGTTTAAATATGTTTAATATATATAGGGAAAGGCGTATTGAAGAATGAGTGGGTGTATAATTGTCTGAATGGATGATTTAGTAGGTGCGTGACTGACTCTATAAGTGAGTGATTAAACGTATCTTACTGAATGCATGGGTTAGTGACTAAACTGTGTGAATGTCTGTATCCGTCTGTCTGTTGGTGTGTAAGCGGCTGCATGGGTTTGTGAATAGCTACATGAGTGTCTACATGGGTTATTGATTGGTTCTCTGAGTATCTGTATGGGTGCCTGAGTGTTTGTGTGGGTGGGGTGTGTGTGACTCTGTGCATAGATGTGTGAGTGGGTGATTCACTGGGTGCATGGTTTCAAGAGTACATCTGTGATGGACTGTATGGGTGGGTGAGTGTGTGTATGGGTGTGTTAGTGAGTGAATGTATATCTCAGTGGTACATATGTGAAAGGCAGTATATATGTGTGTTGGAGTATATAAATGGCTATAAGTGAGAGTGTGTGATTGTGGCTGTATGGATGAGTGTGTACTTGTATCAGTGATTGTATAAGAGCGTAAGAATGTGCTAGTATTTGTATGAGTAAGTGAGCTGGTGTGTGTATAACTGTACATCTGAGTAAATGGGAGTGTGATTAATTCTTTGCATGACTGACTAGGTGTGTGAGTACCTCTATGGATGAGTGGCGTTGTGTGAGTGTCTATATAGGTGTATGAGTGCATATGATAGTCCTGTACTGAGTGACCGTAAGTATGAGTGACTGTACGGGTGAGTGATTTGATGTGTTTGTAGACCTAAGAATCAGTGAGTGTGTATGTAGTTATTGGTGTTGGAGTGTCTATGGTTTTGAGAATGGCAGTCTGTAATTTAGAGTGGGTGTATCAAAAGTTATATTAGGGTGTGAGAAGATGCATCAAATTATCACATGGATGATGTCATCAGTGATGTCATTTGAGATGTCATCAGTGATGTCATCAGTGATGTCACTGACCATGTCATGAGTGATGTAATATGTGACGTCATCAGCAGTGCATTGTGGGGCGCGAGTTATAGTTAGCTGAACTAACTATAAGGGGGGAATTTCAATGGTTTTGTACGAGTGAAATGTCCAACTAACTATAACTTTCCCTAAAACCTATGGTTTTTTCAGTGAATTTCTAAGGTTTTTTAAATGCTAATTTCTAACTATAATGTGCCTGAAACCTATGGTTTTTTCAGTGAATTTCAAAGGTTTTTCAAATGCTAGTTTGTAACTATGCCTACAGAAGTAGGACATGTGAAGAAAGAAGAAAAACGCACAGAAAGAAGCAAAAGAAATGTAGAAAGAAACAGAAGTCCACAAAGACGAAGAAAAATGCAGGAAGAAGCAAGACATGTGCAGAAAGAACCAACAGAGGAGCAGAAAGAGGCCTTGTTGCAAAATCATGCTGTGCCCACACCTTTTCCAGACGGGTACTGGTGGTAACTGACTCTGACTAACCAGGCCTAGAGCCAGTGCTATGGTAAAAGACACTTAGAATACAGTTAAAACACCTACATACACTAGGGAACACTATGCGTTGGGGTACCCCTGTGATTAGCATGACCTCCTCTGTAAGGCCCTAGTACATAATAGGGCAGGGGATTAAAACTTCCTCTTAAAACGCGCCCGGGGTGCGTTTGCACAGTGGTGAAGGGAGGGGGCCTGAGGTGACATGTGTGCAAACAAGCCCTGTGGCCGTTTTAAGTTGGGGGATAAAGTCCCCTTGAATCCTAAGGGTCCCTGGGGTCCAACTAGCCCACCAGGTACCTCCAGTAAGCGCCACTGAGCTGCGTTGCACAGAGGTGTAAAAAGGGGCATGGCCTGGACCACCTCTCTGCAACGCAGCCCTGTGGCGCACACTGGAGGTACCTGGTGGGCTAGTTGGCCCCCAGGGTCCCTCAGGATTCAAGGGGAATTAATTCCCCAATTTAAAACACGCCACAGGGTGTGTTTGCACACATGTCACCTGAGGCCCCGCCCCCTCCCTTCACCACTGTGCAAACGCGCCCTGTGGCGCGATTTAAGTGGTGGTATTAGGTCACCTTGAATCCTGAGGGTCCCTGGGGCCCAACTAGCCCACCAGGTACTTCCAGTAAGCGCCACAGGCCTGCGTTGCAGAGAGGTGGTCAGAGGCCACGCCCCTTTTTACACCTCTCTGCAACGCAGCTCTGTGGCGCTTAATGGAGGTAGCTGGTGGGCTAGTTGCACCCCAGGGACCCTCAGGATTCAAGGGGAGTTAATCCCCCAACTTAAAACGCGCCACAGGGCGTGTTTGCACACATGTCACCTCAGGCCCCGCCCTTCACCACTGTGCAAATGCGCTTCAATTTCTACCTGGTCCTGAAGAAAGCCGGGATACTTTTATAGATCGTATTGGCTGAAACATGTCGACCGTTTTTTCAAATTGAGCAGTTTATAATTTATACTGCTCGTTGCACTGCTTTTTAATCCTACCAGTGCGAGCAAGTGAATAAAGCTATTGTTTTTGCTGACACTAGGTAGTTTTAAACTCACGATTTTCACTCACCTTCTTATTATGTTGCGCTGCGTCCTCACCCTACCAGATACTTTCCATATGGGATTTTAGCATCCATAGTAGCGTTGCGCTATTCTTGAAAACATCCCAGAGCTCCTTCCTCTCAGTGAGGGAGTGGTAGCCCTCAGTGGGACTAGGTATTCCCACTGGGAGGAGAAACCCATATGATGAAGCATGCCACCATAGGTGGGTGAGGGTATTCGTCCTAAAAGGGATCTCTCCCCCTAGGAGATTTGTTGAGACACAAACTTGTCCACTTTCAGTTTGCTTTCGTGCGTACATAGACCCAAGGTTATTTTGTGTTATAATTGTATAGAAGATGGTGCCAAGGCATAACATTGAACGCCCTATAATGGCAGAGAAGAGCACCTTAGGACGCATAGAGGCCAAAGGATGCTTTAGGCCAAGTTGACCTAAATGAGCTATATAATAGCAAACAAGTACTCCACACGGAGTATGCACAGCCCAACAACGGGGAACACCTATCAGGACAAGCCACAGTCCGAGGAACAATCTGTGGAACACTGCCACAGTAGGTTAACTGCCAGTATAAAACGCATAACGCATCCAAAGGATGCTAAATGAAAGGGTAATCATCCTGGACCAGCGAAAGGAAGACCTGAGGCTTACTACCAGCCGAAAACATAGAACGCAACAAAAGGATGCTAAATGAAAAGGTACCACACCAGGACAAACGCCTGAGGAACACAGGTCTAAGATGGGGGGCGAAAACCCGCAAGGAGATGCTGAACAGCCGAGTCGGCGTGTGCATCAAACAATAAAACCCCATCAAAGGGCAAATCAACAAGTCTCTCCCGGATATTTTCTGGAAAGACGCTATCTCGTAACCAAGCATGGCGCCACAAGGCGACAGAGCCAGCCATAGCCCGGCCTAAGGAATCTACAGTATCCAAGGCGGAGCGGATTGTAAACTCCGCAAGGTCACGGCCATCCCGGAGAAGAGGAAGGAGGTCAACAGGAGCGCCTTCAGTGCTGGTGGAGAGAAAAGACTCCACAGAGTCCCACAGGGCAGAAGTAGCCTGAGCCAGGACACATACTGTATTAAGTGACCGCAGTGCAGCACTAGTGGAAGCAAAGATGTTCCGACCCCATGACTCAAGCCATCTGGACTCCCGGGAGGGAGGAAGCATTAGCCGGGGCAAGGAAGGGAAGGCAGTTTGCAAAACAAACCCCTGCGCATCTGGTTGCATGAATAAGCAGACCGGATCATGTGGAGCAGGACGGTGGCGGTGCAAGACCGAACGAGCCACCGGGTCACCAGAAGCTGGTCGAACCCAGGTACCCAAAAGGGCATCATAAAGAGAGGCTTCAAAGGGCAGAAGCGGCTCCACATTCCCTGACCCACGGTGAAGGACATCAAGTAAGGGGTCCACAGACAGGGGCGCCGAAGGGGGTTGCATGTTAAGAACCCGAGTGGCCAAGGAGACCACTCTTAGAAAAGACGCACCAGCCTCGGTAGCCCTCCGAGGAGGGGGCAGTAGCTCGTCATTAGGCGAGGGCTGCAAGCTAACCCTCCCAAGACAGTGAGGGTGCGACCAATGCTCAAGGGAGGGGAGCCCCATTGAGGAATGGGGGTCCTGACGAGGCTCCTGAATAGGCGAGGAGCCTGCCGGGTGCGGGTGCTCTTGAGGAGGCGGGGATCCTGCCGGATCCACATATTCTAAGGGAGGCACAGGCAAGAATACCACCGGCGTCACCGGGCGTGAGGTCGACGCCAAACCCCCTTCCGACGCTTCCGGAGAAGAGTCTTCAACAACCCGGCGTGGACGCGGCGCCAAAACAACTTTAGTTGGCGCCGATGGAGCCTTGTCCGGCGCCGACTCGACTCCGTCCGGCGTCGAGTCTGCTCCGTCCGGCGCCGAATCCACGACGAGCTCCCCTTCGGAAGAAGAAGAAGGAGCCGGATCCGGGGAGGCAAGCCTCCGGCGCCGCGCCGACTCAGCCTCAACCACAATAGGCCCTGACTCCGGAGAAAGAAGCGGAGGCAGAGCCGGGGAGGCGAGTCTACGGCGCCGGAGCGGCGCCGACCCCGGCTCCGGACCGGCGTCTGCCTGTCCGGAAGGCCGAGGGATGCACAAAGCGAGGCTTTGAGCACCAGCAACCACCTGCGATGCCACAGGGAGCCCCATTGAACTATGTGGCGCTGCAGGGGTGCAATGGGTCGTAGAGGGGGACCCAGCCGGGCCGCACCCTGACGACGCCATAGGGATCGTAGAGGGGGACCCAGCTGGGCTGCGCCCTGACGATACCATATCTCCGACATCCCCGGAGGGCAAGGGCTTATTTGACGCCGGGGGCGAACCCACCGGCGAGTCCGTTGGGGACCCCACAGGTAGTGGAGACCCCGAGGATGCCCCAGGGACGGGAGAGGACCCAAGGGAGGCCTGCAAAGCCGTGGCATAGGCCTCCATTTGGACCCGAGTCACCCCCGAACCCGGATAGGTTGGATAGAGGGGGGGCGACTGTCGGGGGCGCACGTCCGGAACGTTCCGGGAACCAGTGCCCCTGGCAACAGAGGAAGGTGAGGTCGAGGACCTCGGCGACACACGCCGCGACTTACCAAGAAGTGGTGAACGACGGCCCGGGGCCCCAGAGGGCGATCGACGGCGGAACCGCATTGAAGCCGGGAGACGAGACGACTCCGACTGGGACAGCCGTGCCGAAAGAAGCTTCATCCGGCGCTCCCGCAGGGACTTCGGTTTGAGGTGTTGGCAGGCGTCGCAGTCCGTGGAGTCGTGGTGCTCGCCTAGACACCACATACAGATAAGATGCGGGTCCGTCGCGGACATTTGCAAACAGGAAGTACAGGATTTAAAGCCCGAGGGCATCGCACACTGTTCCAGACGCGAAGCGTCGAAAAAGGGCCTGAAAACAGGCCAGAGGAACCGTTCACTCCGGATCCGCGTTGTACGCGGAAAAGAAGGAAACTGACGTCAGCGCGCCGGGAGGGACTTATATGACCTCGCTGAGTCACGTACGTGGACGACGTCAGGGCGGGGTCGTGTGGCGCCGTCCCCCGGCGCACAGAGGTGCTGCTGCAAAAAGTTCTCCGGATCCAGTCTGACGCCTGGGGATATTCTAAGTTAAGGAATCTGCAGCTAGATGTCTCTATCAGATCTTTCTAGTCACTAGAGTGCTTTCCTGCGTTTAACAATAGCCCATAAATATGTTGCCACTACCACTCAGGCAGTAGGGCTAACAAGGTGTTGGAGATGGACCATTGCTTATTTATACTGTCTGAAATTCGTTGAGCGCAGAAATGGAATCAATATAGATTTTCTTTGTTGGGAATAAAATGAACAAAAAAAACTGTAGATGGTGAGGGGATTGTTCTGAAACCCCATCACATGAGCAACGTGACAAATCTTTAAGTGTGTGGGTATTAGGTGGAAAGCCCACCATCAGTGGAATAAAATTTTGGCGAAATCTAACCAATATAAAACGATGCTGTAAATTGTGAACTAGTGTTAGATAAGAATTCGCATAACATCTTACTGTGGGTGTCCTATAATATAGAGCTACAGTGGATTTATTTTTGTTTGCCTCCCATCTGATGGCAGCTGCGTTCTCTAGGAAGATGTGCTTCAATTTAGTTTCAGGGAAGGTAGCACAAGCTAGCGGGGAGTAAAACAGTTCACGCAAGCCAGTGCTTGCCAATGTGGATCTCTCACATCTCAGCCATGGTATTGCTTTGGCATGATCCAGTTTGAGGCAATCCCTTAATACTGCCTGGTTGAGAGTCAGACTCTCACTCTTCCAAATAGAAAGCCACAGTAACAGGGGGGCTAGTTTAATTGTGTCACTAATATAAGACAGTCCCAACTCATTATGATGTATAAAATTACAACAACTTTGAGGCAAGGAAAGTAGCCTTTTAGCAAAGGCATCTTCTATACCTTGTAGAGAATCTATTTTTGCCTTACCCCACACTGCTGCCCCATACGTGGCTGCCGCTTTGGCTTTTGAGGAATAGATATGTAACATTTCAGGAATCAGTTTGTTCCCCACTTTCTTTGCGAAGTTAAAGATGGCTGCAAAGTCTCTCTCCAAAATCAGGGCTCTATTGCTCACCATATATTTCCAAGAAGAATTCCCATTGATTAAGACCCCAAGATAGGGAAAAGAGTTAACCGCCTGTACTCTGCGCTGGGCAAGATAAAAAGCTGGGCACTTTTTTGACGGTGAGCCTGTGATTAATACACATGATTTTAACTGGTTTACACGCAGGTCCAGGGAGAGCATGAACCTAGAAAATTTTTCTATGAGGCTTTGCAGTGCTCTAGGAGTACGTGCCATGAGCACTGCATCGTCTGCATAGAATAGGGAGTTGGGCCCCTTCGATATACGGAACAAACCCTAGTGCTATTTCCTAGGGCATTCTCCACCTTATTAGTGTACAAGGTGAACAAGAATGGGGCAAGCATACATCCTTGTCTCACTCCACGCTTAATGCCAAATGGCTTAGTGCATTCCCCAGCTCTGCCAAACCGAACACTTGCTGTGGCCCCTACATTAAGCTGCTTGATAAAATTGATAATCGCAGTGTCAATTCCCATGGAGATCATGATATCCCATAATTTACTATGAGCCACGCAATCGAATGCGGCGGATAGATCCATGAACGCCATGTACAAGTAACCCTTTTTTGCGATTGTATATTTAGCAACCACCATATTTAGATTTAGGCATTGGTCGATGGTCCCTTTGCCTTTTCTAAAGCCATATTGAACCTTAGAAAGGCATTGTTTCTCCTCTACTCAGTCCTCCAATCTATTTAGGAATAGGCGACTCATTAGCTTGGCTGTACTATCAATCGATGATATCGGCCTATAGTTTTTAGGGTCTCCCCTATCTTCTTTTTTGTAGATGGCTATAATGATGGAATGTTTCCAACAGTTGAGGGGACCCTCCTTTACAACGGCATTGAACACATTTGTCAAAAGTGGAAACCAAAAGTCTGCGCGACTCGGGAAGATATCGGCAGGGACCCCGTCTGGGCCAGGGGCTTTGAAGGAGCTGGTTTGTAAGAGAGCCCAAGATATCTCATCCATCTCGAACTTTAAAGGGGTGGAATTTGCCTTCACCGTTAGAGGACTGTTTGAAATACATCACTCATGACATCATCCAGTGATTGTGAGTGTTTTCTAAAACTTACTGAGTGTTAAACATATATACTAAGGTAAATGGCTGTGGGAATTTCTATATGGGTGAGTGAGTGGGTATGTAAGTGGTTGTATACAAGAGTGAGTGGGTATGTGAGAGATGGTGAGTCAATGGGTGTATGAGTAAGTGAGTGGCTGTGTGAGTATCTGTATGGGTGAGTGAGTTAGTGTAATGGTGAATGAGTGGCTGTATGGGTGAGGGTGCAGGTGTGTCAGTGGCTGTAAATGGTGACTAAGAGCATGAGTGGCTGAATGGGTGACTGAGGAGGCACATAAATGTCTGTATGGGCGAGTGACAGGGTACATAAGTGACTATGGGTGCATGAATGGGTATGTAAGTGTGTGTGTGTGTGTGGGTGAGTGAGTGGGTGTGCGAGTAGTTGTATGGGTGAGTGAATGAGTGTGTGAGTGGCTGTATCAGTGAGTGAGTGTGAGAGAGGTTGTATGGAAGAGTATGTACTTGTCTCAGTGACTGTATAGATGAGTGAGTAGATGTGTTAGTATATCTATGAGTAAGTGAGTGGATGTGTGAGTAACTGTATGGGTGAGTGAATGGATGTGTGAGTGACTGTATGGGTGAGTGAGTAGGTATGAGTATTTGTATAGGTGACTGAGTGAGAATGGGTGTATGAGTCTGTATATCTGTATGACTGGTGTCAATTCCATCAAATGCTGATCAACCAATCTGGCAATATAAAGGCCCGAAAGCATGCAGTCTTTGCAGAGCACTGAAGCAGGATCTAATTCATTTAATTTGCGTCTGCCCTGACCTAAAACCATATCGCCTTTTGTTATTGAAAAAACATTTTAATATAAGTGGTATTCGCACCTGTAGAGCAGCAATATTAAAATGCCTTGATCCAAATGATCCACAGCTCAATTGTAACCTGGTAAAACTTTTAACCCTGTATGAAAAATTAGTTAAGTCCGGTCCAAAGGGAGTTACAGAATAGCAATTTGAAGGGCACACACTTTACAATGGTCCTCTTCCAGTCCTGATTCCTTTTTATGGTTTTACATTAATATGCTAAAAAGTCCAATGAATTGAGACTGTGCTTCACAAAACACACTATGTTGGCATGATTTTTATTGCATTTTTTCATCTTTTGTTGCGCTTAAATGAGCTGTGTAACCAATGCATTGTGAGTCAATTGATGTTTAAATTTTTTTTTGTACAATTCTTTTAAATTTAGTATAACTATCTATAGCACATTGTTATGGTTTTAACTACCTAAAACAATAAAGAATTTGGTTAGTGAGTAGGTGCATGAGTGGCTGTATATGTGAGTTAGTGGTTGCGTTAGTGGCTGTATGGGTGAGTTGATGTGTGAGTAGCTCTATGAATCAGTGAGTAGGTGTGAGTGTGGATGATGTCATTAGTTATGTAATTAGAGCGGTCATCAGTGAGGTCATTTAAGATGTCATCAGTGATGTCACTGACCATGTCATGAATGCTGTAATATGTGAGGTCATAAGAGGTGCATTGCGGGGGCGTAAGTTGTAGTTAGCCCAAGTAACATTAACTGCTGAATTTCAATGGTTTTGTACAAGTGAAATGTCAGTCTAACTATAACGCCCATGTAACCTTCTTTTTCAGTGAATTTCTAAGTTTTTAAAAATTCATTTCCCAACTATATCGTCCCAGTAACCTTTAGTTTTTCAGTTCATTTCTATGGTTTTTTAACTAGTAGTAAAGAAAGGGGGTGTGCCTCCGAACAGCTCTCACAAATCCCACTGTGTCACACTTACTAGATGTAATAGGAGGGCTTCTTGGCCTCTAAGGACCCGCAGCGTCCAAGAGAACTTCATCCCCCAACCAGTAGTGCGCCAGGAGGCGCCCTTGCAGAGTGGTGGAGAAAAGGGGCGTCGCCTCCAAAGACCTTTCAGCAATCCTGCTGTGTGGGATATACTGGAGGTAACAGGAGGGCACCTCAAGGACCCACAGCATTCAAAGGGACTTGATCCCCCAACTAGTAGTGCGCCAGAAGGTGCGTTTGCAGAGTGGTGCAACCACCTCTTAGCAATCCCGCTGTGTGAGACTTCCTGGAGGTAACAGGAGGGCTTTCTGGTCCCCAAGCACCCTCCGAAGGCAAGGGGACTTCATCCCCCAACAAGTAGTGCGCCAGGCGGCGCGTTAGCAGAGTGGTTGAGAAAGGGAATGTGGCCTCATCAAGACCTCTCAGCAGTCCTGCTGTGTGGGATTTACTGGAGGCAACAAGAGGTCTGTTGGCCACCAAAGGACCCTCTGGAGCAAAGGGGACTTCATCCCCCAACCAGCAGTGCACCAGGAGGCGTGTTTGCAGAGTGGTGGAGAAAGGGGGCATGGCCTCCAAAGACCTCTCAGCAATCCCGCTGTCTGGGACTTGCTGGAGGTAACAGAAGGGGTTCCTGGCCCCCAAGGACCCTCACCATCCAAGGGTACATCATCCCCAACTAGCAGTGCGCCAGGAGGCGCGTTTACAGTGTAGTGGAAAAAGGGGACGGGGTCTCCGGGGACTTGCCAGTACTGAATTTTTGTTGTTGTTTTTTTTTGTGTTTTTAGGGAGGGGGCTGCGTGGCCCCGCTTCCCTGGGCCAAATTAGGCCTCGGGCCCCCATCCCGCGGTGCCCAGCCTTTTTAAAAAAATTCATTTTTAAAATTAAAGGTAGGGGGGGGGGCAAGCGCCCCTCCTCCCGGACCACTTCCCCAGCCTCAATTATGGGTGCCCTGGTCCCAACCCAGGGTACCCACAACCAATGTTGGGGGCCACAAGGGGAGCCTCAAGGCCTCCGCAGTCCCTGCCCGCTCCCCTCCTGCGGGAGCTGGCATTGCTTTGACAGAGAGGGCACTGCTAACATGCAGCTCTCTCTGTGTCAAAGCAATTTTGCTCCGCTTTGAGCAAGCAAGAGCAAAATGCTCTTGCGTGCTCATAGCGGAGCACAGTTTGCTATGGATTGGCGGGAGCGGTAAAGCTCCCACCAAGCCATAGCAAACAGCTATGTCCCGGGGTTGGGCACCTCGGGACATAGCAGGAGCCGGCCCTGGGGGGGTGGCAGTCCCCAGGGCCATGTAGGGCTCCAGGATGGAGGCCGCGCAGCCTTCCTTCTTTTTTAGAATTTGCCCCCGCATTAATTAAAATTGAAGCCCCGGGGAAGTGGCGGCCTGCTGGGCTGCGGGGGGGGCTGTGCGGTCCCCCCGCTTTGATTAAAAGATAAAGACCCGGGGAGGTGGCGGTCTCCGGGGTAGGGGGGATCCAAGAGCCCCCCATGTATAAAAAAAACGTACAAGGCACATGGAGGTGGCGGTCCCCAGGGCAGCAGGGAAGGCCATATGGGCCTCCCCTGCATTTATTTAAAAAGAAGCCCCGGGGAGGTGGTGGTCCCCGGAGCATCAATGAGCCCCAGGAGGGGGTGCGTGCACACCCTCCATTCTTACAATGCTCCCGGGACCTGGCCCACCCGGGGGGGCAATTAGAAATGAAGCACTGGTGGCTGCGCTTTGGTTTTTTTTTTAAATTTAAAAAAATGCTTTTTTTTTGCCCTGTGGTATTTCTACCCTGCCCCTCCTTTTTAATTTTTTGCATTTTTTGTGGGACTTGGCTTCCAGCCGAGTCCCAAGATGGCTGCCAACACTTCCTGGTTGAAGTGTTGGCAGCCAATCAAATTTCAGTAGGACTTTGGGCTCCCAGATATCTATATTTTATTAACTTAAATATCTCTGAAACTATTGAACGGATTTACACCAAATCACAAAAGCACGCTTTCTAAATCAACATCTAGCTTTCTTCCAAATTTGGTGTAATTCCATTCAGCGGTTCGGGCTGTAGGCGTGTTCAAAAAATGAAAAATCCCTATAGAAACAACATGGGGGGGGAAACGCGTTTTGGGACCCCCCTCTTTTCTCTGCACTTGCTTGACGGACCACCCTGAAACTTTCAACACAGCAGCTGAACCAAAAAGGGGAAGTTTTTTGAAAATTTCATGAAGATTCATCAAGCGGCATCAAAGTTTTTGGCAAAATAAAAAACATTTTTCCTATGGAAACTTTGGTCCTAACTATAACTACCTACGTGTGTGTGTGTGTGTATATATATGTATATATATATATAATGCTTATGACTTTGATAAGGAGTTCCGTGGAAGAGAACTAGGATTACAGGTAAGAAATGTATCCTTCCTTTTATTCTGCTCCTTTGATGTGGATCCGGAGCTCGCTCTTTAGAGCTGTACATTTTTTTTTCTCCACAGAATAAAATTTGGTGCAGTACAATGTTGCCACCCGAGCATTTGAATTTTAGGGACTCTGAGGGACATTATTACTGACCTCCACTCCATTTGACTCTGATGCCTTGGGTCCGATCACAACATGGCTCCTGTGAATCCTGTCGGAGCATGCAACCTAAGGCCATTAAAGAACGTGAGTCCAAGGTCTTTATGGCTCGCACCAACGACAACAGGGTAAGTCATCAATATTATATACCTCGCTTCAGGTCTTCTTCTTCACATTCCTCGGGTGCGAAGCACAGGAAACACATGAAGCACAAGAAACAAAAACATAAGTCACTCAGACTCCCATAGGATCTTCTTCCTTGCAACCGGTGTTGGTCGTCATGAAGCCGGCCCAATCTTCTCCGAGCAGCCTCTTACAAGTGACTCAGCTGGACTCGGCCACACAGCCACCCCGATATCCACTGGCTCCCTTATTTGCTTACCTGAGAAATCCAACACCAATGCTTCTGGAGTTCCTGGCCCCGGGCTCTGACCTGGCGGTGTCCCTCAATGCCATGTAGGCCATCTTTTCCAGGATGTTGTCACCATACAGTCCACCTTCAGGCCCCCTGGCGCCGTACATCTTCTTGCTGTTTATGCCTCTGGGCCCAACACCATTCGTATCCACACCACCTGGACCAACGTTCTGGCACTGCAACTGTCTGTGCCATCACCGCCTCCACCTATGGTGCCAGGGACGGCGCTGTCGGCTATAGTCCCTGAACCTGCGCCACAAAAAGGTCAAGAAGGGAGGTGCAGACAATTCTTGAGTGGATGGCTTTTCATATGATAGACAAGAAGGCAGCTGAGTTGTTGGATCTTCAACTTTCCACAGTAGAGGCAAAGACCAACATCCTCTCTGAGGTTCTCCTCCAGGCAACTCCGATATCTAAATTATTACCGCCCTTCAATGACGTCTCCCGGGAATCAATCCTGGCAACATGGGACAAACCAACATTAGCTCATGCAGTGAATAGACTAGTGGCTAGAAGCTACTGCCCGCTCCAGGTGATCCACTGTTTCTTTCTACCCATCCTTCTCCTGGAAGCTTAGTAATCCAAGCATCATGTTCCTATGGACATTCAGATGGTATCCTCCTGTCAGACCCCCTCAGACAGGTAGTTGAGGCCAAGAGGTAAAAGACCATGTCAGCGAGGAGTATTACCCTTAAATCGCTGAATGCAAATTGCCTCCTTGCTTGCTACACCCATGCTTTATGGGACATGGCCCAAATGATTGTGCCTCAGGTGCCGGAGGATATGAGGGCACACTTCAGGTAGTAATCCAGGATGGACAGAGTGCCCCCCAGCATATCATTAAGTATGGGCTGGATACGGACAGTCTGTGGACCCGGGCTATCCGTTCTTCAACATGCCTGGGTGCGCATGTCCAGCTTTTCATCCGACATTCAGGCTAACCTCCTGGATCTTCCATTCTATGGTACATGCCTTTTTGGGGGAAAAGGTGACTCGACATTACAAAGGTTCAAGTCCAGCAAGGCCACAGCCTGCTCCTTGAACTTCCAACTGTCACCTCCTATGAGGGATTATCGCCAGTTCAAGCATTTTTGTGAGCTGGCTTCTTTTTTAGCCAACACTAGGCTTACCAACCCCATACCCAGCAACAGTAGCAAAATATGTTGTTAGACAATAGAGGGGCAGTGGTAAGGGCTGGGAATCTGCTCAGCAATATTTCTTCTCCCCTGCACCACGAGGCTGGCAGACCTAGTTAGCTACCCCAATCCCATTCAGAGCCGGCATGGGGAAGGTATTGTTCTTTCTCCCGGCCTGGAGGGACATAACTTCGTACCAGTGTGTCCTCTAAATTGTAGAAAGGGGTTATAACCTTCCCTTCCATCAGGCTCCACCACCTACCCCCCCCCCCCAGCCCCCCCACTATCTTATCACCCTCCAGACCACCTAACCATACTGTTTCAACAGGTAGCAGCACTCTTACGATGGGGGCAGTGGAGTTAGTGCCAAAACAGGAAATGGATTAAGGATGTTACACTTGTTACTTCCTGGAGGCCATGAAGGATAGCGGTCTGCGACCGATCCTAGACCTGAGACTTGAACTTGCACCTCTGGAAGGAAAAGTTCAAGATACTGACCCTGGCCCAAGTGTTATCCGTTCTTCAACATGCCTGGGTGCGCATGTCCAGCTTTTCATCCGACATTCAGGCTAACCTCCTGGATCTTCCATTCTATGGTACATGCCTTTTTGGGGGAAAAGGTGACTCGACATTACAAGGGTTCAAGTCCAGCAAGGCCACAGCCTGCTCCTTGAACTTGCAACTGTCACCTCCTATGAGGGATTATCGCCAGTTCAAGCATTTTTGTGAGCTGGCTTATTTTTTTAGCCAACACTAGGCTTACCAACCCCATACCCAGCAACAGTAGCAAAATATGCTTGTTAGACAATAGAGGGGCAGTGGTAAGGGCTGGGAATCTGGTCAGCAATATTTCTTCTCCCCTGCACCACGAGGCTGGCAGACCTAGTTAGCTACCCCAATCAGAGCCGGCATGGGGAAGGTATTGTTCTTTCTCCCGGCCTGGAAGGACATAACTTCGTACCAGTGTGTCCTCTAAATTGTAGAAAGGGGTTATAACCTTCCCATCCATCAGGCTCCACCACCTATCCCCCCCCCCCACTATCTTATCATCCTCCAGACCACCTAACCATACTGTTTCAACAGGTAGCAGCACTCTTACGATAGGGGCAGTGGAGTTAGTGCCAAAACAGGAAATGGATTAAGGATGTTACACTTGTTACTTCCTGGAGGCCATGAAGGATAGCGGTCTGCGACCGATCCTAGACCTGAGACTTGAACTTGCACCTCTGGAAGGAAAAGTTCAAGATACTGACCCTGGCCCAAGTGTTAGCGGCGTTGGAACTTGGAGACTTGATGATGTCACTCAATCTGCAGGATATGTAGTTTCACATCCCTATTCTGCGGTTGCACCGGAAATACTTGCAATTTGTGGTGAGTTCCAGCACTACAAATTTGCAGCGCACCCCTTTGGCTTAACATTGTCACCTTGAGTTTTCACAAAGGTGATGGCAGTGGTTTCGTATCATCTCAGAAGGTCTGGTATCCTAATCTTCCTGTACCTGGGCAACCAGCTAATCTAAACCAGATTACCAAAGATGGTGTTGTGCCATCTGCAGTCGACAGTATACCTGCTGTTCGACCTGGGCTTTTTGATAAACGAGCCCCAATCTCACATGCAGCCCTCCCACACATCCAGTTCAATAAATCAGTACTGGGCACCTCCCTTTTCTGCGCTTTTTCACCTCCACAGAGGATTGACAACATCAAGGAGTTGTTTAATCCTTCTAACAAGGCATGTAAGTTTCAGTTCTGAAGTGCTGAGATTCCTAGGTCTGCTGGGTTTCTTTATTCTCCTAGTCGCACACGAATGTTGGCACATGAGGGCTCTGCAGTGGTGCCTCGACAGGCAGTGGCTACGCTATGGAGGAGTCCTGTCAGACTCAATTGTGCACTTCTCCAGCACAGCGACAGAAGTGGTTTGGTGGAGAAACGAGGCAAACCTGTGGTGCCGGGATGGCCTTCTCTCCTCCTACAACCATGACTATGGTAGTGACTGATGCTTCCACCTTAGGTTGGGGAGCTCATCTGGAGGATGTGGAGATTAGAGGCTTCTGTTTTTCAGACGAACAGGTCTTCACATCAATCTGTTGGAACTGGGAGCTATCCGTCTGGCGCTCAAGGCCTCCCTACCCTCCATTCAAGGTCCGGTCGTCCAGATCTTGATTGATAACACAGCAGTGAGTAAGGTGTCCACGTCCTTTTTCTGGAAGCACTGAGACTGTGGACTTGGGCACACCATGAAGGGATCTGGCTCACTGCCAATACCCTAGCGGGGTCCCTGAATGTCTGAGCCGCACCCTGAGCTTGCTTTATCTTGCCGATCACGAGTGGCGTCTTCTACCAGAGTTAGTCCTGAACATCATCAACCAGTGGGGCACTCCTCAGGTGGACTTGTTTGCCACATCAGAAAGTGCTCAATTCCAGCAGTTCTGTGTCCTCCAGTATCCGTTGAGAGGAGCCTTGGAGAATGCATTTCAGTTGAAGTGGTACTTTCGGCTGCATTACGTGTTTCCCCCATATCCTGATTCCTTGGGATTTGAGGAAGATTCGCCATGGCCGAGCCCAAGTCATTCTCATTGTCTCGGATTTGCCAAGGAGGGTGTGGTACGTGGATCTTCTGTGCTTCTCCACATGGCCCCAGCTCAAGCTACCATTCAGACTGGGCTTTTTCTCCCAGTCAGGGGGAAATTGTTCTGCACCCCAATCTCCGAGGCCTCCACCTACATGGCCGGAGATTGCGCAAGGACATTTGAGTTCCTTTCAGCTGGCACTTGAGGTAATTGACATCATACTACCAGCGCGTCACAACTCCACCACATCTACTTATTCTGACATATGGTGTAACTTTGTTGCATGGTGCGCAGACAATAAAATAGACCCCTTGCAAGCGAAGTTTGTCACAGGTTCTACAATTTACTTTTTCCTTTGCCTAGAGGGCTGTCTGATTGGCACCTTCAAGGGGTATTTGGCAGCACTGGCTGTGAACCTCTGTCTACCAGACTAGCAGATCTTGTTCAAATCTCCTTTGTAATGCGCTTTCTGAAGGGGTTGATGAATATGTATCTTCCAACCTTTTTTGTTGTGCCCCTATGGAACCTTAATTTGGTTTTAACTTTTCTCATGTGTATTCAGTTTGAGCCCCTGCATAGTTGTCCTGTAAGGATGTTAACTCTAAAAAAGTGTTTTTGGTTGCTGTCACTTTGGCCAGATGGGTGAGCAAGTTACAAGCTCTTAATTCCAGTCACCCATTGCCTGCTTTTATCTTGACTAGTTGGTTTTGCAAACGAGAACTGTTTTCCTGCCAAAGGTGGTGACACCCTTCCATCTGACTGTCTCTCATCCTCCCAACCTTTTATCACCTGCTTCATCCCACTATGGAGGAGCGGATGCACAGGTGGGATCCTAGGCGGGTGGTAAACTGCTACTTTGATTGCACCAAGGACACACTACAGGATGACCAGCTCTTCGTAGGCTACTGTGGTGCCAAGAAAGGCAAAGTGGTGCAGAAAAAAGGTCATTTCGAGTTGGATCATCCTCTGCATCAAGACCTGCTATGCCTTAGCCAAGAAGGAACCTCAGGAAGGGCTCAGGGCACACATTCCACAAGGGGCAAATCTACCTCTTCTTTCCTTACATGAGGTGTGCCAATTGCAGTGATATGCAAGCCAGCTATGTGGGCTTCTCTGCACACATTTGCCAAACATTATTGCCTGGATTCCAAAATGTGCAGACAGTCACTTTACCAGATGCGTGTTGCATGATTTGCTTGTTTAACCATTCATCAACCCTCCCCTTAGATCAGATATTCTTCTATAGCCTATTCTACAGGTGAGGAATTTGCAGGTAGAAGTATCCATCAGAAGAAAAATGTGCTTACCTGCGATAACTATCTTTCTGGTGGATATATTTTCATCTACCTAAAGAATCGTCGCCCACCCGCCTGCCTCCCTGTTTGATGGATTGTTATTGGGAAATTTAATAATATCCCAAAATATGTTTGGTACTGCACTATATCAATATCAATCTGTTCGCTTGTCTCGGAGGCTGGGAAAGATGGATGGATTTGTTGCTATGGGGTGGGGTGAGGTGCTATATGGCTTCGGTGGTGTCAATTTATTCCGGCACCAACACAGTCATCGCCTCCTCGGCTGGCGACATGAGAGCTTTGAATATTCCAGATCCAGTCTGTTGCCTGGGAGAATTGTACAGGTCAGGTGAGGAATCTGCAGGTAGATGTTGTTTTCACCAGAAAAATTGTTTCCACAGGTAAGTAACTTTCATTGTATCATTCCTCGTACCCACCCGTTCAGAGAAGGAGAGCCGGTGTCTTTCAAATACTGGGCTTTATCTTTCTGAGTTATTACCAGGAAAAGATGCAGCAGGTCCTTGGTGTAATGTTTGAACTCGAGGTCTTCAAAGATATGTAGTAGAGTGCATTTTGGAGTAGAGCGATCGACCAGCCTAGAATCCATTTCCTTCTATTAGGACCTTTTCTCATAAGGTCTGGTTTACCAGGCACTCCCAAACAATGTGGATAAAGGTGGCTCTTATGGCATACCATTTCAGATGTTCTGTTTGATGTACCTGGGAGAGTTTGGTATCCTGAGCTGTTGAGCATGGCCATTGGTTCTCCGATCAGGCTGCCTCTTGAGGATCTTCTGTCACATCAGTAGAGAAGGGTTCTCCACCCAAACCTGTCAACGTTCCACCTTCATGTGTGGAGATTGAACGGTGACAGTTGACAGTTTCCAACCTTCCTTCCGAAGTCTGCAATGTTATCTTGGCAGCCAGCACCCCTCCACCAAAACTGTATACGGCTGCAGCTGGGAACGTTTGTGGCATGGTGTGCAGAAACGCAAGTTGACCCTTTTTCTGCATCCCTTGTTCAGGTCCTTCTGTTTATTCTTTCTCTTGTCCAGCAGAGCTCTGCTTTGGGCACCTTAAATGACTATCTTTCTGCCAGCTCAGCCTTTCTGCAGTTGCCAGATCAGCCATCCATGTTCAAATCCCCTGTAAATAGATTTTTGAAAGGTCTCCAACATGTTTTCACCTTCACCCTTTATCATGCCTCAGTGGGACCTCAATCTTGTATTTACATTTCTGATGTGCACTCCATTTGATCAGCTATATAACTGTCCTTTCAGGCTCCTTACCATCAAAATGGTCCTCCTAGTGGCGATAACATCTGCCCTGAGGGCCAGTGAGCTTCAGGCTTTGTCATTTAAGCCTCTGTACCTAACCATCTTTCAAGACAAGCTGGTACTTCGCACTAGAGATTCCTTTCTGCTGATTTTTTCACCTCCTTTCATGTAGGCCAATTTTTACTTGTCGCCGAGCATCTGCACTCACAATGCATTTTATTTTGTCTGATTATGTCCTATTGTACATCCTTTCAGCCCTGAAGAAGTATTGGGTTACTACCCAGACGAAACACGTGTTGGCTGGGCAATCGATCTGAATTAAAATACAGAGAACACAAGTTACCTTTGAGTGTTCTTTTTGATATATGAATCAATGTTCATTACTTGTTTTTCTGAATGTTTTGAATTATCAAATACGCAGACTCTGTTCTGCATACAGCGTCGACGAGTGCACAGGCCATTTGTAAAATTTGTTGACCATGTGTCTGTGGATGGGGGTTCAGGGTTATCCCTCTGCTTGTGGCACCGTCTCTAATTTTAAATTACATCACACTTACGCACACACGAGCAGGCGCCAACGCATACCGCACACGAGTCAACCCTTCTTTGTGTTAATTTCATGTAGACCAGTCCATCACCCTGCCTACATTTTATACTCCGCCGCATGCTTCTATGAAGGAGGAACAACTCCATTGTCTGGACCCAAAAAGAGCGTTGTCGTTCTACCTTGACCCCACAAAATATTTCCAGGTGGACGACCAGCTCTTTGTGTGGTATGTCGGAGCCCCGAAGGGGAAGGCTGTGCAGAAGCAGACCATCTCTCGATGGATCGTCATCTGCATTAAAATCTGCTACGCATTGGCCAAGAGGCAACCCCCTGAAGGTTTGCCTGCTCATTCCATTAGAGCTTAGGCTGCGACCACTGCATTAGCATGCGCAGTTCCGGTCCTGGACATCTGCCAGGCAGCAACGTGGGCTACCCTGCACATGTTCACCAAGCACTACTGACTGGACAGTCACGTCCGTCAGGGTGAGCACTTTGCTAATTTGGTCCTGCAGGACTTTCATGTGCGAATTTGTTCCGCAGACCCACCTCTGGGGAGGTATTGCTTGGGTATCTATTCTATGGTAAGGAATGTGCGGCTAGAAGTCTTTGTCAGATAAACAATTTACTTACCTTCGGTAACACCTTATCTAGTTGAGACTTGATCTAGCTGCAGATTCCTTACTGACCCAGCCATCTTCCCCGTTTTGTGAACAGAATTCTAGGGTCAAGTCTGTTCCCCTTCAAGCCCTAGTCTTCCACGCCAGTAGTCAGTGTTCTTCATGGCTCCGCGTTCCTGGCATGGAAAATCATGAAAGAAACTGACGTTAGGGTGAGCCTGTATGGGCACAGTGCAACACTCACTTCCGGCGCGGTGGATGCCGACAATGCCACTTTACGGCACGCAGGGGTACTGCTCACGAAAAAATCTCCGGATCCAGTCTGATGCCTGGGGATAATTGTAAGGTAAGGAATCTGCAGCTGGATAGCGTCTCTACCATATAAGGCAGCATTACTGTTACGAAGGTAAGCAACATTTTCGTGTTAACCTGTATTGTGGTGTCATTATTGGATGCTGTACCGAAATGTGTGGAATTTACTTTGCTTGGGCTGATTGGGGTAGGGAGACCCACCACCCTGTCATTTGTTGAAAAGATTGCAGCACCAAGGTCTTTGAGGAAAGAGAAATTTAGACTATCTGATAGAGACTTCTAGCTGCAGATTCCTTACCTTTAATTTCCCAGGCGTCAGGCTGGATCTGGAAACTTTTGCTGAGCAATACCCCTTGCGCGCGACGTCGGGTGGCTCCATTCGGCTCCGCGCGTCGTCGATGACGTCGGTAGCATCGGTTATGACGTCGCGGTGCCTACATAGGCGCCACCCAGGCGCGAGGACGTCAGTTCTTTTCTTTCCGCGCCAGTTAAGCGCAGATCGGGGAAGAGCTACCCCTCTGCCGCTTTTTGGCAGGCTTTTTTCTCGACTTTTGTCGAAATTTTTGACGACTTCGTGTGCGAGGGATGTCGGGTAGGAAGACAGGTTTTAAACCGTGCGGAACTTGTTCCCGCACGATGTCGGTTACCGATCCCCACCGCATATGTCTGTGGTGTCTTAAACGCGACCACGATTCAAAGTCGTGTTCAGACTGCTGGACGATGGCTCTGAAGACCTTGAGGGAGCGGGCATTGAAGTTGCTCGCGGCCCGGCAGTCGACACCGTTGAGCGGGACTCCGAGGAGGTCACGATCCCGTTCGAAGAAGAGGAGGTCGCGGGATCGCACTCTGAGACCTAAGTCCTCTTCCTCCCATTCGAGGTCATCTGGACACTCGGGGAAGAGGCACAAGAAGAAGAAGTCCAAGCGGACTTCGACTTCACCTCAACTGGCGTCCGTCGTCGAAAGAGGTAAGGAGCACCAACGCTCTAGGCACGGTTCTGCGGAGCCGGAGCCAGAGTCGACATCGCGCCTCCCTCCTTTTCCAGGAGCCGGAGCGACTCCCGCTCAAATTAAGGATTTTTACGAGGCCATGTGCCGCGTATTTGAGCGGAACGACCCTGTTGGTGAGCCCACGGGCCCCTTGGGCTCGGATGGGGCCCTATCGGGTTCGACGTCGTTGGCTTCGGCCACGGCGCCGGTGGGGCCTCAGTGGTCCGATCTCGGATCCGGTTCGACGCCGGTCATACCAATGCGACCTTCCCCGGCATTGAACCCGAAGTCGGTGCCAGCGGCGTCGCCGGCGGCTGTCGGTGGCGCAAGCCCCATCCTCATCCCCGATGACACGGACCCGGAACGGCGTCGTTCGACGCCGATTCCGACGTCGACAGAACCCAGGGGTTCTATGTTGTCGCCTGAGCACTTTGTGGACGTGCTAGGCTCAGGAGAGGAATGGGAGGAGTCTGGAGACCCTTTAGAGAATCAGGATGTCTCTGAGGAGACAATGGACTGGTATAGGGAACTTGGGGAAGCCAATGGTCTGGATACTTCCCCAGACTCTGGCATTCTCTCTCCACCTACAGTGGCTACGGAGGAGGGGGCGTCCTATGCTATGGTGGTTAGTAGGGCAGCTGAGGTCCTTGGATTGGAACTGCCCTCAGTGCAGGTCATGACTAATCTCCTGACCGAAGTGCTTCAACTGGGGCCTCCACCTCTGAACCCCTTTTGCCCTTTAATGAGGCACTTACGGACGTCCTACTAGGAACTTAGTCCAAGCCTAGCACAGGGGCTCCTGTGAACAGGATGATTGCACGCCGCCATCGCCCAGCACCGGGCGACCCAAAATTCCTCAGCCAACACCCCACCCCAGAAGGTTTGGTGGTGCAGGCCTCTACTTCCCAGGGCGCATTCCCTTCCGCCCCTCCGGATAGGGAATCCAAGAGACTGGACTCATTGGGGAAGAAGATGTTTTCTTCCTCCAGTCTGGCATTGCGGTCGGTGAATACCGCATGCTTATTGGGCCGTTTCTCCCACTCTCTTTGGGAGACGGTTGCGCAAGTGCTGCCACAAGTCCCGGAGGAAGCCCTGCCTGTGCTCTCCCAGGCTGTCAAGGACGGGAGAGATGCGGCAAAATTCACCATTCGGTGTGGTTTGGATACGACCGATTTGCTGGGCAGGTCTATTTCAACGACAGTGGCCTTGAGGCGCCACGCCTGACTTCGTACTTCTGGCTTCTCAGGGGATGTCCAAGCCAATTTGATGAACATGCCCTTTGATGGAACCCGCCTTTTTGGGGAAAAGGCTGACTCGGCCCTGGTCAGGTTCAAGGACTCTTGAGCTACGGCCAGATCCTTGGGCCTCTCCTCCACTCCTCGTGGCCAGACTTCCTTTCGCCCCTTTCGTGGCAACAGAAGGGGTTTCCAGCCGCGTCAGCCCTATCCTAGCCACCGTCCCGCACAGACTACCCAAGCCGTGCGTGGACGTGGTACATTCCGTCCTCTGAATGGAGGTCAGAAGTCGTCCGCCACACTGCCCCCAGCAGCCGCAGCCTCCAAGGACTCCTAGGCTGAATCTGCAGGACCACACTACTCCAGTGGGTGGGAGAATTCGTCATCATCTCCCCGCTGGAGATCTATAACAACAGACAAGTGGGTCTTGCAGATTGTCCAGGAGGGCTATTCTCTTCCTTTCCTTTCTTTTCGTACTACTATTCTGCCAAGCCAGGAACGGCTGGCGGAGGATCAGTTAAAGCTGCTCCAAGAGGAAGTCTCGGCTCTTTTGGCCAAAGGAGCTATAGAAAGGGTTCCAGTTCCAGAAGTAGGCAGTGGCTGTTATTCCCGCTACTTTCTGATTCCGAAGAAGAACAAGGGGCTTCGGCCCATTTTGGATCTTCGGACCGTCAATCTCTTCCTCAAAAAGGAGAAATTCTAAATGCTCACATTGGCTCAGGTCTTGTCTGCCTTAGACCAAGGAGACTGGATGGTTGCGCTGGACCTGCAGGATGCCTATTTTCACATTCCTATCCTGCCGGGCCACAGGCGTTACCTGCGGTTCAAGGTAGGCCACGAGCACTTTCAGTTTACCGTGCTCCCCTTCGGCCTTACCAGTGCCCCTCGAGTGTTCACCAAGGTGATGGCGGTGGTTGCAGCCCATCTGCGCAGGTTAGGGGTTTCAGTCTTCCCCTACCTCGACGACTGGCTGTTGAAGGCGTCCTCGTCCCAGGCAGTCGTCTCCCACCTTCAGACTACGGCGGACCTCCTGCATTCGCTGGGGTTCTCTATAAACATGCCGAAGTCACACCCGACTCCTTCTCAGACGCTCCCTTTCATCGGAGCTGTTCTGGACACAGTGCAGTTTTGGGCTTATCCTCCCGAGCAGCGAGTCCAGGATATTCAGGTTATGATTCCGATATTTCAGCCTCTATCCTGGATTTCGGTGAGGTTGACTCTGAGGCTGTTGGGCCTCATGGCCTCCTGCATCCTGTTGGAAAGATACGCGAGATGGCGTATGCGGGCTCTGCAGTGGGACTTGAAGTTCCAATGGGCACAGCATCAGGGGAATCTCACCGACATGGTTCAGATCTCGGAAGGAACTGCGAAGGATCTGCAGTGGTGGTTAACGAACCGAGATTGGGTCAAAGGCAGACCTCTCTCCCTTCTCCTACCGGATCTCACAATTGTGAGGGATGCGTCACTTCTGGGATGGGGCGGCCACTTGGGAGAGATGGAGATCAGGGGTCACATAAACGTATTGGAGCTCCGAGCGATTCGCTTGGCATTGAAAGCATTTCTTCCCTCTGTCAAGGGGAAGTTGGTGCAGGTGTTCACGGACAACACCACCGCCATATGGTACTGCAACAAGCAAGGCGGGGTGAGGTCGTGGACCCTTTGTCGAGAGGCCCTGCGTCTCTGGACGTGGCTGGAACATCAGGGCATAATCCTGGTGGTTCAACACCTGGCAGGTTCTCTGAATGCCAGGGCAGACGATCTCAGCCGTCGATGCCTAGCGGATCACGAATGGCGTCTCCATTCGGAGGTGGCGCAAGGTTTCTTTGAGCAGTGGGGAGAACCTTGGTTAGATTTGTTCACCTCCCAAGAGAACGCGCAATGTCAGCAGTACCGCGCGCTGGCGTTTCCAAGGCGGCTATTGCGTTTTGTTGCTAGTGGAGCTCAGGCCTGTTGTACGCCTTTCCGCCCATACTTCTCCTACCCAGGGTTCTGAAGAAGATCAGGATCATCCTTGTGGTGGCGGACTGGGCAAGGAGAGTCTGGTATCCAGAGCTTCTGAGCATGGGTGTCGATCCTCCGATCAGGCTGCCCCTTCGGGAGGATCTTCTGTCGCAGCAACAGGGGAGGGGCCTTCACCCGAACCTGTCAACTCTGCGCCTCCATGCGTGGAGATTGAGCAGCGGCAGTTGATGGCTTTTGACCTTCCTCCTGAGGTCTGTGATGTTATTCTGGCGGCCATGCGGCCCTCCACTAAGTCGGTATACGCCTGCCCTTGCCAGAAATTTGTATTATACTGTACAGAAAGGTCTATTGACCCTCTTTCTGCTCCTCTTTCTACTGTACTTTTATTCATTCTGAACCTTGCCCAGCAGGGCTCTGCTTTGGGAACTCTCAAGGGTTACCTTTCTGCTCTGTCTGCTTTTTTGCGGCTGCCAGACCAACCTTCTCTCTTTAAATCTCCTATTGTAAATAGATTTCTAAAAGGGCTGGTTCACTTGTTTCCACCCACCCCCTTTATTATGCCACAATGGGACCTTAATTTGGTCCTCACTTATTTGATGTGCGCTCCTTTTGAGCCTTTGCACAATTGTCCCCTCCGGCTGTTGACCATCAAAACAGCCTTCTTAGTGGCGATTACATCGGCCCGGAGGGTGAGTGAGTTACAGGCGTTATCCAGCTCGCTTGTCTTTTCTGGACAAGGTGGTGCTCTTCGCACCAGGGCATCTTTTTTACCTAAGGTTGTGACCCCATTCCATTTAGGTCAGTCCATCACTTTGCCCACCTTCTTTGCTCCTCCACATCCCTCTAAGGAAGAGGAGCGTCTCCACCGACTGGACCCAAAAAGAGCGTTGTCGTTCTACCTTGACCGCACAAGAGAGTTCCGGGTGGAGGACCAACTCTTTGTGGGGTATGTGGGAGCAAAGAAGGGTAAGGCAGTGCAGAAAAGAACCATCTCTTGCTGGGTTGTTCTCTGCATTAAAATTTGTTATGCCTTGGCGAAGAAGCAGCCCCCTGAGGGATTAAGGGCCCATTCCACCAGGGGAAAGGCTGCGACTACAGCCTTGGCACGGGGTGTCCCAGTCCAAGACATCTGTCAGGCAGCGACGTGGGCATCATTGCACACGTTCGCAAAACATTATTGCCTTGATGGTCAAGTGCGCAGGGACGGGCACTTTGCCCGCTCAGTCCTGCAAGACTTTTTAGTCTAGTCCATGAGTCCGCAACCCACCGCCGGGATGGTATGGCTTGGGTATCTGATTCAAAGGTAAGGAATCTGCAGCTAGAAGTCTCTATCAGATGAACAAGTTTCTTACCTTTGGTAACGCATTATCTGGTAGAGACTCTATCTAGCTACAGATTCCTTACAGCCCCACCCATGCCTCCCCGCTTTGCGGGCTGATGTTGTAGGTATAGGGCTTCTCCCCTTTCAGGGCCCTAGTTTTGCACACGTTTACGTCAGTCACTTCGTGGCTCTGCGCTTCTGGCGTGGAAAAACGAAAAGTCATAACCGACGCTACCGACGTCATCGACGACACGCGGAGCCGAATGGAGCCACCCGACGTCGTGCGCAAGGGGTATTGTTCAGCAAAAGTTTCCGGATCCAGCCTGATGCCTGGGAAATTCAAAGGTAAGGAATCTGCAGCTAGATAGAGTCTCTACCAGATAATACGTTACAGAAGGTAAGTAACTTGTTCTTTTTGGTACACTTTTCCAATATCCTGGTGAGAGGAGAAATAAGGCACTAGGCCGTTTTTGTTTTTGTGTGTTTAAACATTGAAGGGATTTGATGTTTCCAATTCCTGCGTGTGGATTGTTTTGAAGATGCTCTAACTTTCCCTGATCTCCTATTTCTCCTTGTGCAATCGATAGTGTCAACGGTATCAGCAATGTCAACTGTATTGAATTGTTTGTTACAGCCTGAGCTATTTTACGTGTCTCATTGGTCGCTGAGTCGTATGATTCGTAGAGGTGGTTGGTTGAGGGTTTGTGCACTAAGTTCTTTGTGCACTTTTTCGTGACTTACGTGCACTGTAGTATGTGGGTAAAAGATTTGACTTGCTACTGCACACAGATGTTCTGTAGGTATTTAGCTGATGCTGTTATGACCTGCAAAGGACTAAGTTGATATTGTTCAAGTGAAGCTTGGTATTATTCAGAGGATGAGGTTAAGAACAGCGTTGAAGAAAGCACAGCAGATAGACCCTGAGGAAAGGTAGAGGCACTGCCACACCGCCATCCGGATACCCCGCACTGCGCTACACTGACTTGTTCTGTTTTGTGTGCTGAATTGGTGCGGTCAATGCCTCTTTACTGCCCCGGATCTGTGGATGGACTGCTGCGGTTTTTGCACAGCTACCACACAGCTTGGTGCTTAATGGCTTGAATGCTTAAACACAGCTTGATCCCCTGCTGCCCCACGGTTCGTCTTCCATTCAGCCTCGCTGTCTCACCTCACGGCACTACAGGTGGGCCCAGACTGGGCACTGACAAGACAGACCGTGCAAGCAAGCAAGCTGGGCATGCCCTGGACTCATGGTTCCACGATAGGAGCTCCTTTGAGCTTCTTAACATGGGCGTGGAAAGTGTGGGGGACACGGGGGATTAATCCCCCCCCCCAGATTTGTGAGTGGGGGTACACAGGGAACAAGGTTGGGGGACGAGGATGACATAAAGTCATCCCCCAGGGCCTCCTCAGCCATACGCCAACTGCCACCTCAAAGTCGAACTTCACTTAATCAAACGAGTCAGTCAATGAATATTTTTTCACTGGATCTAATGATTATGGAGTTACTTTAGTGTGGCTGGTAGCAAACCATCAGCTCTTTAAGTCTGTACCTGCAACTTTGTGCACCATTTAGTCAACGCAAACAAATATTATAATACAGTGGAACGCGCCAGGCTCTGTTACACAACCATTCTACTTCTGTGTCCTCCTGTAGTGGTCCTTGCATAGGCCTGTATTCAGCATAACTCTGCAACACTTCACACCACAAATCTAATAATGGGTGCCTACACATCCCACATGCCTTCTCTCTTCTCAATGCCTCTTGCTCTGCCGTAGCCCAGACTTCGACATCTCTTTTCCATCTTGCAAATGTTGGGCCGTGATTAGTTTTCCATGTGACTGCCACCAGTTGTCCAGCCGATGCGAGTGCCAAGTCAAATAGTCTATTACACATTTTGTTTGGTTTGGGATGAAGGAATCCACTTAATAAACAAAAGTCTGGCCTACATTTAATCGCTCCATCTAGAGGCCCACTTAAATGCTGTGTTATTTGAGGCCAACTTTCCCTAATTCAGATACCATCCCATATCATGTGGAAGTAATTTGCATAGACAGACCGGTATCGGGCACAAGGCTTAGGGTCCCCTTCATATATCTCACCAATTTTCATGGAGAAGAGGTATGGCTGTTGTAGAAAGTTAAATTGTACATACTTCAGCCTAGTGGTTCTCGACACTTTGAATATATGCTAGTATTGTCTCCCATTCCATGTCCATTATCTCGTGGCCTATACAAGTCTCCCATATTTTTCTAGGTTAGTCTAGTCCCCTCCTAAACATTCTGGTAAGTACTGTATAGAGACATGTAACCATGGTTCTACCATCTCCTATCATCGTGAGTGATGAAGTACTGCATGCTGAGGCAGTTAGGCAAGTCCTATGCCCCATAGTCCCTCAAACGTTCATCTCAGTGCACTATCGATCAAATATTGGCCAGGGTCCAAGCCATCTTTATCCGCAAATGTCTCCTGGGAGATAATTTCTCCATTGGCATAACATTCTCCCACCGTGAGGATCCTTACCTCCGTCCAATGTGTTAATTGCTCTGCAGTAAAAAAAAAAAAAAATAGAGGGCTCCACACGTGCAAGACTAATCAGGGGCAAAGCCGAAGCATACACTGTTTGTCCAGAGGTCCTTGCAACACATTGTTTCCAAAATCTCAATGGTACTGAAAGTAATGAACTGAGTCTAGGGGTTTTGGTGGACTTCCGCATTAGAAGTGCAATCAGAGCACCCCCTGTTTGGTTCTTACCCCAATTTCCCCAGTTTCTCAATGTTCACATCATTAATCCATCTTGCTATGCACTGTAGTTGAGTGCCAGGTAATATAACTCTAAGTCAGGACCACTAAGGACCCTGTCCAAAATTGTGTGTTAAATTGTCTCCAATGCAACCCTCTGTCTCCCTCTGTTCCATACTAGTGGTCGAAGGAGAGTATCTAACTATCAAAACAACTTGATAGGGTCGCAAACTGGGAGGTTAATAAATATAGAAACCTGGGCAGGGCCGCCATGTTGGCAAGAGCAATCCTTGCCATAATCGGCAGGCCGAGGGAGTGCAAAAATGCCACAGATCCTTTCAATGCCCTTAATGTGACTCCCAAGTTACTTTCTCTCAGGTCTATCGGTCAATGATGGGTATTTACCCCAAATATTTAAAGGTATAAGGGGTCCACTGCATTCCGATTCCAGCTAGGTATGGGTCCTGCCCATCCAAACTAACTGAAAAGACATAAGACTTTGTAGTATTTGTCTTAAGCCCAGAGACCCTTACAAACCCAGTTAGAAGGTGCATGGTTGGACCTAAATCCGATGCTCCGCTACGGAAATACAATAATAAATTGTTCCCATAAAGTGATATAATAAGCACCCCATCCCATAATGGGATGCCTCTGGTCCCCCCTGCCTTCTGGCTTACCGCTGCCAGAAGTTCAATAGCAAAAAGTAGGGGTGAAAGACCCTGTCTCATCCCGTGATAAATAGAATGTTGTTGAGATACATACCGTCTGGTTTTTGCCCAGGCCACTGGATTAGAGTACAATACTCTAATCCATTTAAACCAACCCACCCCCAAATTAATTTTGTCCATAACGCCTGAACCTGAACTCTTATGTGTTGAAGGCCTTTTCAAGGTCAACGGAGGCAATCGTTGCATCAGAGATTAAGATTGCTTTTGTTTCATTTAGGATCCTATATAGTCTCCTGAGATTACCAGACGTGTTACAGGTGGTTATTAAACCATTCTTACCCTGATGGATCAAACCCAGCACATGCTGGTAGAGTCTAGTTACCAAAACGTTACTAATGATTTTAAAATCCAGGGTCAGCATTGAAGGTGTCATTAATTTGAGTCTGGGAAGCATAGCGTGTGGCCACCAGGATCCTGTAGCTGTGTGATCGGAGGCCTTCTACTCTCTGTGGGCCCCCCCAAGGCCAGCATCCTCCCAGGCCTACCTTCCCCTTCATGTACCCTATATATAATTATAACAACGCAGCTTCTCGATGATCTGAATATACCTCTCCCTACTGTCAGCTAATTCATTCTTAGTCCCCCAGGCCTCTCCTGCATCTAATTAAAACCCATGTATGGTTTTGTCATAGTTCATCATCTAGTGTCTTCCAGACTCCCATTACCCTACTGAAACAGTTACTTCACACCACCACCATAAATGTCTCCAACTGAACAATCATGTTGGATGCCGTACCTTGGTTAGTGTGGAAGTATTCCGTAATCACCTCCTTCAACAAGGTTCGAAATTCTGCATATATCATGGCACTAGGCTGCAACCTACATGTGTGTATCGGTTGTGGGGTCTTCCTGAGTTCTACTCCTACCAAAAGTGTATTATGGTCTTACAATGGCCTGCCCAAGTACTCCTAACTCACCATGCACTGACGTAACGTACTTTAGTAGAGCACTGCATCCAGTTGCATGTGAACATCATACATACTGGAGTAAAACGAGTAGTCCCTATAGTGTCTGTGTTAGAGCTTCCAGATATCAACCAAATTCAATCCGCTATCCAACTAGTAAAGCCTTTGGCTGCTTTAATGGACTGAGCACCTGCCAATTGTGGGTTAGAGAAGTCTATGTGTACATCGCTGACACAGTTAAAATCCCTTCCTATGAGCATAGAGGCCCCAGGTTGCGGATTCAGTTGCGAAGTCAGCAATCCAGGGAATAGTACCTGTTTCTGGTTAGGCACATAAATGCTGCCCAACCATAACATCTGCCCATCTAATTTACTTGCCACCAGCACATATTGTTTCTCTTTATCTATATATGTGAGGCAGGGAACGGGACCCCGGCCCTGATCTGGATGAGGCCCCCCCCCTTGCAAAATGAGTATCGAGTCACGAATATCTGACCCCTCCATCTCTGTTGTAGTCTACAAACCTCAGTCTTAGTAAAATGGGTCCTTGGAGGAATGCAATATGCGCACTCCTTCTCTTCAACTATGCAATGGTCTTATACCTTTTAGCTGCCGAGCCCAGCCCTCTTACATTCTGCATGACAAGGAAGAGCCTAGTCTTCAGAGATGCCATTTCAAGTGTTAGTGTGATTCTATCATGCCACCCTGCCGAGTAAAATGCCATCAGTTAGCCTAGTTACCTCTTTGCTCGAGCATGCAAGTGTACGCCCCTCCACACAGCACTACCTCTTGATAAAACCATGACTGGATTCTCAAAACTTAACATCAAGAACCAATAAATCCTACAGGTAAAAACCACTCTTTTAACTAATAATTACTTATCATTAAGTAGGTCTTGTTGCCCCAAAGGCAGAGTGCATAGTATTTAAAAGTGGGACCTGTAGCAATTTTGTGTTAACCTGTCCTACTACTAAAGTGACTAGCACCCAAAAGCTATTTTTAACTGTGGCAGGTCTAGCTCTCCTATGTAGAAAACCAGAGTACATATTAAAATCCTAATACTGTATCTCAGGAATAGGACTAGCTAAAATAATAATAAAACAACTATTTTTAATAATTATTAAAAATCCAGTTATATGGTGAAATCAGATTTTTAGCAAATCTTAAGGAAAAGTAACTTTGGAAAAGTTACTTTTCCTTGCCAAATTTCCTGTAGGCTCGTTCGCATTTGCTCTTCAACTTCCCCCAGCCAGTGATTAGCATTTGAACAGGTATGAAAAATGTGTGAAAGTACTACCAGGAGTTACAGGGAAGGTGACTGTGATTGACATTGTGGGTCTGAATAGACACAGATGACTCCTCTAAACCTCATAGATTATGCAGGGTGGGGGCTTGGAGCATACTTTTTTGATGTTACGCTGCCAAATCCTGTTTGAGTGTCAAATCCCACTTGAAAGGTCTGCTGAGTTTTACATACAAAATTTGGGACACACTTCAAAGGGCGAAAACTGGATGCCAAGGCAATTCTTGTGTCTTGTTGCTGGAAAACCCTGCTTTTGTCCTATGAGACTACTGTCTCTGGGTTTTACATATAATACTTGGGGTGCACTTCAAAGGTCGAAACAGGATGCCAAGCCAATTCTTGTGTATCCACTGTTTTTTTTTTTTTTTTTTAAACCCTGCTTTTGTCCTACTAAACCTTTGTCTCTGGGTTTATTGGGGATACAGTGGTTGCCTGAAACTGGATTTTAGAGTTCGATGTGAGAGGACGCTAGGATTACCATAGTATATACTTCAATCACACACACCCAGCTCGCAGATCCCTCGTTTAGTGTGGCTGAAGACTTTTGCCATCTTGAAAATGCCCAAAGCGGGCAGGGTTGGTCCCAGGAACTTTTCCCCCATTGGTTAGGGTGAGGCCAGGAGCCTTTCCCACCCACTGGCTTGTGATGGGCATAAATGTGACACCTTAAGTCACCCACTTCAGAACACTTCCAGACCTGAGGAAGAACAGAACAGGACTTACCTTCTATCTGTGACCTTAGAGAAACCCTGAAGGACTGGGCGTGCTGCCTTTTGTGCACAAGACAAAGAAGTGTACTCAAATGGTTATATAGCTGACCTCCTGTTCAAGTGACAGGGACGCAAGAAGCTACAAGAGGCCTTTATTGCAACTGCCCAGCTGACCAGTGGCAACTGGGCCTTGAATGGAAACTGCTGTAGGCCTCTGCCTGACACCCAGTGAGTCTCCTAAGTGTCTCCCCGGAGGTCCTGGGGGGGCTTTATAAGTGTACTCCTCTGGTGGAATGGAAGGTAAAGGACTAAAGTCAGAAGGTACAGTCTTAGAGCACAGGTCGGATACACCAATCAAGTTTGCCTTGGTCAATCGTGGTCAACTTCAAATTGCACTTATGTCCAGGTCAATCGCAAGCGTTGGCTATCATTAGTGCTTTGACCTTTTTGGAGCTAGTTCTACATAAAACTTTAAAAATTCATATCTCCGGTCCCCCTTATTGGATTTTTGGCATTTTTGTATAATTTTTTTTAATAGTTCCTACTCTATTTCTTCTAATTTAGTTTGGCATTTTTATTGTTTTGCATTGCAATACTGTTTTGGTACTCCATAAATACTTTACACATTGCCCTAATTTAAGCCAGTCTCCTATGTGCCATGGCTACCAGGGCGTTGAGCTCAGGCTAATTTAGTGACTTTGAGGGTTCACCCTTACAAGGATTGTGATTATTGCTGGAGGTGGGCAGTCAGAGGCAGGCATGGATAGGATGTGGCGTAACAGGAAGAGTTGCTGACTTTGAAGCTGTGGAACCAGGTTCCAGTTTTGGCATTGGCTCAACATCCTATGATTCTGTGCAAATCACTTAATCTCCCCTTGCTGTTAAAAAATTAATGTTTCCTTGTATAATGTAACAGGTGCTCATGTACAGCGCTAAATACAACTGCAAAAAAAGACTAATAAGCCAGTGTCTTACAATGCTTTATTAAAAATTGAAAAGCTGTGATTAAATGAGAAACCCTCCAGTTCTTTGGCAAAACTTACACACAGGACCACATCTAGTGGCTGAGTGGTGCTGTCTGATAACCCAAGGGAATTGCCAACTGGATGTCCGGTCAAGGGTTCTTTAATAGCACTGTTTCTAAGCACATTCATTATTTTCATTTAAGGGAGTAAAGGCAGAAGGAGACTGCAGCAAGAAAGAATTGTTTCTGATTAGCCTATTTGAATTTTGAGGTTTAGGAATGTCGCTAAGAATGTTTTGTTTATTCTTTATTTTTTCCTCTACAACCCTTATTTGCTTTATGCATGAAGATGCAAGGTTCATGTTTTTTTCACCTATTTTCTATTTACTTTGCAGAATTAAAAAACAATGAAGCATACTCAAACTGTGATTACATGCCTGCCTTTATCATTATTTCACTTTTTTCACTTCAGAACTATGCAATTGAATGTTTATCGGAACCTGCAGATTGTAGACCACACGTGCTTAGTATGTGGTCAATGGAGAGTCCCCAGGGCTGTGCCTGTCCCCCCCCAGAAATTGTGTCTACTACGCCCTTGCTTCTCAGTGGTGGTGAGCAGCGGCAGATGACGGTGGTAACAAAAGTAGAACAGTAGGGGAAGGTTGCAGATGCACAAGGTACATGAGCAGGAGTCAGTGGCTGGTAGCAAGTGGGTTGGCGCATGACAACAGATGGTGAAGGAGCCAGGTAGGGTGGGAGAAATGAGGGTGCAAACCACTCTGGGATTTTCCCCTATGCCGGGCGTGGAAGAGGCGGGTGCCCCACCAAATAGCCCCCGGGCGCAGTCCGCACCAGCTTCTAAGCCGGCCGCTTCAGCACACCGGTGCGACCACGTAGCCAAGTACGTTGTGCACTACCTCGCTTGGCCCGCTGTTTACATGGCCCGCCATGTTTAAAAGAGCCTCTGCACACCCCCACCACCCCGACCTACCGCCAACCATGGCTCTGGCTTTTGGGGGGGGCTTTCGACGGACTGCAGGCTTCCGGCTGCGTTTTGGTGCGGCGGCTCCAGAGTCTTGAAGTGTGGTCAGCACTGGTTTTCTGCCTCTTGACCAAACCACTTGCACTGCATGGCCCCTCTCACTTCTCTCAGCCTCCTCACAGCGCCTGACTGCTTCAGACTTCTGACCTCCTAAACATTCCAGAAAACTGTGTAAAGATTCAGCAGGCAGCTAGAGAAGCTTCCTTGGTGAAGGCCTATTCTCTGAAATAGAAATGCTTCTGCATTTTCGCCTGCGCTCTAAAAACGAGTCTCCTTACATTGCATCCTCATAAAATATTGCCTTGCCTTCTTCACCTGGTGTAAAAAGGTCTAAAATGTACCTTTATTAGAGTATATCTGACAGCTATTTCCAGACATCCCAGACGTCAAGCAGACCTTCTTTATTCTCGACTACAGTAGTAAAAGAATTTATGAAAGGACTATTCCTAATCTTTGCTCTTCTGGAAAAGATACTGCCAGTTTGAAAACTCAACATGGTCCTAGGGGCTCTTACTATCATGCAAGATAGCAGCTTGGGTTTCAACCCATACTTTTGCCAAGCATTATTGCTTGGCTAGTCATTCAAAAACAGACATAGCAGTTGGTCAGGCGATACTACGCAATCTATTTCAGTAAGGTGAGCCTCATTTCAGTCTATGCTTTCTGCTTAGTGTTTATTACTGCTTTGATGATCTTAATTTAAGCAAGTGAATCAATGAAAGTTCTAATAGTGAAGAAGAAAAAGTTACTTACCAGTAACTACAGTGCTTCATCGTTGGTATCTTCCATAGATTCATGTGTGCCCTCCCTCCTCCCCTTTCATGAGAATAGTAGTCAAATATTGAGGTGAATTGGCTACAAGTAGTATATGCCTGTTTCCTATGTTATTTGCTGTATTCGGATACTGCGATGTTAACATTAGCTACTGAGGGTTCCCAGCCTGATGTTGGGGAGTACTTTAGTCTTGTGAATACACAAAATATACCAATGCTGAAGAACCACAGTTACAAGTAAGTAACTAGTTTCTTCTATCGCCGGTGGGCAATGCCTGGCATTCTATTAATTAGCATAGATCTTTGGAGAATAGTATATGCAACAGAAGAGCAAGTTGCACATTAGCAATTGTGCCTGCTATGATACAAGGGTTGCTTCACCATTCTATTTGACTTTAGATTGGGTTTGACCATATTCATCAGTGCAGAGAAGTCATGCACTGAAGGAGGGTTATACTATGTATTTTTGACATACGATTACATTTTGGTTCAATAATATGAGGTTATGGAGTATTTCCCTGGCCGGAAATAGTCAAGAGCATTGAAACATTTGATAACCTTATTTTTACAGGGTCAGCAAGTTCTTTAGTAGCTTTTGTAAGTCTTATCCCACTTTTTTCACTCCTGTAGAACATGAAGGCCCAGTTAGCTCTGTGAATATTAGTCCAGATGGCCTGAAGGTGCTATCTACCACAGCAATGGGGAACCTTGGCTACCTTGATATTCCATCCAGAGCCTTTAGCACCATGATGCGCTCACACACAGAGTCTATCCTAGCCTTTTCTGTGGACGGTATACGGAAGAAGCTGATTACAGTGTCTCAGGACAACACCCTCAGGATTTGGGACCTGGGATCATTGCAACAGGTAAGAAAGCCAGCCTAATGTTCCTTGTATTATCACACCCATTATTATCACTTACAACCAACAGGCATTGGTTTTCTTGAGTATGGTGTGTATATTGTTTGAGAAAATAGTCACTTCTATGTGTATCCTACTTTATTTTTAGGAATCTGTCGGTCTTATGCTCTCTGCATGGCAGTTATTGACTAGGAGGCCAGTTTTCCAGGGCTATGGGACTGAAACGTATTTAGGCAATCTTTGTAACACTTATTGCTGTTGCCTTTGGAACCTTAAGAGCCAGGAAGTAGTACCAATCTGCCTCATTTCTAAATAACTTCTCCTTCAGCTTTGACATTTCAGGGGTAGCGAACGGGAACAGTAAAAGATTACGCTTGAACATTTGTCTGGAAAGGGAAGTTTAATCTAGCACATTTATATTTGTTTAACACTAGCATGGAAGTGGCCCAAAAAATACTCGGAGGGCACAGGAGAACAATTGGGTTGGCCCTCACTTGTTGGCATACTACACATAGGGGGTGGGGAACACAGATGCACAGAGGAGGAGGATATTTATTTTCAATACACATCTTGAGTTGCAGATTCCTTGCTACTGTCATTAACCACACACTTTCAAAGAAAATGGTATTCCATAAGTCAATCAATGAATTGGACTCCTCATAAAAATGAACTCCATATATTTTATTTACAGGTGTCTCATTTTCAAGAGGAACTAAACCCTATTTAATTCAAGGAATGTATTCAACTGCTGAGGGTCAATTCAGCAGTGTCACGAACGTTCGTGGCATTTTTGGATAGAAATAGGAAACACATGGAATCATCAAGGAAAAATATTCATTCTACCAGCATTCTAGCTCTAAAGGCTCTTCATTGCTTGGCCTTCATGGCCAGATATGAAAGGCATGTGAAAAGACTAGTCTGTCTATTGTAGTTTTACCTGGAAGGCAAGTTTAAAAAGGCTCAATCATTTGCGAGTTAAAGCAGTAGATGTAGTGTGTGTAGTGATCAAAAGTAGAATGGCATTGCTTTGACCTTTGGGCTTGAATCCAAAACCCAGCAAACTATTGTGGATTTTCCATTCTTCAGAAAATTATCCCTCCCCAGGTTCATAACTATAGACTGCCACAATGCTGGATGTCGGAAACACTTTTTTTCTACACTCCACTATAACGTTCATATGCAGCGAATAGGGCCTGATTACACATAGAATGAACCCCCAGTCGCCCATTGTTCCTCATTTCTGCTTTTACAATACATATGTAACCATACACTCCATTAGGTGAGGATGGGAGGGTGATTATAAATCTGCAGAGACCAGTCTTAATGTTTGTCCTAGACTTTATGTTAAGGCAATACCTCCAAGCTGCGATGATCATGGTCATAACGATACAAAAGGGGATGATGGACGGAACGTTTGAGCCAATCAAACACTCACCCCCAGTCAACTGATCTGGGTTTAATCCATCATCATTCTTTAGCTCACTCCACCACCCCAGTTCAGACATGGCCATATGCAAATCAGTCTGACCCTGTGCCTCATGGGAACAGTCCAGCCCGAACTGCCAAGCCATGTCTTCCCTGGACCGGAAACAAGCATCCTAGGACCGGTTTCTGGCATTTCAGCCGTCATCAGCCAGGCTTGCTTGAATCCAGTGGCAAAGTGAGCAAGGGACCCACGTCTGGGCATACCCCCGCCAACTTAGGGCGACCAAAGCGATACAAAAGGGGATGATGGACGGAACGTTTGAGCCAATCAAACACTCACCCCCAGTCAACTGATCTGGGTTTAATCCATCATCATTCTTTAGCTCACTCCACCACCCCAGTTCAGACATGGCCATATGCAAATCAGTCTGACCCAGTGCCTCATGGGAACAGTCCAGCCCGAACTGCCAATGTCAGAAAATCCTCCTTCATCCCCAGTCAAACAGTACCTTTCCTGGGAGCCAGGCTGGACACGGTAAAATGCAAAGCATTCTTGTCAGAGGAACGTCAAATCCGTCTACGTCTTTTGGCAAAGAGCATTTCAAGAAAAAGGTCCATTTCAGTGAGAAAATACAAGTCGCTGCTAGGGATGTGCTCGTCAGCGATCGATCTGGTTCCTTTAGCCAGACTCAAGATGAGACCTCTCCAGGAGGAATTACAGAAACAATGGCTTCAAACGTCAGGATCTTTCGAAGACATAATTTGTATTATTGCTCACTTTGCCACTGGATTCAAGCAAGCCTGGCTGATGACGGCTGGAATGCCAGAAACCGGTCCTAGGATGCTTGTTTCCGGTCCAGGGAAGACATGGCTTGGCAGTTCGGGCTGGACTGTTCCCATGAGGCACAGGGTCAGACTGATTTGCATATGGCCATGTCTGAACTGGGGTGGTGGAGTGAGCTAAAGAATGATGATGGATTAAACCCAGATCAGTTGACTGGGGGTGAGTGTTTGATTGGCTCAAGCGTTCCGTCCATCATCCTCTTTTGGATCATGGTCATAAGGCAGACAGTAAGTCACCTGGAGTTCCCATCTTTGCCTTACATCTTGGCATCACACTGTATGCAATACTTGAAAAAGCTGATAACGTATTAAATAACAAAAAGGAGGGAAAATAAAGATTTAAAAGAAAAAAACCTGAGACACAAAAAAGAATGTAGTGGAGTAGAGTGACGTTGCGTATAGTGGAATAATTTGAGATAAAATAAGTGTTGTGAATGCTATGATTTCACTTGCTATAAGTCACATAATATGCAAGGGTATAACCAGTGCATGGAGAAAAAGGGCATGTTATAGTTAATGTACTGTGGCGAGTGAGCTGACAAGAATGTGTACGTAGGTGCGCAACTTACAGTAAATTGAAGGTTGTGCATAAATTATAAATTTAAATTGTAACAATAACTTTAGAATTTGTAATGTTTGTATAGTTTAAGTAGGGTTTGTATAGAATGAATAAATAAAGTTGTCCTAACAAGAACTTATCTTTAACCTTTGGTGTTTTGAGTGAATATATTTTCAATAAAAAAACAAAGTGTTAAAGTGATGTTATAGTTAGAAATTGTAATAATAGGTTATCCAGTATTGGATCTTTCATAGATTCACATGCTTGAATCATTCCCCGTCTTTGAAGTGGGAATCCCACTGTTCTATAATAAAGCAGTGTGTATCACTATTATAGGCTATAATGGCAATGGAAAAAAGCCAGATTAATAGCCTCTTTATGTCCTTATTTGAAAAAAGGACCAAACTGAAGCATAACCGATCAGGCGACAGCACCCTCTAGAATACACTCAACTGAGGCTAAGTCCCTCAGATTTTTTACCTTGCGTCTTTTGAAGGGAGTCTCCCTGAGCTCTGCTCGGCTATCTACCAATAGGCATTGAAAATGTTATTTTTTATCTTTACAATTTTTGAAACGCCAAAAAAGGGATGTCGTGAATCAAGACCCTGAGGCTGTCATGGGAGAAAACGTCTTCATGTATAATTTCTACAAGGAAGGCAGGTTTTTATTCTACCCTCATCATGTACTTTGTCCTTCACTACACATAAGGAAAGATTGAAGGGCGCATTTTTTGGCATCAAAACAATAACTACATCTGACGAAGATGGTAAAAAAAAGAAGAGGTCAAAGGAGTAAGCTACTCCAGATGCTCTCACAAAGCCAAATGAAAGACTCACCTCGAGTCGCAAAAGACAGTTCAAAGGAGAGAAGTGAAACATTCTCTTCGGGTACTTCTGTCTGAGGCTTAAACTCCTACTATTTATCCTGGAGTTCGCTCTTTATGATGCCCCACAGACCTGACGACGGCAGAGCCTAAATCTAAGGCCTCCTCTGCCTTGACGAAGCCAATGACGTCAATGTAAATCTCATATAGGGGAGTGATTCGATTCAAGAGTGAAGAGGCTGGAATCTACGATAAATTGCAACAAAAAGGGGTACCTCTCCGACCATAGATCAAAAAAATCTTTCAACAGCGGAGGTTACTTATATTAACTCCGAATCTATTCAATTGATGTACTTTATTTCCTCATATGCATATGTGTTTTTCCCATTTATTGAATTAGAACATACACTTCAAGTGGATTATACCAATTTCTACTCATATGCCATACCCTTTGGCTGTATCAAACATTTTCTATTTAAAAACAACAGTGAAATAGCACATTAACACATTTACATGTCATACAAAACAATTAATGCATTGTTGGGGACAAGACTAAGACATAAACGAGTCAACAGATTTGTCTGCTTCGTCTAAATAGCAACACACAAGTAAACTAATTAGTGCGTTCTAAAATGGACACATTATACATTACATACATGTCACGAACACATCAACCTGGACATTTATGGGGACATTTATGGACTTTGATAGATCTTATATGTCCTACTCTACTTTTATGTGTCGGGGCCTATTTACTTTGTCTCCACGATACTTGTTTATTGTGTGGTCCTGGTGAGGTCAGAGTGAAAATATAGAACTCCTTGTCTATGCCAATTTAATAGAGCTTAGACTGTCCATTATTTAATGCAATGTTTCGAGATGATTGCTCTTGGCCTCAGGAAAGTGATGCCGACGCGTTTCAACCTTCGAGGTGGGACCATGAGATATTTTGATGGAAGGTCTTCATTAGGGCGAGGGAAGCTTTTGTAGGACACGGAAATTCTTGGGCGTGTGGTAAATAGCCAATTTTGGCGGAGGTCTATCAATGGCGTTGATAGGTCTCTTCTCATGTATTTTTCTTTTTGTCTTCTTGTCGCCTTTATTTTCAAGATGTCTTCTTGGTTACGAAGTCTTTTCTTAAAGATGTTTCAAAATGCGCTCGGTGGCTCCAATATACTCCATAGCAACTTCGTCAATATCAACAACAACGGCATCTCGAGGTCCCATTGAACTGCACCGTTGACCATTGCCTTGCCGATGGCACCCTTCCCGTCGAGGAGTGCATTATCAGCGTCAGTATCTGCATCTCTGTCAATGTCAGCAGTTTGCCGTGGTCCTTTGGGGGGCCTCAAGACTCCAGCTTCAGAATCAGTCAGGGACAGACAGCCCCAACTAGAGAGCCCTGTGGTAAACAAGGTGTAGGATTCACTTGTTCATGTTTGACTGCAATAGATATTTATTTAAAGAGGTGTAAAGAAGTTAAAATGTACAAAAACAATCATCCACAACTTGCCGGCTGTGGCCGTCGTCGACGATGGTGCTCGATGACAGCGATGTCCAGCGGTGGTCGACGATGGCTGTGGTCTGCAAAGTCTACGGCTGTGGTAGTCAGCAGAGACGCTCATCGACAATACCATCAACTAATGAATTCTGTGCGCCATCTCCTTTGACAAGGGTTCTAACATCGCCTGAACAAATTGCTTTTGCACCATTATTTCCTACACCAATACATGTTCCCTCTCTAGTACATATAATCTATCAGGGCCAATAATATCAGGAGGCAGCATTATTATCAAGGCTTCCAGGTACACGTAATATAACGGGATGGTATGTCATATTTTTTTGCGTTCTTTGACTTATTCAGCAGTCATTATCCTTCTTCAAGTTCTGCATACAATTATCTGAGATACTTTCAAGGGCCATACTGCCACTGCAACCTTTCCCTTCACCAAGCACGCTGAGATTCGGCAGTCTCCAAAGGATGATCCTAGATCATCATTTAACAACCACAAAAGGATTTAACTTACTAACTAATCCATGTAACCAGGAATGGAACGTTTAACTACCTACTACCCCATCCCAACAATACCTTGGTGGACTTGCATTCAAAATTATATACAACAGTTAAAACAAAAACAAAACAAAAAAACCCTGCTAACAGTTTCCAACTGTTAATGTCCGTAATAGTGACAGATTGTTTCTTAGAATACATTCTAGTGCAAACCAAGACCTCAGCGTGTTCTATCCCCATACTGATTGTATATTTTCAGAGACGGTGTAAGAATAGTTTGTAAACCAAGCCAATTGCAGTGCTATTGCGGCAAATACATAAGAGTATATAAGTCGCTAGAGAATTTACCGGTCTCGTTAGTGGGTCGCCATAACCGGAATCTGTGCGTCCCAAGAGGTTTTACATCTCTCTAAAATTCCTCTACAAGTCACTCTAAATTGTGAGGGTATGAACCTTTACTATTTAAGCAGAAGTTTTTTCCACTAAGTCAACTATCACTTTCCGTTTTACTACTACTCTTACCATTTTCCGCACTATAACCAACAAATGTGGTATAAAATAAATGCACTATTGCATCTTGTGCACAAGATATGCAGTATTCCGTCAGCTAGCAGGGTCGGCAGTCTTGCTGGCACAGAGGGCTTAAAGTAAAATATTTTTTCACTTTTAGCGTAAGATTCTGGACATAAAATTCCCAAACCCTATTCCATACTCACTGTCAAACACAGCCACATCCCTTGGCACCTTTCACTTCAAAGGTTACCTTTTTTCCTTGGGCACAAATTTAATCATTTTCAGCAGTTAGGACAGTACTTCCTTTAGTTCTTGCCCTTCCAGTCGCATATCAGCCACACTTACTAACATATCGTCTGCCGCATTTGGCGGCCCCCGCCCACCACCACCACAATTGGGGGTTGGGAGACAGCTCTCAAATACTGACCTCAGTCAGGTACTGCCTACCTTCAATCTTCACTCATCCCTTGGGTGCGCACCTTTCCTACTACTTTCCACATCGGCGAAAGATAACTTCTTTAACATGGTATTAAATTGACACCTGTGCCTTACCCTATAGCTTCATGAAGTACCAGTCAGCTAAGGAGAAGTTCCCCCCCTTCTTTTCAATTATTAAACAAAGAAGCATTCATCATGCTGTGCAACAGTAGACCAAATTTCGTACTCCCATATAGCTATCAGTTCCTGCTGAAAAATGGGGACCCATCCTAGACCTTTCAAATGGTTCCTCTCTCACAGCCCACGTTATGCACATATCTGAACTTACAGGACACGTATGACCCCATTCCTACGCTTCCCAAATATTGCAAGCACTCCGATTTTCCGAGATAGCGCACCCATTGCCAGTTCCGAGTCCTACCATTCAGCCTCGCATCACCTTCACACATTCTCTCTAGACTCCTACCACCAGTACCAACTTAAGGTCATCAGCTATTTCCCAACCATGGAGTACTGGCTGCTAAACCCTCAAATGCTGTTTGAACCATCCAAAGTAACAAAGCTGCTCTTACATTACTCTTCCAACATGATATTCCTCTCAATGATCAGAAGTCAGTCACTGTTTCACTACATGACCTAGATCTATGACAACTTTAATCTCTCTCTCGCTCAAAACAAGCAGAGACTAAGACATTTTACAACCAATTTATCCAAAACACATGCCTGTGCAGCTGAGTGCTGCGCACCATATCTTTCACAGCCAATCCAGTACCTCTTGCGCGACTGTGGATGACATCATAAATAGATGAGTTACAAGAACAGGCTTTCAAACAAAAAGGTTTCTTTGAGGACTTCTGGAACATCACCATAGATATCTTTGTAATACTAGTGGTGGTCTCAAATCTCTCACTTTTCACAGACCTTACATCTTTTCCCCATTACTCTTCTTCCTGATAAATACAAGGTTCTCTACAGGACTGGGGCGGCTATCTTTAATTAAATATTTTGTTTTTACAAAGGGTCTGTAGTGCAGAAAACTTTACATATCAACAGCAATAGCTCGCTATTCAATACTAGTAAGAACAGATAATCAGCCAGCATCAATTATCTTAACAATCTAGAAGGTACTCGTTCAAGTACGCCTTCCCAACAAGCTCCAGAGCTGTGGAGCTAGATCTCAACCCATGGGATATCTCTCAGACCCCACATGCATCCAACGTAAGCAGACGATCTCAAGAAATCCAAGATCAGCCGCCAGAACCTAGGACAGGATCCAATCGGTTATATATATATATAGAATATTTCCACTTTCGGGTAGAACCATCACAGGATCTCTTCAGATAAAGGAAAACTATATATGTCAGTTCTATTCCAGCCGATACCCACTCCCATGGCCATAGGGAGATACTTTTATCATCAGATCATCCAGATTTCTTACCTTTTTGAGCTCATACCGAGGCTTCCCTCTTAATGTTTGCGACATCGATAAAGCTTTCAACTAAGGATGTTGTCAAAGGAGTAACATACTCCAAACCCTCTATAAGCTCCTTAAGGCTCACGCAACTCGCAAAAGGGCAGTTCAAAGGAGAAGCGCAAAGACCTCTTCTCAGGAGCTTCGCTGTCAGAGCTTACAACTCCTACTAGTTCACATGGAGTTCGCTCTTCTACATGTTCCACATACTCATCGACAGCAAGGCCTAAATCTAACACCTTCACTGTCTCGACGACAATGCTAATAACGTCGACAACGGCGCCCACTACTACGTCAAAAATGCATTAGCGTTGCAGCTCCACAGAATTCTACTGTCCACCATTGCCTCGTGGACGGGCCTTCGTCAACATCACTACCTTTTTTCTGTCGACAATGGCCCCATTGGCATTTCGCCGTTTATTATTACCTCCGTCTTCCTCATGCCTTCAGGGATAGCCTATACAAGGCAAGAGTAGAAATAATTAGCAAAATGTCCATATTAAACGTAATAAAATTTTGCTTATTGTGTCAACAGTGTACCCTACAGCTGTTGGAAGCATCGCTGGAGTAAACTCTGCTTTATCTCCCATCTCTTGCTAGATCAGTGCATATGTCTCCTAACGTTCACTTCACATATACGGACGTTTATCCTTTTCTCTCTCTGTTCTAAAGAGTACTTAACCATTCCATTTGGATTTCTTTGACCTTTCCCCCCTGTACTAGCTCCTCCTCCACAATGCCAGTCCAATATCGTTCTTTCCCATCTTATCAAACCACCTTTTGAACCTGTTCACAAAGTGTCCTTCAAGTCTCTCGGGGGAAGGTCGCATTACTATGGACCATCGCTTCAGCTCGCATAGTCATAAATAAAGGTTTTCGCAACACAACATCCTTTCTACATTTCTCTAAGGAATGTGTGTTTCTAAGTACATATTTTATCTTATTCCCAAAGTTCCATCACAATTTTATTGTAATTAGCCTTGCATACTTCATATCTTTTTTTATCCAACTCCAACATCTCCAGCTAAATTCTCCTTACCCTAGACATCAAACAGTGTCCTAAATACACACTCAGATAATTCTGTTTATATCGGACTAAACAAATATGGCAAACGGATCAAATATTGTTTTTATCGGGATAATCCACACCAGGTACTTCAGTGACAGGCGCAACCATTACAAAATGTTTTTGCTACAACAATTATGTTTTGCCCATCCAACGCTAGTAAACTTCTAAATTTGAGGGCTATAGAACATTATGCAAAGGCGGTATACACCTTGCCTAACCTTGTTTGCAGATATTCCTTTGCAAACGATCTGCCAGAGCGCAACGTGGAACAGCACCCACACGTTCATGCAGAGCTACAGCTTGGAGTCATACCACTGCGGTAATGCAGCTGTAGGACAGTTGGGTTAAGATATCTGTTCCTATAAGATGAGCCTCCATTTCTGGAATATTTTATGTATGTGGTTACTTGTAATGATATTATAATTTCTATAATATTATTATATACAGTATACTGGTTCCATCTTAGTTACAGTATTTATACAATCATAGATGTATTTGATTAAACTCACAAGCGGCTTTGAAGATTTCTATAGATATATTTATATATATTGGTAACCCTTATTTTACTAATGTTTCTTTAGCTAAAGGTTATACGTATGAATGCTTACAATTTCTATATCTATGCTTGTGTGTATATATATATATATGTGTGTGTGTGTATTTATAGATATATTTATGTATGCTTTAAGTCTATTGGAATTACTGCAACGGTATATTACTTTGTACCACCATCCTCTAAGGGCATTTAAGTTACTTTCAACACTGCTTGCTATTCTGATTCAAGCATGTGAATCTATGAAAGATCTAATAGTATATAAGAAAATAAGTTACTTACCAGTAACTCACGATATCTAGTATTGGTGTCTTTCATAGATTCACATGCGACCCCCCCTCCTCCCCTAAGAGGCTCCCCTTATAGCTCTGGATTATTTATTAACACTCGTACTTAAAAATCGGAGGGACTCAGCCTTGGTTGGGAGTGTTCTAGAGGGTGCTGTCGCCTGATTGGTTATGCTTCAAGTTTGGTCCTTTTGTCAAAAAAAGACATTGAGAGGCTATTAATCTGCCTTTTTTCCATCGCCATCATAGCCTATAACAGTGATACACACTGCTTTATTATAGTACAGTGGGACTCCCACTTCGACGACGGGGAATGATTCAAGCATGGAAATCTATGAACGATACCAATACTGCATTACTGCAGTTACAGACAAGTAACTTATTTTCTTACTTTCCATAAAAAAAAAAAGAAGAAACCTTTGAAATTCACTGGAAAAAATAAATGTTAAAGGGACACTATAGTAAGTTGAAAACGTCATTTAAAACCTACCGTTTTAAACTAACAAAACCACTGAAATTCACCAGTTATAGTAAGTCGAGCAACTTGTGACCTAAAGTAACTATAACTTGTGCCCTCACCATGCTCTGCTTATGACCTCACATTACATCACTCATGACATGTTCCATGACGCCAGTGATATCATGACTGCAACATCTGAAATGACATCATTGATGACAACACCGTGCATGGCGGGGGCATGAGCTATAGTTACTTTAGGTCACAAGTTATAGTTGCTTGGTATAACTATAAATGGTGAATTTCAGTGATTTTGTTAGTTTAAAATGGTAAGTTTTACCTGACATTTCGATCTCCTGTTAGGGTGAGTCACGTAGAAAATATGAGGCTCAAAATCAGGCACAAGCACTCACGGGACAATCTTTGATTTATTCAGAGCAAATGCATTTTGGCACGCAGTGCTCATTACAACTGCATCAAAGGTAACGTGTGTTTAAATTGCTGAAAGGGTGATTTCATTGGTGGAACTTTGAAAAATGGCAAGTGACAAAGGACTGTCAAAGTTCGTAGTGCAAATACCAGTATTTCTGGCAGCCATGTCAGCATGTGTTTCCTTTACCAGATGGTAATTACTTCGTTTTCTCTTGCATTTGAAGTCTTTCATAGACAGTGCAGCATTTATTCTTGCAAAAAATGAAAATCCGAAATGTTTATGATGTAACTCACATGCTGACATGGATATATATATCTACACACACACACACACACACACACACACACACACACCCCCCCCCCCACTCGAGCAGAGATGTAAGGTTACCAGCCTTTATGTACAGGTATGGACAAAGTTCATCATGCCAGAAAAAATAGAACAGCCTTACGTCGAGCCTGGCGCGTTTAGAAGATTCTCTTTATCAAAGGCATTGGAGAAAGGTACGTGCTGTGGTGGTCACTCTCCCCCATTTATCGTTGCATATAATGACACGCCCCCATTGGGGCTGCTCCAATGAGACAGTATTCAGGCATTCTGGGAGTTGTAGTGGCCTCAATTCCCTCCATTATTTGGCGCACTAATATTCCTGTTTTTCAATTCAGGCTCTGTATGAGCCCCAGCAAGTGAGCCAGTCCTCAATCCTGCATTCCTGCTCCACATTGAGGTCGGTGCATCCAATCCTCGTGGCCCCCTTATCATCCTGGGGTGGTGCATTCTCGGCGGCCGGGCCGCCGCCCATTGATGCAAAAACACAGGTAACCCACGCTAGAGAAGCACTCGAGCAGAGATGTAAGGTTACCAGCCTTTATTTACAGGTATGGACAAAGTTCATCATGCCAGAAAAAATAGAACAGCCTTACGTCGAGCCTGGCGCGTTTAGAAGATTCTCTTTATCAAAGGCATTGGAGAAAGGTACGTGCTGTGGTGGTCACTCTCCCCATTTATCGTTGCATATAATGACACGCCCCCATTGGGGATGCTCCAATGAGACAGTATTCAGGCATTCTGGGAGTTGTAGTGGCCTCAATTCCCTCCATTATTTGGCGCACTAATATTCCTGTTTTTCAATTCAGGCTCTGTGTGAGCCCCAGCAAGTGAGCCAGTCCTCAATCCTGCATTCCTGCTCCACATTGAGGTCGGTGCATCCAATCCTCGTGGCCCCCTTATCATCCTGGGGTGGTGCATTCTCGGCGGCCGGGCCGCCGCCCATTGATGCAAAAACACAGGTAACCCACGCTAGAGAAGCACTCGAGCAGAGATTAACTTTGTCCATACCTGTAAATAAAGGCTGGTAACCTTACATCTCTGCTCGAGTGCTTCTCTAGCGTGGGTTACCTGTATATATGTATATATATATATATATATATATCTATATATATATATATCTCCAAGTTGTTGTCCAAAATTGAAGATGCACTCAGCAAAGGATGTTTCATCAGAAACTTTACTTTCAAACCAGCATTTCATTCCAAACATTTTCCATAGCCTGATATGTTTCAGAGCTCCTGCTCTTTCATCAGAGGCTTGCTAACAGTACATAGAAGCATTAACAAACACTCTTCTCCCCTCTGCATGCTAGTAGGTAACTGCCCTCAGGTGGGCCTCCCAAGTGAGTTCCAGTGACTAGGATGGTTTTGCATGAGATGGAGCTTTCTGTTTTTATCCTTTGAGTATGGTAAGATTGATAAGCAACAAACCACTTTAGGACTTGCCCTTCGATGCCTATGCAATCCTTCAGGCTGTTAATCAGAGAGTAGTAATTGATAGTATCAAAGACAGCTGCAAGGTCCAGAAGTACAAGTAGACTGGAGTTGAAGAAGCTGAGAGAATCATCCAGAATTCATAGAACAGCGGTTTCTGTGCTACAATCCTGTCTGAATCCAGACTGGAAATCGTCTAGGAGGTTATTTGCTTGGATTTGGGGAGAGTGATCAGCTCACAGTATATCGCTTGGCTCTCAGCCAGATACTTCTGTTCAAAGCTCCACACAAGCGCTTGTAAATGGTTATTAATGCCTGTGCATCTTCCCAGTGTTTGTGTCACTGTTACTAAGAAAGTACAATGATTTGATGCAGTTTACTCGACCATAAATGTAGCACAAATGCCAAATGTTTTGATATGTGCATTCTTTCTCGAGCTTAAGAGACTCGCACCTGTCTGTGTTTCAAATTATTCGTTTTTTCCCCTAATTTACAGCAATATGACTTCACTTCAGTTGACGAGACTCCTTGCGCTGTAACATTCCATCCTTTGCGTCATGTGTTCGCTTGTGGATTCAGCAGCGGCATTGTGCGGGTTTTCAACGTATCATCCTCCTCACTCCTTGTGGAACATAAGTGAGTCAGCAACTAAAAGCAGTTAAGACAAATGCACACAATAGAAAATTTGGGGGGGGGGGGGTGTTGAAAGCCAACGATGTGCACTTGTTTGTTGATTGCACCATCTTGGGTATATTCAGGGATGGACTAAGTAAGGTTTTGTCAGTTGTTTTGAATAGGGCATTTGAGGTATGCCCCTCCATTATTCTCTTTGCATGGCGGCTGGAATTATGTGATTCTGTGGCCGCGGCCATTTTTGCATACTTAAGGATTTGTCGTGTTTGCCTCATAATCCGTCAAATGCTGCATAATGTACAGATTTTTAGAAAAATAATGATTTTTAGCTCAAATGGATCAAACATTACTAAAAGCATGGCGACACATGTCCCTGTGTAGTGGAAACCACTTTGCAACGGTGGACTGGCCATCTTTCAATTGCTTTTTGCTATATGTAAATATTAAACTGGTACTAATAAAGAAACATTCTTGTCCAGTGTTACCATGTGTAAAAAGGACAAAATAGCAAAGTAATACTGTCACAAAGTTTGCCTCCGTAGGCTGCATAATTTGCCTTTTCTTCCTGCATAATCTACTCAACCCTGCGGCATAACTCGGTCCTTCCCTGCTACATAATCCCAACCTTCCCTGCTGCATAATCCCAACCTTCCCTGCTGCATAATCCCAATGGCCCTGGGCATATGTAATATTTTAGGTAGGAATGATTGTAATCCAAGACTGAACGATAGGGTATATGAAGTCGAAAGAATCAGTTCACAGGACTTAAGGTGACACAGGCCTGAGCGAATTGTTTTTTGGCTTAAAATCATTCTTTGGTTGAATTTGCATAAAACGGTTCTATTATTATGCCATATTGAAATCCGAGGTCAGGTTGGGCCTTAGCGATGAAGATCTGTTCAGGAAGGTCTGATCTATTGGGCTCTTTTTCCTATTTGGCCCAGTGGGAGGATACAGCACATTCACTCTGAACACTTTGAGGCCGAAATACACCTGGATGGGACAAACAGAAGAATATTGAGAATAGCTATTGAATCAGGAGAAGAAAACTGGGATAGATGGCAAAGTCATCCAGTCATGAGCAATTGACTCACCCAAAGCCCACTCTAAGTATATGTTATGTTTTGAAAACAATACGTCTACCTATAGACCGCAAAAGCTGCCTAAAGCTGGAACCTACAAATGGAAAAAAAACACTTAAAACCGCAGCAAAACCAAACGCCTGTGTAAAGGCATAATTTGCTTTCAGCAAACGTACAACAACAAAAAATATAAAACGTTATTGTGTTGAATCGACTTTCTGTCTTGGCCCACCCTTTCAACATGAAATTACACCAAAGGGTCAAGCTCTTCTCTCACTCTGAATGCATTCAGGGCCGGACTGGGAACCCAAAGCAGCCCTTGCAATTTTTTTTCAGTTTTCAGACCAGCCCCCATACGGTGCATACAGGGACATCTTAAGGATTTTGGGGGCCCTGGGCCAAACATATTTTGGGGGCCCCTGTTCAGAATAGCTTTGAATTTATGATCCAATTTGAGCCCCTGTTTCCCACTCAGTTTCCGCTTCCTCAGCTGCGTTAGCGATCCATTTTGCATCATAGGCATTAGCCTATATAGTCCCGATGTAAACGGACGCGCGCAGCTGACAGCAGTAGGGTTTAGTGTTTCCTGCCCTGCTACTAGGTTTTTAATACTTTTTAAATTGTATATGTGTGGCTGAATTACTCTGTGCTTTTTAACAATTTCTCCTACCTACGCGTACTTGCACTTTACTTGATTCTGCTTGCCTACACCTCCTTAGCTGCTCCGATTCGTATCTCGCTTTTCCTCCAGTCCTGGCCTGCCGCGGCTGATACGCCGATTGTGGGGAGGGCTGGGGCTACTATCGGGCTCCTCACTTCCGCCCACGCAGTTTCCGCTTCCTCAGCTGCGTTAGCGATCCAGTTTGCATCATAGGCATTAGCCTATATATTCCCGATGCAAACGGACGCACTGTCACGGAATCCCTGGGAGTGGGCCCCACAAGTCACGCCCGATATTGAGGTTTTAACCCTCCTCCGTGCACAGGAATGGGCTGGCCCCTTTAAGACCGCTTGGGACCTGCGGGAGGACGTGTCTGGAAGCGGGACGTCGGACCCTCTCCTCCTATCAGGAGGCATTGCCGAGGTGAAAGAGGAGGAGCGAGAACCAGGAAGTGCGAAAGCCGGAGAACGGAGTGAGGAAGACGACCGAGAGAGAAAACCGGAGGAGCAGTTGCTGTATCCCGAGTCGAAAGGCGGTCCTGAGGTCCAGGAGGAGCAGGAGAAAGTTCTGACGCCAGGAGGCCAACGACCCCACGCGTCGGCCCGCCACTCTCCAGGAGGAGTGTGGCTGGAGCAGGTACGGCGTCGTCTGCGGGGGCTTTCTTTTTCACGGGGGGGAACGGGTATGTTGTGAGGGTGGGCACCGTTTTTTCCTCTAGGTTGATTACACGTGGTGGTGGTCCGCGGTGAAACCTCGCACACCCCCTTCCCTTGCTAAATCCGACTCCGTCGTACATTCCACTGACCTGTGGCTCTTTATCTTTTATTTTACATAACGCCCGGATGTTCCCCTGCCGGAGCTGAAAGCAAGTGGAGTTATCCCTGAAGCCTTCCAGCCACCAAAATTACCCTGGATAACAGAGACAGTTTTGTTTTCTCCTTCCTCCTCGCCCCTTACAGTACTTGGTGGCCGCTATTTCTTTTTGGGTTATGTTTATCCCTGTATAATAAACCTCCATACAACTGAACCTTCCAGGTCTCCTCCTCCTCTTGTTGGGTCCTCCTCTCCTTTGTGCCTACAACCATTCACGGGCCCGTGACACGCGCGCAGTGGACGTGCGCTGCTGGCGCGCCAAAGGCAAGCCCATCTGCGCCCGTCAGCGTCCCGGAGGCGTCCGGCGCCAGCCATGCTGCCCAGTTCCCCTCTGGTGAGTTTCTTCCACTATATTACAATAGGGAAAACTGCTTAGCCTTAGGCGGCTACCATTATGTCAGTGTACAGCGGCTGATCCGAGCTTGGAGGTAGACTTTCGATGCAATAAGTGCAACTGGTCTCTCCTCCAGCCCAGGAAACTCGCACCCAAGATCCTCCCACCGAACAATAAGTGTAAAAACAATAGAAAACAGAGGACTTAAAGGCCACCCTTTTAAATTGTCGCTGTATGCCAAAGCATGAACCACACATTTATGGCCTACGTTTAGACGAACAGCCTGATCTTTTATTTCTCACTGAGACCTGGCTGTCTGAAACCTCCAACCCTACTATCACCTCGGCCATCCCTACGGGTTATAAAATCCTTAGGAGGGACCGACCGAGTGGGAAGGGGGCAGTGTCACCATAATTTACAATCAAAAACTAGACTGCTCTCCCATCCCGATGGAAAACATCGAGGGCGCAGAGTCCTTAGGCTTCCGCTGTACATTATCCCCCCATCATAGCATAGCTGGTTTTCTGATTTACAGACCTCCCGGTGCAATTGGAAATTGTATTACTACGCTTAATACAGCCACCACCTCCCTGGCCTTAAAATACAACAGCTGCCTTATTCTGGGAGATTTCAATATACATATGGACAATGGAAAAGACCCTCAAACAATTTCCTTGTTGGAGACGCTGCAGGCCTGCAACATGTGTCCATCTATTTCTTCGGCCACCCATGAGAAGGGATATACCCTAGACCAAATCTTTCACAACTTTGACATATCAGTAAGCCTACCTCTTCTCATTACCTGGTCTGACCACCTCCTATTAAAATTCGTCATTCCCATCTCTGCCATAGCCCCTCGGGCTAACGCAGGGCAGAGGGTCCCTAATTACAGGACGTTCCATAAAATATCCATCCCGATGTTAGCAGACGCCCTCGGTCGTTCCTCACCAGAGCAGTCTGGCTGCCCCGACTCGGACGCCCTCTCAATAGATTCATGGCTCCGAACCAACATTGGTGCAGCGGTACCGGTTGTTTCCCACTCCTCAATGAGGTCGGCCCCACCAGCTCCATGGTTTAACGATTCCCTCAGATCTAGCAAAAGAAATTGTAGAAAAATGGAATGGAAATGGCGTAAATCCTATCTACCTGAGGACAGGAAGGTGTATAAAGACAACTTAAAAGCTCATTACATTCTCGTGAAGGCAGCCAAGAAAAACTTCTTTCAAACCAAGATAGAAAATGCCAAAAATAAGAGTAAGGACATCTTTAGCATAGTTAAATCCTTTACCGGCCGAAAGCCGACACAAAGGAAGGGCCATGCACGGAACAATGGTCTAAGCAAATAGCTCAATTCTTCCACAAAAAGATATCCGTGATCCAACAAGCTTCACTAACATCTCAGATGAAGAACTGACCTTTTACCTTAGTTCTAATAGCAAATTTCACCTCTTGGATCCTCCATCTTTACTAGCTTTCCCTGAGTTTCAGCTTGAAGAGTCACTGACCCTTCTCCAAAGCATTAAGTCTGGCTCTCCTACCGACCCATGTCCAGCGAATATCCTGAACCTATTAGCTCCCACCATAAACCCCACGGTAAACCAGCTCTTTAATGCTTCCCTCTCCTCAGGAAACATGCCGAAATTATGGAAGAATGCTAAGATTCTTCCACTGATAAAAAAGGCTAACGCCAAACCGACGGACCCTGCCAACTACAGGCCAATCTCCCTTCTTCCGGCCCTCTCCAAAGTATAGAGAAGCATGTAAACAAGGCCCTCCAAAAACACATTGAAGATGGGAAGCTCCTTCATGAGTCCCAATCCGGTTTTAGGGCTAACTACAGTACGGAGTCCGCTCTGCTGGAAGTGACTGAATTTCTCAAGGGTAAGCTGGACCAGGGAGGCAAGGCTGTTCTGATACTGCTCGATCTGTCAGCGGCCTTCGATACGGTCCCACATGAGAGGCTCCTGGAGAGACTTGCTAACATCGGCCTGGGGGGACCGCCTTAACATGGATGTCATCCTTCCTGGCAAATAGATCTCAGGACATCTGGCTCCCCCTTTCTCATCCCCTGTTCCGGCCATGAATGTAGGTGTCCCTCAGGGCTCCATTCTCAGTCCTACCCTTTTTAATATATATCTATCCCCCTTGCATTTCTGGTAGAGGAAGAGGGCACCAAAATTGTTTGCTATGCTGATGAGACACAGCTGATTTTTACATGTGAAAAAGGAACCGACTTTGACGGGGCAATGATTAGGTCTTGCCTCACAAAGGTTTTTAACTGGCTTAAGATCAATCAGCTGAAGTGCAATCCTGACAAAACTGAAGTTGTTTTCTTTGGTAATCCAGAAACGCCTGACGGGAGCTCTTGGTGGCCAAAAGATCTGCCGCCCCAGAAAAGAGAAAGTCAAAAACTTAGGAATTGTCATAGACAAGACACTTTCCATGCGCTTTCAAATCCAAAATCTAACTGCCGCTTGATTTGGCATACTCCGGATGCTAAAAAATTCCTGCCACTGTTACCGCTTGATAGTAGAAAGATCGTGGTGCAGGCTCTGGTGACATCAAAGCTTGACTATTTCAACAGCTTGTACTCAGTCTTCCCAAATCCCTTATCCAGCCCCTACAAGTGGTACAAAACGCGGCGGCCAGAGCCATCCTGAGACCTAAACCCAGATCTAGTATGACCCCTATTCTTAAGTCTCTACACTGGCTCCGCATAAAAGAACGGATCGACTTCAAAGCGATGACCATATTCTTTAAAGCTTTCCACGGCTTAGGAGCCGGCTACCTAAATAAGCGCGTTAATCGCTACACAACATCTAGACCCCTAAGAGCTTCCAATGCCAACCTGGCCATCGTGCCTAAAATATGCTGTGCCCGCACTGGAGGCAGATCCCTTGGCTTTCTAGGCGCAAAATTGTGGAATAGACTCCCTGAGTCTCTGAGACTAACCACAGACCTACTCTCTTTCAGGAAGAACTTAAAAACCTGGCTTTTTAATAACTGATGGGTCTTTTACGCACGTTTTCCTCCCGCTGTCACGCGCCAGGACACTCTAGTCTGAGTAGCTGCGCGCTTTATTAAATACACTATTTCATTTCATTTCATTAGGTCCCTGACAGTGCAAAGGAACACTCGTCCAAATTCTAAGGGCCTTATTTATGAGGCCTTGCTTCACTTTTATGCCGCCAGTGCGTCACTTTTTGTGACGCACGGCAGCGTAAAAATGTGCCATGTTGCGCCCTATTTACAAAGTGACGCATCTAGGCAGATGCGTCACTTTGTAAACGCATGCACCACATTATACCTGCGCCAGGTATAATGTATGCAGGGTGGGTGTTCCCCCGCAAAAAGCCTCGTATAAGTGGCGCATTGAAATCTATGAGAACTCAGTGCACCACTTCTAGGACGCCATTGCGTCAATATCTTACACCTGCCTCACAGCAGGTGTAAGACTGATGCAGGCAAGCCCCATGTGAAAGGACACATTGCTGGAGTTGCGTCTATTTTCAGACACACCCCAGCAATGCATCACTTTTGCGCCTACAGATACGTCAGAAATACTGACATATCTGTAACTCCTTGCGACATGAGGCGCCGTACAGTAAATATCACGCATCCATCCATCCGCAAGGAGGCGCACTAAGAAGTGACGCATCCCTGTTTTCACACAGCGATGCATCACTTCTCATAAATAAGGCCCTAAATGTGTTTACATCTAATATTCAGGGATAGTTATGTGTGTTTTCAATATTGTAACACGGCAGCAGCTCACCAATATTACTGCAAATAATCTCTGTGACGCCCGCCCATTTCTTATATGTTAGGCCTTGTTTTGATCTAAAAGAAACTTTTTTATGTATATTGCATGAAACATAAACACACACTTCTCTGCAAAATGGCTGTACTAGACTCACACATCAGGTACATAGAAAACAGTATTTAAAACAATCAGTTTAAGAAATATTCAAGGTCATTGGGGCAAAACTCCGGAGAACGGAGCTGACTCTGTCAGGGGGCCCCCTGAAAGGCTGGGGCCCTGGGCCAGAGCCCACTTTGCCCATGCATTAAAACGTCTCTGGGTGCATAGCGAGTGCAGCAAGTGCGCCTGCCCACTATAAAGGGGGTTTGTGGGGGGTTCTCCCCTTACGAAAATTTGGGAGAAAATGGTGCATTCTCCAACACATTTGTCATTATATATTCAAATGTATTAGCTTTTAAAGCATAGTACTGTGCACCAGGAGATAACAATCTTTGATTGGCTTCTTCAGTGATTCCCTCACTATCATTTTCCAACAGTGCCTCTCATCTCTCCATAGCCCCTCTCTCACATGCATTTCATTTTGTTTTATAGCACCTCTCTTACCAGCGTAGGGTGTCAAAGCACTTTTCATCACACACACGCATACAGAGGCAATGAATCATACGTGTATAAATCAGTGTATTGAAAATGTTACATAATGCATAGGGGACTACAAGGTGTAGGATTCACATGTCATCCATACTGATCGGCATTTTTTTTAGGAGTTCTTGGTCTGGAGATGCACAAACTCAGAACATAATACAGTTGTTTGGGTTGACTTTAATAATAAGAATTTCTTTCTACCCAAACAAACTTTTTTTTAGCAACATCAGGATAACGAAAGTCTGGGAAAAATACATAACTTTTTAACATGTACCATGCAGTTTGCATGTAGCTCCTTGATGGAAGTTCATAGCTCACTGTGCTAGATTACGATTGTAACTTACGAACTGCGCAGTAACAAAGGAATCTCTGTGACAAAAGCAGTAACCCACTGAGCTATGCACATAAAATACTGTTCTTTGATATGCATGATACACGTTCTTTGCAGCAGGCATATTAACCTTCTGCGCTACCTTAGATGAGTCAAAACTGCCACAAAACAAAACTACCATCTCTCTCCAGCAGGCACATTAATCACCAGACTTATCTTGACCATTTTATTGTTGCCCAAAAACTGCTGGGTATGCAAGAACTTTGCAGTGCTTTTAAAACTACTGCACTGCTACAAAACCGGCCCCCACTAACAAACCCCCCTTGCCCCCTCCCCCCGACCATACTAGCCTCCTGGGGAAATTCCCGATGCCCAGTCAGGCCAGTACGGTCTTGAATGCATTTCCAATGAGTCCTTGGGGTTTCACCGAGAAGTTGAGAGAGTCTTTTCTTGTGGGTACCCTTCTGGCCAGTTGGAGCTTGACAGAGCCTGTCAGTCAAATCTCACTCAAGACCAGATGCAGGAGAGGACGGATGTCAAATCACTGGGCTAGGGCCTTACTTGCATTGTGACGTGAACGGGCTAGATTCCCCCACAAGATTCTGGTACCACCTCACAACTCAACTGTATGCAGCAACCAAAGTAAGAAACAGAGGTGGTGCATAAGGACAGTATTTGAAGAACTTAACTCTTCAATCCACCTTGCTGACCTGTCCAGATGAAAGATACACAGATTGAACAGCATGTGACACCCTTCGACCTTCCTCCTGCCTCCACCAGATCGAGATATACCTCTCGCACCGTAGAAGTGGACCTTTGCACATTCCCTTTGGGACCTGTGGTTTTCCATTGATGGTTTCCCTCCATACAGTGGTCTCCTTAGGTCGGCATTGATTTCCTTTTATCTATAAAGGTCATCTTCTAGTTCATTACAACCACTCTGACCGTCATCATCCTGTCAAAAAAAGTTAATCCGAGGTGACCAATTCTTGTTAAAACAGGAATTTGGTTTGCCAACTTTCTGACATTCCTTCCGGTCACGTGATTACTTCCTGGATGTGTTGATCGCCAAACTGAAGGCCAGAAATGCAATCTCTATCCCATTTGCACAAACAGGAATGGTTCTCATTCCTTTCTAGATCATGTCTCCAATGGTTCCGGTATCCATACTGGCAGTCTTGGAAACAGGGTTTCCTGCACCAGCTCCATACCACTCACTGCTCCAGTTCTGATCTTACCATCGTGGCCATGCAACCTGAGTGTGACCTCAGCTTGACTTGATTCCCAATCTTCCTCCGTTTATGAAGCCAATTTTCACAAATGTGGATACAGTCTTGGACACTTATACTGTAACCAACAATTAGTTGAACTAGCAAAGTGGAATTGTTTAATCTTTGCAATGGTGCTGTCCATTGAGACAGTCGCAACCTCTGAAGAATGAGAACATTTATGCTCTGCTTGTAGGCCTGGTTCCTAACAAAGCATGTTCTTTTGTAGAGCCAAAGATCTTCATACAAGGGGAATAACTCTGGAAGTAAAACATTTTTCCCCTAAGACATCAGTGTCTCTTGTAAAGCAACCATCACTTCCATGGGTAGCATACTTTTGTACATACACATGGTAAAGCAGAATACTATTACAAAATGGGGGGGGGGTCCAGTGTAAAGATCAAAATGACAAAAGACAAAAAGATAGTGCCCAAGATACCCAAGCTTAACTTGCTAATCAACATTTAGCCAAACAAAGTCAGCTGGAAGAATATATTGTGCACTGCCTGCCCCCGGAGTCCCATGGGGCCAGATGTACGACCATGTCATTTAGCGACTCGCAAATTGCGCTCAATTGCGAGTCGCTAAATGACATGTACAACAGAGTCTGAGACACTGTTAGCGATTCCTAATGGGGTCGCAAATTGCATGCCTCATGCATATTAATGAGGCACTCGCAATTTGCGATCCCATTAGGAATGAGTGGCCCTCCCAGGTATGGTGGCCTGCTGGGCTCAGCAGGCCTCCATGTCTGGGACTGCTTTTAAATAAAGCATTTTTTTTTAAAATGCAGCCAGTTTTCCTTAAAGGAAAACAGGATGCATTTAAAAAAAGAAAAATGAAATGTTTCGTTTCATTTTTTAAGGGCAGGTAGTGGTCCCTGGGACCACTGCCTGCCCCCCAAATATATTTCCCCTGCATTCGCAAAGGGGAAGGAGTCCCATGGGGACCCCTTCCCATTTGCAAGTGTTTTACCACCCTCTTGAAGAGGGCAGTAAATTGCGAGTGTTTTGCGACTGCAATTGCGGTTTTAAAACATTCTTACATAGGCCTCTGACTCGCTATTAGGAAGGGATGCCCTTGGAACACCCCTTCCTAATAGCGACTCGCAATTCCTATTTAACGAGTCACAAAAAAATTGCGACTCGCTAAATAAGGATTGTACATAGCCCTATTGGATTTTGCATGCGCAAACGGGTGGCAAACCCGTTTGCGCATGCAAAATAGGGTCGTACAGCTGGCCCATATATATATATATATATATATATATATATATATATATATATATATATATATCCCACAGCTAAGCGAGCAAAGCAACGCCATTGCCTTACACCTGCCTCAAATGACGGCGTTCCACAGCGGGACGGCGTGTCCCAAAACAGCAAATCCAAAGCTGACTCGACAATGAAGAAACAGCATGCTGTGGACCAAAATCGTTGCAAAGTGATGATTTATTGAAAGGGCTTTGACAAACTCAACGCGTTTCGGGGAAGAACCCCTTGATCACGAGTAGCTATGTCAGTGTTATGGTTGGTTAAATAAACATCCCATGTGATACATAAACATAATAAACAGACTTCCGAGTTAACTCACTCAAGATGCCATAAACTGTTAAGAATCCGCTCCATTAAACAATACATTGTAACATATAAATAATCCATGCTTCAGCATATTATTGTTGTAATGCAGTGCGGAAAGGAAATTAATTTAAACAAAATGTAATCTTTGTTCAAAAGTTTAAAACTTTATTGTCACTTAACACTGCCTAGCCGATTGTGCCACAGTTAGACCCAGGTCACTGACCTTGGCGGCACAATTATAATTTAATTTAATTCCCTCTCGTTCAGGAAACCCTGCTGTGTCCACTGCTGTAAAATTAAATTTTAATAGTAATAACTCATTACTGAGATGCCATAATGCCCAAGTGGGCTATCACCCGTCTAAATCAACAAATTACCAAGCTTATGCTTACGGGTATATCCTTTAATGGTGGGTATCACAAGGGGGGTTCACAATTCAAAAAAGAGGGTTTCAGCCTCAGTGGGCATAACCTATTCAATGAACCCTAAGGTTTTCCCCAACAATAACCAATTAATTCTAGAGGTTATGTTGATGTTAACCCAACAACAACTAATCACTATATGTCTCAGAAATGTGGCAGCTTCCAGATACAGAAATTAAGGAAATAATACACGCTAAGGCAGATATAGTAGCTCAATTGTCTTCTTCTTCCGCACTGTAGTTTACATATTGTCTAAAAGGAAACAAAAAATAGTGCATGAATAAAACTAAAATCCATATCACACATTAAAAAGAACATATACATATACACAGACAGTGAAATATTTACATAACGCAGCGAGGCAACAGTTCAATTCGCTACTAGTCCATCTGACTGTAACACTTCAAGTTTCACTAAACCCAATACATGGAATCATGTTTGCTACAGGAATATTCTACAAAATATCATAAAATCACACGTCAATGAACCAGAACTAACCTAAATGAACAGACAATTCCTCATCACAGTTGTGCCCAGAGGGGGCCATCGTTTGGTATTGAATAATAAGCCTTGATTCAAGGCGTCTCGGGTCTTGTACCCGATTGCCTCCTCTCACATTGAAACTTATCGTATCCAGGACACAAAAGGTCAACAGATTTTCATTTTGATTATGGTGTTTCTGAAAATGTCTCGCCACAGGATACTGTTTATCTCCATTCTTTATGGCCCGTAAATGCTCTAAGACACGTTTCTTTGCTTTGTGCAATGTGCTCCCAATATATGTTTTATCACAAGGGCATTTTAGAGCATAAACGGCGTACTCCGTGTTACATGAAAGATGTTTCTTAATGATAAAAGGTTTACAAGTTGGTGACAGTTTGCATTCTTTGCAGTTCTTACTGTTTTTGCACGCTTTGCACTTCTGACACGTAAAGAACCCCCTAATCTCAGATTTCTTAGTGATGGGTAATTCAAGGGTTCTACACAGGGTATCCTTCAGGGATTTGGCCTTCCTAAATGTTATCTGTGGATATGATTCCACTTGATTCGCGATGTCTTTATCTGTACTTAATACTTGCCAGAATTTTCCAAGGCCCTTTCTCACTTTTTTGGCCTGTCTGTTGCAAGTGGTAATGAATCTAATCTTTTGGTGGGGTTCATCAAATTCTTTGTCTTTTTCTCTCAATAAGCTGGACCTAGATCCATTTCTTACCTCTCTACTTGCCTGCTTAATCGTGGACCTTTTGTAACCTCTCTGTAGAAATCTTTTTGTCATAACTGCTTCTTCTAACTCAAAACCAGCCTCTGTGCTACAGTTTCTTCTTGCGCGCAAAAATTCTCCTAAGGGAATACTTTGAATCAAGGTGCCCGGATGACAACTCCGGGCATGCAGGAGGCTGTTCCCTGCTGTTTCTTTTCGAAATAGACTGCTTTCAAGTCTACCTTCCACTACGGTGAGTTTTAGATCAAGGAAGTCAATTGTCTTTTTAGAAAACTGACTTGTAAATCTCAAATTAAAGTTATTATTATTCAGGATATCAACAAAGTTACACGCTTCCTCCTCATTACCATTCCAAACTACAAAGATGTCATCGATGTATCTGGCCCATGTTAACACTTTCTCATTAACAATATCTAATTTCCTGACCACCAATTCTTCCCAGTACCCCAGATAGAGACCCGCAAAGCAAGGAGCAAAGCAGGTCCCCATAGATGTTCCGAGGGTCTGCCTAAAGATCTTGGTATCAAAAATAAAGAAATTTTGAGTCAGGCAACAAGACATCATAGAAATAAGCATCTCTGTGTGAAGTAGAAAGGATACTGATCTCTCCTTGAGGAAATGTCGACAAGCCTGCAACCCTAAATCATGGGGAATGCAGGTGTAAAGACTTGTCACATCCAAACATAACAGACCATACTCCTCCTTCCACTCAATCGTCTCCAATCGTTTCAAGAAATCCCCCGTATCCTTTACATACAAGGGTAATTTTTGCACAAGGGGCTGAAGAAAAAAGTCCACATATTTTGATGTGTTTTTTGTAGGCAGCTCCCCCTGGAAGATACAATCGGTCTACCAGGGGGATTCTGCCTATCTTTGTGGATTTTCGGAAGAAGGTACAAGGCTGGCAATTTAGGATATCGACATGCCAAAAAATTATATTCCTCATTTTCCAACAATACCCTGTCTTTCCAATCCATCAACTGTGTTTGGTATGTAATCACAGTTTTTTCATAGTCTTTCCTATTGCTCAGTACATATTTATCTCGATCAGAAAGTTGATGCATTCCCTCATTAACATACATCTCACGAGACATCACAATAACATTTCCCCCTTTATCAGCTTTTTTTATAACTATGGAACGATCGTTCTTAAGATTCTCAATAGCAGCCATTTGTGTAAGTGAAACATTTCTTCCACCATACCACTTCATTTTATACAGATTTAGGAATTTCTGCATTACCCCTTTCTCAAAGACGTCAATGGCATCATTTTTAATCTGAGGAAGGAATATAGATTTGGGTTTGAACCCACTCTGTGCACTCATATCAATACAAACATCATCGTTTATCACATTCAAAATAGGCTGATCTGTAAAATTTTCATCATTAGCAAGTTCATTCAAAGTATGTAAGAGGTCTACATCACCAATACTTATAATGCTGGGATTCTCCCTGGGCGTCACTGCTCTATCTTTAAACTTTGTGGCATACCACTTCTTGATTCTAAGCTTGCGGGTAAAATGAAACAAGTCGATACGACTCTGTGTGTAATTAAAATCATTTGATGGACAAAAGGTTAAGCCCAGAGAAAGAATCTCTACCTCATTCAGTTCACGTTTGGACAGGTTGATGACCGTTTACTTCTCCATTATTTCTTCAGTTGCTGGCCCCTTGTCCGTCTTCCCACCGGGCTTCCTAGATCTCCTAGTGTCGTTGTATTTCCTTTTGCGGCGCCTCTGCCTCCTCTTCCACGCCCTCGATTTCCTCCTTGTTTGTTGGCTGTCATTCTCCCCTTTGCCATCAGCGTGAACTCTGTTAATATGCGTTCTTTTGCTCCAACTTGTTGCGACACACTTGATATGTCACTTTCGCTGATTACGCTCTCATCGCGAGGATTTTCACTTGCGGAGCTCTCGCCTACTTCGTTCGTCTGACTGACTGTATTTTTAGCATTGAATGTTCCTTTAGACGTGGAAGTGGTGCCACGTAATTGATCATATTTCTTTGAAAACGTCAAAATCTGTCCTTTTTGATAATCTATTAAATCCCGATGGAATTTCCGTTGTTTCTTAGTTTTGATTTCATCCTCAATTTTGTTGAGTCTCGTCTCCAATTTGTCCATTTCCATCTGGAATTCCTCCTGACTGCAAATCAATTTCAATTGCTTGGTCGTAATTTCTATATCTTCCGATAGTCGCTCCACATCTTTGCGTGCATATTTAACTAACAGACCCAGCATGATTGTTGAACAATTATGATTGTTCGCCGCCCAGTCACTTATTAATTCAGGGTCCGGATCGTTGAAGGTAGGGGTTACAAAGATCCTCAACCCCCTCGGTACTCTCCCCACATCGATGTACTTCTGGAGCGTGGTGGCCTCCCACCACTTATTCTGTTCCAACTTTAACACTTTCCATAGGTGGTCCCGTAGTTGTTGTTTATTCGGGACTGTGTTCCCATTAGTCACTGGTTCTCTTCCAGGGGATACTCATCAATAGTCATAAGCACTGAATTATCTCCGCCCACGTGCGGAAACCCGGAGCATATACAAAAATAGTAGAAAAAGAGTACATAGTACGAAATAAACACACACATATACATGTATAACATAAAAAATATGCAGCCCCAAACATATCCAATAGGCTAAGAAGCCAGAATTACATGCATTTCTCTAGTATGAAAATACCATATAAACATATAATGTAAGAGAAGGACATGTACAGTAAGAGCATTCCGCAAAAAACCTTTTATTTTCATAAAAGAAAACAGTTAATGCCAGGCAATTAGCCCAAAGAAGGCTGCATAAATAAATAACATCCCTGTACAGAAAAGGAAACTGGCACCTCGCCTTTAAGGCCTCAGAGACCCTGAGCACTTTGCCTTTAAGGCCTCCAGGAGAACCCTGCTCCCATCATGCACCACAGGTGACAGTTAGGTTAGTTCTTTTTCCGGCTCCTTCTGTGAGGAACCTGGAGCTTGAGCTTAACTGATTTTGACTTTTTCCAGTCAGAATTTATATTCTAACTATTTTTTTTTCAATATTTCTTTTTACTGGTTGTAATTACCAGTCTTTTTCTGACTAATTGGTCATTCTTTTTAGTCAGATATGCCACCTTTATTTGATAAATGTCCTTCCTGTGGGAAGAAGATGGCCAATTCCGATCCTCATTCGGTCTGCGTCGTGTGTCTACCTTCTTCTCACGACACCGAGACATGCTACCACTGTCGTCAACTTTCAAGTAGAACATTGAAAGACAGAGAGAAGATCAGACTTCTAGACTTGATGGTGAGAGGAAAGAAAAGTGGCCCAGAAAGTCATCATCCATCTGGAGGGCCCTCCTCTCCGAGAAAACGGCGAAGATCTACATCACCAGAAGCTAGAAGTAAGAAAAAACATCTTAGCATGACGTCGAGACCAACCAAACAAGTAAGGTCGACGTCGAAGACAAGATCGCCGTCGAGAAGTAAGTCGGCGTCGAGACCTATGACGCAAGCGAGACCGACGTTGAGACCTACTAAGCAAGTGAGAGCGACGTCGAGGACAAGATCGCCGTCGAAAAGTAAGTCGACGTCGAGACATGTTTCGGGCTCGAAGCGTGATAGACCTCGGTCGACGTCGAAACGTCCGTCGACATTAATACAGAGGTCGACGTCGAGATCTCCGCCCCCTTCTCGAAGGTCGGCGTCGAGACACTCCGATTCACCCTCTCGGACCCGTCAGCAGTCTACGTCGAGGGCAGGGTCGACGTCGAAGATACCGCATGAACACCAGCGGTCGACGTCGAAGAGACCGACGTCGAGGGCTTCGTCCCATAGATCTCCACCGTCAAGAGTTTCACCTCCACGTTCGTCGTCGATGGTGGCTCATTCTGGTTCGACGTCGAGGCGTTCGACGTCGAGGGACAAGCAAGTTATTCCTGCTGAAGGATTAGAAAGACCATCGTCGAGATCACGGTGCTCGACGTCGAGGGAAGCTTCTTCCTCGCCTGGTATAACTATTATCCAAGTTACACCGGAGGGCTCTCCGGCGAGTGGAAACAAATCTCCTCCCATCAACATGTCACCCAGATGGTTGGAGGACATTAGGCACTGGAAGATCCAACCCAGACCTACTGAGAGACCTCCTCCCACGGAATCCGCAAAGCCTTCCTCTGGTAGGTCCCCGAGGCGCTCCAGATCTCCATTAAGACGGCGCTCACGCTCAAAAGAGCGCTCAAGGTCCCGCCGATCGCATATGCCAAGGAGAAGACAGAGGTCTCCTACAACGACCTCATCAACAAGGTCATCGTATAGAGACTATTCCCCTACTATATCTTCAACTCCGCCATCCAGGGTTTCCCCTGTTGATGATATGGGGACATTCAACGAGGTGCTCTGTAGAGGTGCCAGCAAGTTGAATATAACCATGACTGTGCCTCAGGTGACTACATCCGTTATATTTGAAACTTTGCACCATCGAGCTTCGGCAAAGCCTCTTCTACCTTTGGTGCCAGGATTGTTAGAGCCTGCGATGAAGACTTTTTGACACCTGTCACAGTGGGCTCGGGTCCCGCAAGAATTTCAAAAAGTATAAGGCCCCAGACCAAGATCCTTTGTTTCTGAGGTCTGACCCGCCACCGGATTCTCTTATAGTCGCCGCTGCCAGGAAAACACATTCCAATACCTCTATGTCATCTGCTCCTCCAGAGAAGGACAGCAAAAACATGGATTCTTTGGGACGGCGAATGTGCAATACGTCAGGATCCGTTATGAAAGTGGCTAGTGCAGCCGCTCTACTGGGACGATATGACCGGTCTTTATGGGACTCTCTAACAAGATTCACAGACAAATTACCCAAAGAAGATCAAAAGGATTTTCTAGAGATTGTGCAGGAAGGTGGCCTGGTTGCTAATCAGATCATTAGTACAGCGGCCGACTCTGCAGATTTGGCAGCTCACGGATACGCACATGGCATTTGTTCGCGAAGATCAGCCTGGCTTCGACTCACGGGTCTCAAGCCCGATGCTCAAAGAAAGATAGTTAATCTGCCCTTTAATGGATCATCGTTGTTTGGTTCACATGCGGACGACGAAATGGCAAAAATGAAAACTGAGTTGGATACTCTCAAGGCTGTAGGCCTCGAAAAGAAGAAGGAATTTCGTCGTCGTTTTCGTCCCTATGACAAACGCTCTTTTCAACAGCGAGGTCAATCATCTAACTGGTCATCGCAGAACCAAGGTCAGACGCAACAAAGGTCCCAGTTCCAACAACGTAGACCGGGACGTGGCAGAGGTGGAAACAAACAGCAGTCAACAGCACCAAAGCAGCCACAAAAACAATGAGGTGTGTCTTCCTCCAAAGCTGTTGTCCACTCCGGTGGGAGGAAGTGTTTCATTACATCTGGAGGAGTGGAAACGTATAACAAAAGACAAATGGGTCATCAACATTGTTCAGAATGGCTATCTTCTCAAGTTCATAACTCCTCCTCCATCTATACCTCCGAGAGGCATTTCTCACCGCGACCAACGATTGTTACAAAGGGAGGGAAACACCTTATTGAAGAAAGGAGCTATAGAAAAAGTCCCCGCTCCTCAAAGAAATCAAGGAGTCTACTCTCGTTATTTCCTTGTGCAAAAAAGAGGCCCCACCACAGAATACAGACCTATTCTGGACTTGAGACTGTTGAACAAATACATTCGCAGAGAGAAATTTCGAATGTTGGCACTTCATCAAATTTTCCCACAGCTTCACCAAGGGGATTGGATGTGCTCCATCGACTTACAGGACGCATACTTCCACGTACCAATCTCAAAGAAACATCGCAAATTTCTACGCTTTCGAGTGTCTTTTCAACATTACCAGTACTCAGTTCTCCCGTTCGGGCTCAAATCAGCTCCCCGAACATTCTCCAAATGTATGGCTGTGGTGGCCGCTTTTCTCCGCAAGCAGAAAATATTCATATATCCTTACCTGGACGACTGGCTCTTGAAGAGCTCATCTCCAACTCTGCTGCAGGATCATCTCACGTGCTGCCTTCAGCTTCTCCACGTCTTGGGCCTTCACGTCAATTTCAAGAAATCCATACTAAATCCAACGCAAAAGATCCATTACCTAGGCTCCTTCCTGGACACCGAAAAAGCAAGCGTGTGTCCTTCGGAGGAGAGGTTGTCATCAATCCAAGGAAAATGCCTGACCCTTCTTCACACGCATCTACCGACAGTTCGACAGGTGTCATCACTACTGGGGTCGATGGCGTCGTGCATCTTTATAGTACCAAACGCGCGATTACACATGCGTCCACTACAACAATGTTTGGAGGACCAGTGGATGCAAGTATCAGGGCGCTGGGAGGATCAGGTAATTCTCCATCAATCAGCCAAAGACTCCATCCGGTGGTGGATGAAGCGATCGCACCTGATGAAGGGAGTCCCTTTCCACCAGGACCCTCCAACCCAGACTTTAGTCACGGACGCTTCTCTCCAGGGTGGGGGTGCTCATATGGGCCCTCTACAAGTACAAGGTCTATGGTCCGACTCCGAAGAGAGCTACCACATCAACCTGCTAGAGCTGAGAGCCGTACATCTAGCTGTCAAGTCCCTGGTTCCGTCGTTCAAGTCTCGCTCCATTCTGATCCAAACGGACAATACAACGACGATGTATTATTTGAACAAACAGGGAGGTACCCGATCAAGAACACTCTCCATAGAGTCTCAAACCATATGGAACTGGCTTCTAGCGAGAGACCTGTCAATAGTAGCCATTCATCTACCGGGCTCTCTCAACTCCCAAGCGGACTTCCTCAGCAGAGACTTCGTCGAAGCCCACGATTGGGTTCTCAACAACGAAGTCGCTCACAGTATCTTTCGAGAATGGGGAACGCCAGACATCGACCTGTTTGCAGACGCGGTAAACGCAAAATGCCCCGTCTTCGCATCCAGGTTTCCCCAACAAGGATCTCAAGGGAGCTTACTGTACTCTTTTCCACCGATTCTGTTGATACCAGTTGTAATCAACAAGCTGTACAGGACCACCTCCAGGATGATCTTAATAGCCCCGGAGTGGCCTCGCCAGTGGTGGTTTCCGGACCTCCTTCAACTATCGGAAGTGCCACACAAGAGGTTGCCATGCCGCCCGGATCTCCTATCCAAACAGGCAGGGAGAGTATTCCACCCCAACCTGTCCTCCCTCCGGTTGACAGCATGGCTCCTGAAGTCATACAATATGGACACCTACAATTGAATCCAGACTGTATGGCTATTCTCAAAGAAGCGAAAAGACCTTCCACGAGGAAATCATATGCCTTCAAGTGGAAGCGGTTCTTCCTATGGTGTGTGGACAATGGACATGATCCCATCCGGGGTCAGGAACAGGTGATTTTACCCTATTTGCTGCATTTGGCTAGATCTGGTCTTCAGTTCTCTTCTATCAAAGTCCACCTTGCAGCAATCACAGCCTATAGGAAGTCCCCCCACCAGACTTCTTTGTTTAGAATTCCGGTGGTAAAGGATTTTCTTGAGGGCTTGAAAAAGGTTTACCCACCAGTCAGGTCTCCCTCTCCTCAATGGGAGCTTAACATTGTGTTAACAAAGTTGATGGGGTCTCCTTTCGAGCCTATTCATAAAGCTTCCTTACAGCATTTAACATGGAAAGCCGCGTTCCTGGTGGCCATTACATCTGCTCGTAGGGTCAGTGAGATCCAGGCTCTTTGCTGTAAGGAACCTTATACTGTGTTTCACGCTAACAGAGTAGTTCTCAGAACACATCCTAGCTTTTTGCCTAAAGTAGTCTTGGACTTCCATATTAACCAGACTATCACTTTACCTACCTTTTTTCCGAATCCTTCGGAAAGATCTCTTCACTCCCTAGATCTCAAGAGGGTTCTGAAGTTTTATTTGGACAGAACAAAGACACTGAGGAACTCAGAACGTTTGTTTATTAACTATGGTCCTGTTAACACAGGTTCTGCAGCTTCCAAGAGATCCATTTCTAGATGGATAGTTTCTTGTATTCTACTGTCATACCAATTGGCCAACAAATCCCTTCCGGGAAGCCTAAGGCCCATTCCACTAGGGGAAAGCTTCTACCACGGCTCTCCTGAGGAATGTCCCCATGGCAGAGATTTGTAAAGCAGCTACATGGCGATCAGTTCATACCTTTACTCGCCACTACTGTTTAGATGCTGACAAGCAGGCAGATGCCCAGGTTGGGCAAGCCTAGCTGAGAAACTTGTTTGCAAATACTGTTTAATATTTGTACGTCAATTTAGTTCTCTGTTTTTGCTCGTCCGCACGGAAGTGGGTATGGGCTTGCTACTCTATTCAGTGCTTATGACTATTGATGAGTATCCCCTGGAAGAGAAGGATAAGTTACTTACCTGTAATCCTAGTTCTCTTCCAGGGGTATACTCATCAAAGTCATAAGCAACCCTCCCACCTCCCCGGACGAGCATTAACAGTTTACTCGGTATTCTTGCATCTTTGATGCAGGTTCCTACAGGTTTCTTATACCGTACAAAAGAACTGACCTAACTGTCACCTGTGGTGCATGATGGGAGCAGGGTTCTCCTGGAGGCCTTAAAGGCAAAGTGCTCAGGGTCTCTGAGGCCTTAAAGGCGAGGTGCCAGTTTCCTTTTCTGTACAGGGATGTTATTTATTTATGCAGCCTTCTTTGGGCTAATTGCCTGGCATTAACTGTTTTCTTTGATGAAAATAAAAGGTTTTTGCGGAATGCTCTTACTGTACATGTCCTTCTCTTACATTATATGTTTATATGGTATTTTCATACTAGAGAAATGCATGTAATTCTGGCTTCTTAGCCTATTGGATATGTTTGGGGCTGCATATTTTTTATGTTATACATGTATATGTGTGTGTTTATTTCGTACTATGTACTCTTTTTCTACTACATACACATATATATGTATTTTTGTATATGCTCCGGGTTCCCGCACGTGGGCGGAGATAATTCAGTGCTTATGACTTTGACGAGTATACCCTGGAAGAGAACTAGGATTACAGGTAAGTAACTTATCCTTCATTAACTTCAACTACAATATTGTCTCTGTAATTCTCAAACATTTTCCCCGCTGCCTCGCAGCGCTTCAAATTCCTTGTTAAAGCCATAGTAGTTCTCAATTTTTTGAACGCAGTATGCGCCACCTCTTGCAACTCCCAGCGTTTAAACCAAATACCGGTCAAAGCGGGGAAACCATCTGCTTCATATGTTTATAATTCTGGAGTCATTTACACCGCGAAGTAACTCCTCTCGTCCTGCAATTTGACAAACTGCACAGTCAGGACGTGGAATCCCCAGCGGCCAGAACAACTTCCAATGAATCGTGAGGCGGGCAGGGGTCTACAAAACAATCCCACAGCCAAGCGAGCAAAGCAACGCCATCGCCTTACCCCTGCCTCAAATGACGGCGTTCCACAGCGGGACGGCGTGTCCCAAAACAGCAAATCCAATGCTGACTCGACAATGAAGAAACAGCATGCTGTGGACCAAAATCGTTGCAAAGTGATGATTTATTGAAAAGGCTTTGACAAACTCAACGCGTTTCGGGGAAGAACCCCTTGATCACGAGTAGCTATGTTAGTGTTATGGTTGGTTAAATAAACATCCCATGTGATACATAAACATAATAAACAGACTTCCGAGTTAACTCACTCAAGATGCCATAAACTGTTAAGAATCCGCTCCATTAAACAATACATTGTAACATTTATTTTATGTATGGGGGGCCTCTAAGGGCCCCCCAAGCCCCGAGGACCACCACCCCCGGGGCTTTATCATAAATGGTGCGGGAGGGCTCTGAGCCCTCCCGCAGCCCGAGGACCGCCACCTCCCGGGGCTTTTTTTTTTTTTTAAACCTGTGTGGGGGCTCCAGCCCCCCACACGCCCGAGACCACCACCTCCCGGGGCACTAAGAAAATTGAAAATGGGGGTCCGTTTTGGACCAGCCCCGGGGACCACCACCTCCTCGGGGCTTTCAAAATGTAGGGAGGGGGCCGCACGGCCCCTCCTGGAGCCCTTGATGGCCCTTGGGACCGCCACCCCCAGGGCCGGCTCCTGCAGTGTCCCGGGGTGCCTACCCCGGGACACTGCTGTTTGCTATGACAGGACGGGAGCCTCGCGGCTCCCGCCCTGTCATAGCAAACTTGGTTTGCATTTTGAAAGAGAGACAGGAAACCTGCTCTCTCTTCAAAATGCAAACCAATTGCTTTCCACATGGGGAGCAGCATCTTAGCTGCTCCCCATGTGGAAAGCAATGCCGGCTCCCATAGGACGCGGGGAGCCGGCGGGGCTGTGGGGGATTGGGGACCCCCACAGTCCCCAACCAGAGGCCAGGCCCGGGGATGGGGTCCCCGGGGCCATAAGTGGCCCGGGAGGGGGCCACGCAGCCCCCTCCCCAAATAAAAAAAATAAATAAAAATAAAAAAATAAGGGCAAGGCCGGCCCCGGGGATGGGGTCCCCGGGGCCTTAAATGGCCTGAGGAGGGGGCCACGCAGCCCCCCTCCATATTTTTTATTTAAAAAGAGGGCATGCCCCGGGGGATGGGGTCCCCGGGGCCAATAGAGGCCCAGGGAAGGGGGCCACGCGGCCCCCTTCCCGTTTTTTTTATTTATTTTTATAAATAAAACAAAAAAAATGCTCAGGCCCGGGGGATGGGGTCCCCGGGGCCAAAAGTGGCTGAAGGAAGGGGGCCACGCAGCCCCCTCCCATTTAAAAAAAAAAAAAAGAAAAACGGCATCGTGCCGGAGGCTCCGCCCCTCCCTGCAGTACTCTGCAAACGCGCCCCCTGGCGCGTTTTAGAAGGGAAGTAATTCCCCTTGAATACTGGGGGTCCCTGGGGGCCAACTAGCCCACCAGGAACCTCCAGTAGGCGCCAGGGGCTGCCTTGCAGAGAGGTGTACAGAGGCCACGCCCCTTTACACCTCTCTGCAACGCAGCTCTGTGGCACTTAATGGAGGTAGCTGGTGGGCTAGTTGCACCCCAGGGACCCTCAGGATTCAAGGGAGTTAATCCCCGACTTAAAACGCGCCACGGGCGCGTTTGCACAGTGGTGAAGGGAGGGAGCGGGGCCTGAGGTGACTATGTGTGCAAACAGGCCCCGTGGCGCGTTTTAAGATGGGAATTAAATCCCCTTCAATCCTGAGGGTCCCTGGGGGCCAACTAGCCCAACAGGTACATCCAGAAAGCGCCACAGAGCTGCGTTGCAGAGAGGTGTAAAGGGGTGTGGCCTCTCTACACGTCTCTGCAACGCAGCCCCTGGCGCATACTGGAGGTTCCTGGTGGGCTAGTTGGCCCCTAGGGACCCTCATGATTCAAGGGGACTTAATCCCCCAACTTAAAACGCGCCACGGGCGCGTTTGCACAGATGTCACCTCAGGCCCCGCCCCTCCCTTCACCATTGTGCAAATATTCCTCTAAAATCTGCCGAACTACGAATTCTGATTTACTCACCTGTTATCAGGAGAGACCTCAGTGCTGCATCTTTCAGCCCAGTACTAATCCTGAAAAGTAATTTTAACCGTACTTACCAGTAACTTGAATTTCCTTCCATAGGATATCATTGCCTGCTTTTTGCTGAAAAAGTTTCTAAGTGTTGATTTTTGAAACATACAAATATTCCTCTAAAATCAGCCGAAATACGAATTCCGATTTACTCACCTGTTATCAGGAGAGACCTCAGTGCTGTATCTTTCAGCCCAGTACTGGTCCTGAAAAGTAATTTTAACCGTACTTACCAGTAACTTGAATTTCCTTCCATAGGCTAACATTGACTGGTTTCACTTGGAAATTCTTCTAAGTGTGGAGTTTTGGAACTTTAAAATATTCCTCTAAAATCAGCCGAAATACGAATTCCGATTTACTCACCTGTTATCAGGAGAGACATCAGTGCTGCATCTTTCAGCCCAGTACTGATCCTCAAAAGTAATTTTAACCGTACTTACCAGTTACTTGAATTTCCTTCCATAGGATATCATTGCCTGCTTTTTGCTGAAAAAGTTTCTAAGTGTTGATTTTTGAAACATACAAATATTCCTCTAAAATCAGCCGAAATACGAATTCCGATTTACTCACCTGTTATCAGGAGAGACCTCAGTGCTGTATCTTTCAGCCCAGTATTGGTCCTGAAAAGTAATTTTAACCGTACTTACCAGTAACTTGAATTTCCTTCCGTAGGCTAACATTGACTGGTTTCACTTGGAAATTCTTCTAAGTGTGGAGTTTTGGAACTTTAAAATATTCCTCTAAAATCAGCCGAAATACGAATTCCGATTTACTCACCTGTTATCAGGAGAGACCTCAGTGCTGCATCTTTTAGCCCAGCACTGACCCTGAAAAGTAATTTTAACCGTACTTACCAGTAACTTATATTTTCTTCCATAGGAATCCATTGTCTGGTTTTCAGCAGAAAAGTTTGTGTCGATTTTTACAAACTACAAATATTCCTTAAAAATCGCCTGTATGACTTAAACGCATTCTTTCAACTGTTTACAGGAGATGCACCAGTGCTGGATCCAGGATCCAACACTGAGTAAGAAAAAGTAACTTGATAACATTTTTACCTGCTAAGTGAATTTCCTTCCATAGGATAACATTGGTGATTCTATGAGAAAAAGTTTCAAAGTGTCAACTTTTAAAATACAATAATATTCCTTAAAAATCACTACTGTAACCAAAACGCTTTTACTCAACTGTTTACAGGAGATGTCCCAGGACTGAATCTAGGATCCAGTCCTGTGGTTAGAAAAGTAATCCATAAAGTAACTAATTGCATTTAACTAGAAATTCACATTGAGCTGAATGTTGCATTGTGTTTGAAAATGTGTTGCCCATTGCAACAACTGTAACTACTGTACTTAAAAGTCTATTGCCTATGTGCAAAGTATTTAAACTAAAGTAATTCATTCTGAGAAAGTATTTTTTGTAATGTATAATGTAATTACAATGTAATTTAAAAATAAAATATGTAAAAAAATTGTTTCTAAAAATGTAGTAAATCAGTATGAAAAAATAAATATAACAATTAATACATTTAAAAATTGTCATTTACAAAACCTTTGAAATTCACTGAAAAAACCGTAGGTTTCAGACATGTTATAGTTAGGAATTAGCATTTAAAAAACCTTTGAAATTCACTGAAAAAACCATAGGTTTCAGACACGTTATAGTTAGAAATTAGCATTTAAAAAACCTTTGAAATTCACTGAAAAAACCATAGGTTTCCGGCACGTTATAGTTAGAAATTAGCATTTAAAAAACCTTAGAAATTCACTGAAAAAACCATAAGGTTTTAGGGACAGTTATAGTTAGTTGGACATTGCACTCGTACAAAACCCGTGAAATTCCCCTGTTATAGTTAGTTCTGCTAACTATAACTCGCGCCCCCGCAATGCACTGCTGATGACGTCACATATTACATCACTCATGACATGGTCAGTGACATCACTGATGACATCACTGATGACATCTCAAATGACATCACTGATGACATCACTGATGACATCATCCATGTGAGAATTTAATGCATCTTCTCACACCCTAATATAAGTTTTGATAC